>JANRMT010028174.1:150427776-150518957 GCA_026402145.1 Polypterus bichir lapradei
CCCCCCCCCCCCCCACGACGAGTCAAACGAGGAGAGTTTAAAAATGAATAACCTGAAGGAACCAAGTCAGTAAAACATGAAGAGTCACCATTTAAATTCCAAGTCTCAGTGATGAAGAAGAAATCCAGATTATTTGATGTAATAAAGTCTTGCAGAATAAAAGTTTTATTAGACACTGATCTCACGTTCAGGAGAGCAGCCTTGATAGAAGTAGAGTACTCACAGTACTCACATTGGCCCTGTTCTTTGTTTAAAGATGCAGTTCATTTTACTGTAGGTCTGTTCAATCTACATCAAATTTTCACCTCTAGTAAACAAAAGTATATAGAAATATCTAAGGTAGTTACAAAACATAAAAAATGTTTAATAAAACAATACAGTTACTAACATGTGCCTAGGAACAAGCAATAATTCAATGACATGGCAGCTGTAGATTTCACTGTATATCATTGGCAGTGCTTGGCTTGTGTGATGTTTATTTTTAGTAGGTAAAATTTTCTCAGCTCCCATAAAACAAGTCAAAGTTGCCACATTAGAATGAAACAGCACAAGGGTTGTGAGTGCAAGCTCTTCATGCTGGTATGCAGCCAGTGAGTTGAAAATTTAAAGCAATCTTAACTCTGATATAATTTAGTATTAGACATCTATAATCATCTAAACATTATTTGTGACTCACGTAGCATACTGTAACATCTTAGCCCTTTTGGAAAAATCTATGAGTTACAGAAGGGTGCTGGGACGTTGACCATAACAGCAGCCTATCAAAGCACTTAGAAAGCAACACTTATTGGACATCATTTACTGAATAATCAAGCACTTACAACACGGTCAGCAACATCCTTTTGTGCGGGCCGGCAGCTGCACAAATCCCCTCTTAGATCAGTAGTTCACTGAGATGGGAAATACAAATGGACTGTGTGTGTCAAACTTACACCCCATGTGGTGACTCAAATTGAGAATTGATACGTGATCAAGGAGGCAGCATGAAGTGGTACATTAGTTGGAACAATGCTACAGTATAATTACTCTATTTGGGGCCAACACAAAACACATATAAACGTGTTTATGAATTTAAGATAAAGATATTGTTAAGATAAGATTTAACATAAGAACCTTGTTGTTGTGTCTATGATTTTTGACCCGCTGATCTTGCTGAAGGCCACTTTATTTTTTGCAGTGTAGTCTGCAGTAAATTGATAATAGCCAAAATTCATAATTTGTGAGGCAGATTTCTCCATTGCTTTTGCCCTTCAACACAGTAATTATTCCTGATGACTTATACAGGTATGGAGTGTGAAAAGTATATTTACTGAATGTAAATTAAAGAAATGCAGTTTGGAAAATTATAATTGTGGCAATATAAAATGAGACCATGTAATTAAATCTTAAGTCCAAATCAAGTCTTGAGTCATCAAAGAAATTTTAAGTCTTTTTATTTAATATCGTTAAACAAGTCACAAGTTACTGAAGTTAACACTCGCAGGCAGGTATTTCTCCAGTAAGATAACTGAAATCCTCAGCCTATCAGCTCTCATAAAAGCCTTCACATGTTACACTGGAGCAAATCAATCAATTTTATGCAGATAAGCAGCCTTCCCATGATAAGTGGATGATTGTGAATTTAGTAGGAGTTGTTAAAAAAATGAGAGTTTCTTTGTACAGTATACATCAAATACATTTTACAAATTAGATATGCTTTACTTTTAGCTGCAATGAAATAACTCATAGTTTTCTTAATCACAGTTTTTGTATATTATGTGTGCCTTACTGGCCTTGTAGAAACTGTGATTAAAGCTATCAAACTTTTTGTGTGAGGTTGATAAAATTTAGCCCAGCTGCAAGATTATTTGGAAAACCTACTGTAATGTAGCTGCATTTGACAAAGGTCTATAAATGGTTCAAAATAATTCAATTGCAGCTACTGGAAAGACATTCTAGCACTAGTATGAATTGTCATACAAAAAATACTCCATAATCTAGCTGTCTTTGTTTTTAAGGATTTTAGTGAAATACAAAATAAACAGTTCACACAAAAAATGGAGAAAAAGGTTGATAATATATGCAAAAATTAAAGAAAAAGGGTGAACTTATGATGTTCTGCTTAAATATCTAGCTTACATTTCTTAAGGTTTCTATGCATTGTACTATGCAGCAGACAGTCAAAAAACTATATGCCTTTATTGTCTGTCTGACCGTTCATGTTTTTTTCTATCTAAGTTGTGAATTTCCTCTTTGTGAATTTCCCCTTGGGGATTAATAAAGTATCTATCTATCTATCTATCTAAGTTCAAGCTATGGGCTATTCTTACTGTCACACAGAGTTGAGATTATGAACATTCAATTTTCTATAACTTACAGGGGGTTAAACTGAATCTTCCATAATCTATATTAAGTTATATTATATTCAAATTCAAGCTAAGCAGACTATACTTCATGCAACACAACGTGTGCTCCAGCGGACACTACTGCTACACAAGTGTTGTACTGTTTATACTTGCATGTGTACTTTACGTAAAGCTGGAAGATTCCACCAGGTGGCAGTGCAAGATATCTTCATGGTGGGAAAACGTTCGGCTTCGCTGTGTTATGAACTGCCTAAAAAATCCATTAAATTCCAAGGACACCTTGCCACAATATCTCTGAAATGGATGGATGTTTAATGATTACACCCACAGAAACAATCTAGGGATTGGGCATCAGCTCATTGCAGGGCGAACACAAGCACACACAGACACTAGCATCATTTTAGCTTCACCAAATCCCCAAACCCTCATGTCTTTGGAAGGAAACACACCAGGAAAACATGCAAACTCCTGGCAGGGAACACCAGGGATGCAACCGCTCTGCCACAGTGCTGCCCTCCCATATTTGTAATTATTAACAATATTCATTATTTAAATGAAGTTAATGACTTATCTGTAAAATGTAAAATACATACTTTATGCATTTCATCATGAAAGTGATATCAAGTATAAATCTAAGGATTCTAAATGTACAGACAGCTGGAATATCATAAATTTAATGTGTTCTGTATGGTGATTGCTGCTTGCCGCTGCTGTCAATGCAGGAGGAAGCCCCAGAAGCACGTAGCAATTAACAAGTGGGACAGTATTAAGATGACGTTTATGGTGGTCTTCTTTAATGATAAAATAAGTTACGAGATCAAGATTAATGCAGAAATTTCCACTTTAATCTCAAAATAGACCTTTTCACTGTGTCCTTAATTTTTTTCTCTGTGGCTGAAATATGCTGCTTTACATTCTGATGCTGCAGCACCGAAGATGGTATGTGAGACTTTTAAAAGGTATATTGTAATTATGTTGGGAAATATGCGACACTTGAATATAACAGCACCACAAATGCATTCTGCTTCAACACATCAAATTATTCATCAAATATCGAAGCACACACATCGATCCTATAGGATCTCCAAAGCGGCTTTCTATCACATGTAGATAGTAAACAGAGACTCTGATGTCACATTCCAGCTTGATCACACTGTGCCCCCCGACGTTTTGCTGTGTACTCACGCACACATCTCGTTAATTTCTGAGGATGTGCTCAGAGGACGCGTCAAATGAATGCTGATAACGCGTGGTAGTCATGATGCGTGTGCATACACATTCTGAGCGTGAAGTATACACCAGCCATATGGAAATTTTACCATTAACATTAACTTAAAAGACTTATCTCTTATGCCTACTAAAAAATTGTGTTGTTCTCCTTGACTTTTTTGCTCAAAAACTAATTAGCAACAAATTTTGTCTTTCATTATTTAATGGTCATGGGTAGTAATGTAGCACAGTGGTTAGTGGTGTCACTTCATGTGGTCTTAATCCTGCAAAATTAGTCATAGACTGCATAAAGTCTGCACATTCCCCTGTGTCTTCATAGTCTTTCCTACAGGTACTCTGGTGTTCCTCACATATCCTCAAAGACATGCATATTAGGATGAATAGAGTGTGCAACAAAACACAGGGTATGTACAAAAGACATTGCACTTTTAGGTTTTATTATTTGACCCTTTACTCCCCAGAGAACTCCACCAGAACTGACTTTTTATTGTTTACATTGTCCTGTCTGTAGACACTCAGGCAGCCTCGAGCACCATGCAGGATCTTGCTTAACTACCTAAAGAACAATTGCCAGATGCATGTATATATTTTTAATATATTTATGCAAGTTGGTGTTCAGATATATGTGGTTCTTCATACTGAGTTTCTCCATTCTTGTCTTTTGATATTTAAAATGTATGTCTATGTAAGTTTATTCCTGATGCACAAACCAAAATACATTTCCCTTTGTGGAATAATAAAGTTAAAGTTGAGTTAAGTGGACCCTGTGATGGGTTGGAGCTTTATCCAGGGCTGTTTTCTGCTCAGTGCTTCTGGATCTGTTCTTATTCTTTCTGATGCATCCTGTAGTTTATAGGTTTTCAGTTCATAAAATAATTTTCTGCCAATCTTTCAAATACTTTACTTCCTCAACTACAGTCTTCCATTGGTGGACTGAAAATATTAGGCCTACATGTAAACAAGTGGTATCTCCTTCATTCAGAAGAAAAAGACAGAGAAAGAGAGAGTGAGAATTAAAGTGAGTTAAGAAAATGTACTGATGTGTGGTTTTCATCTGAAAGCATATTGTATGTATTGCCTTTCTTTTCATTCATGTTTTTCTTAGGAAAACTAATACTTTAACCCAGTGGTGTCCAAACTTTTTTCAAAGAGGGCCAGACTTGATGAAGTGAACATGCGCGAGGGCCGACCATTTTGTCTGACATTTAAAATTAAGTACAAATGAACTATTTTATGTAAACTTTATTGCAAACGATTTGAATTACAATTCTAAACAGTAGTAAAATCACTCTGCCTTTCATATTTAAAGGCCAGATGAAAAAAAACAACACAGGATGCTGAAATATATGCCAGGAACACAACTAACATTAACTGAGATTTTTTTATCATGTATTCATCTCTATTGAAAAAAATGGCCTCCACTAATGTGAAGGGTGAAACTGAGATCTGGACTTCAGCACATAGGCTAGGTCTGTTTCAAAGGCACTGGTTTTGATACGCAAAATGTCACGCAGGTGAGAGTCACTTAGTCTTGTCCTCACGTGGTTCTTGTTAAAGTAAGTAAATTCCGTATTTCAGTGAAGAAATATTCTACTTTCCAGCTATCTTGGAAACGTCGGCCCTCACTGTCAACTTTTCTTCTCTTATTTACAGTCGCCATTTTAGAAATTGGCCAGAAGGGGGAGAAATTATGAGCGCAGTGCCAGAGGTTTTGGTTCAAGTATGTTCACCCAAGCCCTAAGTGTGTTTGCCCGAGCACTAATAGATGTGCGCAATGAGGACGCAGCACAAGGAGAAGTGACGCTTCTATGTTGCAACAAAGACGAATAAAAAGGGAAATCAAGGTCATGTCTCGCTGTGCATACAGAATTGCTTCCTCACAGTGGATTCAACACCATACAGGTGGCTGTAATAAAGGAAAAAAAAAACAATCAGCGCATACAAAGTGATCAAATAAATAAGAATTGCAGCGCCATTGATATTATCCAAATCACTTTTTAAAAAGTCCAGGAAACAGCAGCGAGAGGTAGAAGGGGGCGGGCGGGGCAGAGGATAAGAAAGGACACACTGTTATCGGAGGTCCTGGCGCCGCCCCTCCCCTTCTACCTCTCGGCGCTGCTTTCTGGACTTTTTTTATTACATTATATACATATATATGGAATTATATGAAGCAACAGGGCTTTACGGATAAAATTGCACTTACTAAAACAGGAAGTAGACCTCCTCGGTCAACTCTACATGGGGCTACAGGTGGCTGCGTGGTAAGAGAAGGAATGCAGATTTCAAATCCTTCTGCATTCCCGCGTCGTAGGCGGCGCCAGGCACAAAGAAAAGAGCGGGGGCGGGGATGTGCGATGGCTCAGACACAGAGAAAGACATTGCTCAGCCGTGTCTCTGGGGGCCGTATGGAAGTAAAGGACGGGCCGCAACTGGCCCGCGGGCCGGACTTTGGACATTACTGCTTTAACCAATCAACAATACAGATGCAGGTATTTGGCAATCTTTGCTGCCCACATATCAATATCTTTATTGGTCTAAAAATCCAATTCATAATACAATTGACTAATACAGCATAACATTAATACTACTTTTAAAAGAATAGAAGACATCACTTAATTTTTTTTCAGTATACAGTATTAGTAAAGTGGAAATAAACATGTGAACTTTGGTCAACTTTTGAATGGCTGGCAAGCACAAACTATTCTCCAGTTTTGTTGCACCTACCCAAGATATTCTTTTCAGGTAGTAACCATTATGAAGTTTTTAAATCAATTTTTTTATTTGACCCATTTTATAAACCCCCTGTGGTCATCCCAGCTGTAACCTAACTAGAAAATAAATTAGGTTTTTGAACAGTTATAATTTATGAACTGTTTTCAAAACATAAGCTGTTTTCTTTCTGATTATTGGTATATTCTTTTGCACAAGTTAGGTTCACTTTCAAAGTTATAAGGCAAAATAAAAAGTTAATCTTACAAAAGGATGCACTAAATGCAAAGACAAGACTTGTTGAGAATACATGCATCATTTTCATTTATTCATCTATCCATCATTTAATAATCATTTAGTGTTTCATCTTGCAGGGCACTCTGGATATCAACGAGAGGAGTCGCAGTGCACAGCTCAATGGCAACTCAGGTCTGTACCGTGAACTGAGAAGGATAGCTGCGAGGGCTCTGAGAGCAGATAAAGAGACGTATGTTAGAGGAATCTGTGAGCAAGTGACATACCATCTGTTGTCTAGTGATCCATGTCCTACTTACAGAGGAATCGAAGCATTACATACATCTGAATCTGTTCCTTGGAGAGTCGCAGTCAGGGCGACTGATGGAACAGTCCTTACGGATGACACTGCAGTTGTGACCCGCTGGGCTGGCTACTTTGTGCAGTTGTTCAAAGCTGATCCTCTGGCTAGGACATTGGTTAACTCTGGGTCCACGGTCCTTGAGGCTGATCTTCCAATTAGCTGTGAACCACCCAGTCTCACTGAGATCGTACAGGTGGTGAACCAGCTGAGAGGAGGAAAGGCTGCAGGGATCTGTGGTATCCGAGGTGAACTTCTCCAGGCTGGTGCTAAAGCTGTCCTCCTGGCATTGCAAGCAATCTTTGCTTCCATTTGGGAGACTGGCATCATCCCAACTGACTGGAATTGCAGCAACTACAGGAGCATAACGCTGCTCTCGGTGCCGGGTAAGGTCCTTGCTAGGGTTGTCCTCAATAGGATCCGTGATCACTTGCTCACCTACCAGCAACCGGAAGAGTCTTTCTTTACTCCTAAGAAGTCTACCATCAACCGCATCCTGGCACTGAGGGTTCTCATGGAGCACAAATGTTCAATTCTTTAGAGTCCTGGTGCTTCCTTGTCTTGCTATATCATTGCGAGACATGCACGCTATCCAGTGACCTGAGACAAAGACTGGACTCTTTTGGTACTGTGTCTCTCCGGAAAATCCTTGGGTACCGTTGGTTTGACTTTGTGTCGAAAGAGCGGAGTCCTGAATGAGGCACATTACCTGCATGGTGAGAGAGCGTCAGTTACGGCACTATGGTCATGTGGCGCGTTTCCAGCTTGTAACATCCTCATTGCTGGGGACCCGAGTGGCTGGACCAGACCAAGGGGTTACCCACATAACACCTGGCTGCAGCAGAGAGAGGGTCATTTCCAGAGGGTGGGACTGGACCGCATATCTGCCTGGGGGTTTGCCAACTGGAATCCCAACTTGTTTGATAGTGTAGTGGGTGCAGCGACGCACTGTACCAGTGCATGCTCCCCAACTTGACTTGACTTGACATCATTTAAACCTGCTAAGTCCAATACACAGGGAGCAAAAATATATTCTGATGCATCAGGTTCATGGCAAGAACCAATCACTAAAGGGATGCTGATGTACACTATATGGCCAAAATTGGTCAACACCTGAGGATATTGTATTTCAAAACAATGGGCAATAATATAGTGTTCCCCCACCCCACATTTAGTAGCTATTACAAGTCCCAGTCATCTGGGAAGGCTTTCCACGAGATTTTGGAGTGTGTTTGTTGGAATTTGTGCACATTCAGCTAAACAAGCATTTATGAGGTCAGGTACTGTTTGTTGGATAAGATCACCTGGCTTGCAGTCTGCGTCCAAAAGGTGTTCAGTAGGGTTGAGGTCAGGTCTCTGTAAAATGTGATTCCTCACTCCTGAGTCCAATGATAGAGTGCTTTACACCACTTCAGCTGAAGACTGGCATAACACATACTGATCTTCGGTTTGTGTGCAACTACTCAGCTATGAAAACCTATTTCATGAATCTCTCGTCTTGTGCTGATGATGCTTGCAGAGCCAGTTTTTAACTTTGCCATGAATAATGCAACAGAGGCTAGGTCATTTTTATGTGCTATGTGCTTCAGAGCTTGTTGCAGTGAGCTTGTGTGGTCTACTACCTAGTAGCTGAGCTGTTGTTCCTCCTAGATGCTTCAACTTCACAGTAACAACACTTATACTTGTCTGAGGCAGATCTAGCTGAGTAGAGATTTCATGTACTGACTTGCAGCAATGGTGACATCATATGTGAGTACCATATTTACAGTCACTAAGAGCTTCATTGTGACCCATTCTACTGCTAAAATTTTGCTGAATGGTGATTGCACGGCTATGCTTGATTTTATGAACCTGTTAACAATGGGTGTGGCTGAAACACCACAAATTAATAATATGGATGGTAGTCCACATTCTTCCAGCCATACAGTATGTTGTATCTGGTGCAATCACCCAAACTCCTTTGCACTGGGCCAAATAGGTCTGTATAATTAAGGTACACTATCTAAGGATATGGGAGAATATCAGAGTACACAGTGGAAATTCATACGAGAAAACGTACAAACTCTAGAGGGAGAAAGGTGACACAAAGGACCCAGCTGACCTACTATTTAGGAAATGTTTAACACTTGCTAACTTAGAAGCAATATTATTAAAGATCTGAGTCATCCAGCACAGCCACTTTTCTTACTTGGCCCTTCTGGTAGACAGTGCAGGGCCATTAGCATTTGCAACAGTAGATTCAGGGACAGGTTTTACCAAAGTCGTAATATTGCTGAATAGTCAATCATAAGAATTTAAATATTGTAACACAGCAATGTATAAGTATATAAGTCTTGCAAGTACAGTACATATTGCATACATTGTATATAATTGCATATATACTGTATATTGTGTGTATACTTTTTATTTATTTAATTAATCAATTAGTTTATTTGGGTAATTTTTTGGGGGTATTGTATTATTATTGTCAACAGATCTGAGGATACATGCAGGTAAGAATTTCACTGTACTGAGTCTCTATGGAGGATCATTGAATATTGCTTGTTTGACTTTGTGTTGAACAAGGAACGTTATCTGCATTTTTAGGGAACATCAGTTACAGCACTACTGCCGTGTAGCGCAGTTCCCTTAGGGTGATCTGGCTCACAAACTAAGATCTGGAGTTTGATTGTACCTATGCAATACATTACCATTGTTGTTTTAAGCCATTCTTATGTAGCTTTGGCTTTATGCTTGTTGTCATTGTCTTGCTGAAAAGCAAAGTTTCTCTGAAGGTGCAGGTTTCTTGCAGACTGCATCAGGTATTTCCACCAGAAGTTCCCTATATTCTGTTTAATTTTATTCTCTACTCTCAGAAACCTTCCAAGGCCAGCTGCAGAGAAGCATCCCCACAGCATGATGCAGCCACCACTATGCTTCACGGTTGGGATGATGAGTTTTAGATAATATACAGGGTTTTGCTTATGTCAAACATGATGAAGGTCAAAAAGCTACATTTTCGTCTCATAGAACAACCATAAAACCATAAAACACTTCATCTTCCAGCTGACTTCCCAGCCTTCCATGAGCCTTATTCTTGCATGTTTCCTCAGTTTTTGAGTACAGCCAGCTCTGGGCAGATTTACAGCTGAACCTTACTCTTCCTATTTTCTAATGATTGATTTAACTGGACTCTAAGGTATAATCAGTGGATATTCTATGTTCCCATCCCCTGACTTGAGCTTTTCAATCAACCTTTCATGGAGTTGCTTGGTGTGTTCATTGTGAAGGTTAGGCCACCTGACTAACCTGAAATTAGATTTTCCAGATGAAGTGCATTTGGACTACAATCCGTTGAAACCCCTGGACTACAGACAAAAGATCTCTGTTGAACTAATATTGCAACTTCTAAAACCATTTAATTGCACCGGTGATAATTTAGGTGTGTCATGAATCCATATGCAATAAATTATTTCATGTTTTACAACTAATTTAGATCACTTTGCAGAGATCTGTTTTCATATTGACACTGAACAGTCGTGTTTGTTGATCAGTGTCAAAAAGCCAAGTTAAATCCACTGTGATTCAATGTTCCATAATACTAAAATACATACACTTCCAAGGGGTTGAATATTTTTATATTCATTGTATTTGTGTGTGTGTGTGTTTGTGTGCATGTGTGTCTGTGTGAGAGACACCCACAGTGTGTAAAATATGTAAAATTATGGATTATTTATACATTTAAAATTAATAGATTCATTTAACGTTTGTGTGTATTGTCTTTAGCTTTGCTGCCAAAATATTAAATATTAATTAATCTGTGGGAACAGGATATAAGGTGATATTTTTGTGCTGCATGAAAATAGATTCAAATGAATAATTAATGATAATTCTCTAAATTTGCTCCTTATTTATTTAAAGTAAAAATAATTCTCTAGTCATAATGTCTTGAATGTAACTAAATAAAAACACTAACATCTTCAAAGACATGTTCTTGGCTACTGGTTTCTGTCAGTGGGGCTTTCTGGTTTCCTCTCAGTCCTCCTACTCAAGACCAAAAAGTGGATGTCAAGCAATTACTTTTACTCAACCACTGTCATCATCTGTAGGTATTCAGCTGAAGAGCTTGGCTGACACATTTCTCTCTTCCTCTGTCAATGAAGGATCCTAAGGACTCCAAGAATTTCACATTCACTGCTACCTACTACTGGTTAGGTTTTATCATGGGGTGCAATGGGTTTAGCTGCACCCTGGGTCTGATCTAAGAAGGCTCTCCACCAGCTAAGGTTTGAGTGATTGAGAGAGGAGAGAGACAAGTCATCTGTAAAATAAGTAACTGAAACTCTTTATATATGGGGGCATGCAATGCATAGTTTTATCCAGTAACCATAATAGTTTGACACATTTTAAAGTACAACAGTGATCTATTGGAAAGCAATACAATACAATACAATACAGTTTATTTTTGTATAGCCCAAAATCACACAGGGAGTGCCACAATGGGCTTTAACAGGCCCTGCCTCTTGACAGCCCCCCAGCCTTGACTCTCTAAGAAGACAAAGAAAAACTCCCAAAAAAACCTTGTAGGGAAAAATGGAAGAAACCTCGGGAAAGGCAGTTCAAAGAGAGACCCCTTTCCAGGTAGGTTGGGCGTGCAGTGGGTGTCAAAAGAAGGGGTTCAATACAATACAATACACAGAACAGAACAAATCCTTAATACAGCATAATAATAAAAATTTTAGAAGTACAGAGCAGAATTTAACAGTAGATGATATCACATAATAAAATTTTGATATTTTTAGAGTGCTGGAGACCTCATCCATCAAGCTGCCTCCCCATTTGGCCATTCCACGGCTGAAACGTTGCTCGGCCAGCCATACTATACTATGCAAATGTTTTTCAGTTGGTTATTTTAGGCGCATTCCATTCAAACTAGGTAATTACTATTGGTTAATACTTCATCGTGTAACCTGTGCCCTGTAAGAATTCAGAAACAGACAACTTGCTTACTTTGTAATTATTATATGAATGTTTACATGCCACAGTTGGTGAAGATAATGTATTAGTGTAATTTGGAATGCAAAAAACACAAAGAACAGAAAAGGCAATTTAAAAAAACACAAAAAAGTAGGAGGAAAATGCTAAGAGTGTATGGTTCTTGGCTCAAGACACCTCATGTAGCAGTATCATGTACTGCCAAGTGTCACAATTAGTCAGCAGAAGATGATTCCGAGTATCACCCACATAACTAGTAAATCCACCAAACCACCTCATGACATTGACCATGCTAAGGAAGCAACTGAACCCAATGCAACATATTAGCTTTAATTCTGAAATGAATGATTTTTTTGACACTGCACTTTGGCCATGCTTAATAGCCAACATCTTAAGAACATATAAAGTGAAAAGCAAACCTTTTCAAATCAAAGACTTCACCTTTCTTAAAACTGATGGATGTCGTTTCGCACTGGAAATTATTTTAGCAAAGTGGGCTCTGACACTGCGCCTAGGCCATGGTTATACTATTCCACGTCTACAGTTGCCAATTTTTATTTTTGTTGCAAGTTATTTGGGGTAAGGTTTTTCTAATTGGATCTAATAACCCCAAAGACTATTTGAACACAAACATTATCGTTCTCCTGTTGAAAATTTTTCAAAATGGAATACCTTCAAATTGACCCTTCTGACTAGCAGTTCCATTGATCGCCATGTCCATGCTGAACTTGAGAGCGAGCGGCTACACTGGCAGCTGTACTTTGAAGAGTTTTAGGTGGTGTGATTTTTCTCGCATCACAGAATCTAGCTTTTTGGGGCATCGTTGATCAATTCCACAGAAAGTACAATGGATTTTTTTTTAAATTGTTAGAATTATTGGCAAAGTAGGACACAGTGTTGACTCAACATTTAAACCATGCTAGCAGCACTCAATATCTTAGCTGAGATGGTCAGAATGAGTTTATTAGATTCTTAGCTTAAGCCGTTTATGTAGAAAAGAATGAAAATACAGACAACAAATAGCAGATATTTCACATAAAGTTCAGCTGTTACTGGTGTCATACATTAAGGGGTTCAAACATCCTGCAAAATCCTGCATTGAAGCCAAAAACTTCTTTGTAATGCTGAATCACCTGTAGAAAGTATTTGCAAAATCAACAAAGTGGGTGAGTAAACTCTAAAGCCATATGCAATGATTTACTTTGAAACCACTGTCAGGAACAGGTGAAGCGTATGTGCCAATGTCACAAAACCATTGTTTGGGAAACTACAGGAGCTTAGGGATGCAACGCTTGAAGCTATCAAAGAGCTTACATGTCATGTTAAAACCCTGTCTGAAGTCACAAGCCTTATTAAAACAATCAAGACATTTTTTGTTAAGCACAATTAATCATGCTTGGTAGCCCTACAATCTCCAAAAATTAATGTAGGTGACACGTTAATATTGTGTCATCTGTGAGAGAACAGTTATCATTATATTGACAAAAAGGTGTCTAGAATGCAACTGAAAAGGGAAAAAAAAATGATATTTTCACCAGCATTGTACACAACACAAAAAAAAAGAATTTCCAGGCAAAATAATAGTGGACGAGCCTTTAAAAGGAGAGGAGAAGTTTAAAGAAATCTTTTTCAGTTGTCTAGTGGACATTATTATCAGATATTCAGCAATTGTTTTGTCATTTTATTATACCTTATAAATACCAGTGATAGTACAGCTGAAGTCTGCAACAAGCTTGATATGCTTTTGGGAGACACTCACAGTGGAGATCTGGCAACTGAATTAAAGTTTCTGTCTCATCAGCTTCTCAGTGATGTCATCACTCCCTTTGAAATATTGCGATATTTGGTCAACAAAGAAATGTGACCTGCATTTCCAAATACGGTGATAGCATGACAAATATTTTATAACAGTTCTGACTTCTGTTGCCAGTGACAAAATGCTCCTTTAGCAAACTGAAATTAAAAGTAATTATCAACGATGCACCTTGTTACAAGAAGGACTGTTAGTTCTAGCTTTGCTGCCAATCACGAACAGCATGACAAGACAGGTGGACTGTAGTGACATCATCATTTGGTTTGCTGTGACAAATCCAGATGTAAGGTAATCCCAGTTGTTTTGTTTCTATATAACCATTGTAGTAGCATAATAAGTGATCACGTTTAGCATACTATTACATGTAATTTTTTCTGTTATTCTGTGCATGCACTGGGAAGGTTTGGTGAATGGTTTAGGGACCTGTTGTACTTAATTTAATTTTTATTTTTACTTTCTTGTATACATAGTATAGAGAAAGTATAGGAATCATGAAAAAATTCGACCTCCAGATTTTGATGAATCTCGGAAGTAGTATTTGATTTAAACAACCATCTGAATTTTTTGTACCGTGGAAATATAAATTTGTACACGATATTAAAAACTATATTCAATAAAGCATATTCTTTCAATAACTATTGTTAATTTTATTTTAATTTACACATCATCAGTTTAACTATAAAGTGTAAACATTGAACATGCCATGTAAATATAAAGATGTAATGTGAACAATAAGCTGCTACATCCCTGTCGTGTTCCTGGTAATACATTTAACTTTGTGATTTTTTTAAAATTTCCACCATCATTATCATAATTAAATGAAGCCAAATGTAGTTTTACCTATAGCAATTTATTGCAACAAATATTATATAATACTAACACTTCTTCTGTTTTTAGTTGACTGCAATTCTTTTTACTTTGCATGTAATCTAGGTAATGCAATTGTAATCATGAAAAAATTCCACCACTGTTTTCAACCTCACTAAGTGTGAAAATATCATTTTAATATAAAGTTTGATTATAAATGGAGATAAATGATTGTTTATCGATATTAATAATTAGTTATGATGAGAAACAAAGACATGAAAAAAATTGATGTCAATTTTCAAATTACTAAAGGAAGGAAATAGAAGTTCACAAATGCTTGTGCTGGATATACACTTAGAGCTAGGTGCACTTGCTTATTAATGTAAATAGCCTCTTTTTCCTCTTCCTGTTCTTTCAGTTAATACATCACTTTTCCTTATTCTTTTTTATGGATTAAGTTCAACTACTGCCTGTGAAAAATTAAGACAAGTATTACTAAATAAAAGGTCAAAAGTATACTTAATAAAATTATCCATAAGTATCAAATTAACATCTTCAAGCAATCTAGACTGTTTACCACTATAAGCATATTTTTCCCATTGGAGCACAGGCAGGAGAAGTGACCTGCTCATAATCACACTGTGGCAGTAGCAGTTTTGAAACCTCAGCCACACTGTTTGAAGTCTAAAGCCTTAACCACTGTGCTACACTTCCTGTAAACAGATTTGTGGATGCTAAATACACAAATATCACAATATACCTCACATATATCACAATATACCTCAAAGCATATTGATATGAACAGAGACAATTCTGTTTGGCATGCAAATCAAAAAAGACATTTGCTTTGGCTCAAAAATTGCAATGATGGGCTTAACTATAATTCACACATCGATTATGAATCTAATAATGAAATTCTTATAGGGTCCATGAATGTTAAGTATCCATGAGAAAGTGCATTGAAATGAACTGATAAAGCACCTACAATGTTTTGCAAAAATGGAAAAATCAAATTATCACCTTTTAAAGACTTACCAGAGGCTACTAGAAGATTACTAATGCTATAAGGAAATATTAGCATTTTCAAATGACATTAATTGATGCAAAAAGAATAATCAAAGGCAATTTGTAGCCATGGATGAAGGAGTGAATAATCATATGACTAGCTGGTGTATCTTGGTCATAATTCAAATAACACTATGCAGACATTCTGTGAAAGGTATTCAGAATGATGTAATACAACTTTCTTGTGGAAAAACTGCCTAAAAGATGGCACTGGTAAAACAAGAAGGATGTGAAGGACTTTGTCTTGTGGTGCAGGGGCAACAACCTTCAGCTCAATATCAGCAAGATAAAAGAGCTGCCAAGAGGTCTCTGAGACCAGTCACCATTCATAGGGAGGACATGGAAGTGGCGTAGAGCTACAGGCACCTGGGGTTTCACATGAAGAGCAACGTGTTGTACAAGAAAAGCCAGAGCAGACTGTACTTGCTAAGGAAGCTCAGGTCTTTTAATGTGTGCTGCAAGCAGCTGGAAATGTTCTATCAGTTAATAGTGGCCAGTGTGGTGTTCTACACTGCAGTCTCCTGAGGAAGCAACCTGAGCACAAAAGAAGCATAATGCGTGAACAAACTTATCAGGAAAGCTTGCTCCACCATGGGGTTGACCCTAAACACACTAGAAGGTATTGTGGAAAATGGAATGATGGCAAAATTGGATTTCATTATGAAAAAAAACCAATCCATCCCCCTCCAAGAAGTACTCTCTTGGAGAACATTTATCAGGCAATGCAATGCTTCTATCTTATGTACTCATTAAGTTTATTTTTAATTAGTTACTTATTTAATTAGTTATTTACTTATTATTGCAGCAGTTCCCCAGATTCTTTCAGGGCATCATGGGAGTGGGAGTTTGCCAACTTAGCCCTGTTGGGTTCTTTGGGTGCCACCAGGTAGTGCTACAGACACTGGGGAGCCCTAATTCATGGGGCTTCCAGCTTACCTGGAAGTACTTTTGAACCACGCTTATGAGACAATGGAAATACTCTCGGTTGCTCCATATAAAGTATCCAGCTGCCTCAACTCCAAGAGCCAGAGTCAGGAGGAAGTGGACAAAGATTGCTGAGAGGAGCAGACGAGGCAGTAAGAGAGAGAGAGGAAGAGAAGAGTAGACAAAGAGTTGCTTGTGCTTTCTGTACTTGTGCTGTGGGAAATGCTTGGGGAAGAGTTTCCCATGAATAAAAATACTCTTGTTTAATTGTGACTTGTGTCCAGAGCCTGTCTGTGTCAGGTTTGGGGAGCTGGAGCAACCCCTGGTAGCCAAACTTTGAGCAAAAACGCAAAACAAAATTTAGACAAATTAATGCAGAATAGATAGGACAGATGTTTTTCAAACTCTGAAAGATTTTGGGATTGAAAGGTTAACAGAGCTGTTGAATGAAATACATGATAGTGAGGAAATACTTTTGGAAATCAGCAAGACAGTGATTACTGCACTTTTTTAAAAAAAATTGGAGTAATTGAATGTGAGTTACGCTGCATGATCATTTTGATGAGCCATGTTGTGAAAATTCTGCTAATAACAGAGATAGATAGATAGATAGATAGATACTTTATTAATCCCAAGGGGAAATTCACATTTCACATTGAAATTCACATTCAAATCCACATTAACATATGGATGACAAAGTGCTGATAACTGCTTCAAAGTTCCAGGAAATACTAGATAAAGAGATCAAAGAAGAGGCAAAGAAAAGATAGACCATGAACTGCAAGAAAATTGCTAAGAGGAAGGGTAATCCAGAAACATGAGTTAAAATCTTATTTTAAACTTATTTAAAGGATAAGTTCAGTATTTTTCAAATTGAAGTTATTTCTTTACAATCACAGAATATATTAATTTGCCACATCAAGCTATGTTCTAAAGTGAAGCATAATTTTTATATATTCTAAAAAATAACTAGCATGTTGTTAATGATGGAGCTAATCGATTCCTGGGTCCTGCTGTTAAAAAAAAAACAAAAAAACTTAAAACTTGCTGAATATGTCAATTGTTTAAGCCAAAAATGTTACAGAGCATATTGCTAAACAACATACCCAGGTCTTCTAAAGAGGAAACAAGCAAAAGATTGTTTTAAGGCTCAGCCATTTATAAAGGAAACCTGGCTGTGCACCTCACTTCATTGCTTGTCTTCTTCTACAGCAACCATTCAGCTCTAGGGGGACGGTGTCCTCTATGGTATTCCTTGAAAAGGGTGAGGCATGGATTCACCACAAAAAGCCAGAGACAAGCACAATTAATATCAGCTGCCTCTGCTCTGTAGACAAGCAGACAATAATAACTAGTAAAAGTCACACTTACAATTGCTTACATGCTTTCACTATACAAAACCTTTTAAGTTATTTTGCAAAGATATTGCTTGCTGTCACTGGAATAATTATGCAAGTGTGTATATTATTATGAGAAAGACTGAGCATAGCATGCAAGCAAGTGATAAGAATGAAACAGACATTATGGGCACACATTTAATTTTAATCAGGTTTAAATTTAATATGTTTAGTACAGATTTTGTAGCATAGCGGAGCTGTCATTCCTGCTTCACAGCACCAGGTTCTGCATTGAGTTTGTACACTATCCCCATATATTTATAGAATGATTGATATCAGTGTCTGTCACTCATTATGTGTTAAAAAAATGTGATCACTGATTTGTGGTAGTGTTCCATCTCACGCTCTGCCTTTTTCATTTTCTGAGTATTCTTTTAACAAGCGTGCATACGATATGCCACTGAAAGTGTGACATTCAGGTGGTTTGGCTCTTTCAAAAATCTAAGGCTTATGTTAAAAATGCAGAGATGAATAATCAGCTCCATTCAGATTTATTATTATCTTAACTACGGTGGCATTCTCCATGAATTACTGTAAGTGATGTAAAATAACACAACAGAATGTAATAGGCAAAAAGTAAGCCTAATTATAAGATTTAAGTCTGCATCTGTCTGTTGTTACAAGCCATGGTAGAACATAACCACTGAAGAAACAGAATTGCAGAAGTAAAAGTAGGAAAATAAGCAGAGTATAGATTAGTGATTTTTTTGTCATAACACCATTCATGTTGCCTGCTGCAAGCAAACAAACAAGCAAGAAATGTATTCTTACCTTATATTAATACCAAGGACCTGTGAAAAAATGTATTATTTTCAGTTTATTTTTATTTCAGAAATGCAGAAGGTATGTTTTCTTAACTCAAACACTTTTGGTATGGAAAGGAGATGTATTCTGTAAGTTTTAACACTTTGTTTCACATTGGGACCCAGGTACCCATCAGCTTTTTATAAAATGCAACAGCTGGCTAGTTATTTTTTAAAATTTGTAAAATATGCATTAGAACAGGCGTGTCAAACTCACTACCATCGGTGGGCCGCTTTGACTGCCATACGTGTGTCAGCTGGCCGCACTGTAACAAATACTATTATACCATTATATAAAGTTACTGTAGCTTTCTTTCCAATACTGAAAACTTTAAAAAATGTAACACTTAAAGTTTAAAGAAAAGCAATTTATTTCCATACAATCTCCGTACAACAGTGCACAATTAGAGTCTTAGCCTGTTAGCTAGGTCCTTATATAGAAGTCTTACAGTCTGAGATCTATTTCTTTTGTCCCGACACTTGGCATCTCTTGCTAGTAACCAGTTTGTCAATTTCAGGCTTGAAATCTTGTGCAGCTGCAACTTTTATGAGGGATGAAAGGTGCTCGACAGTAAGTCTTGAGCAATGTGGGGTTTTGGTAGCTTTCATTAACGAAAACAATTGCTCACAAAGATAAGTACTTCCAAACATAGACAGTACTCTCGATGCCAACTTACAGATCTGCACATCCAATGGTGGCAGGTAAGTATACAAGCCTGGCACACCAACTTTGTTGTATTTTGCCTTCAGAATAGAATCTGACTGTAGTTCAGTCAAATCCATTTGGAAATTCTCAGGCACATTCTCAATGTTGTAAGAGTATGGTGATGTAAACAGTGCAAAGTCCTGTTCGTGTGAACTGAAATCACGAAAACGCTCACTGAATTCATTGCTAAGTAATTCAAGTTGGAAAACAAATCCTCCAAAAATCAAATTTTACTTTACTAAGTTTACTTTAAAGTTTATATTGTAAAATAAGCCGATATGCAAAAAGCCCCCTGACCTACACTAATTTTACAAACTCAAAAATCACAAAAATTTGTTAATAAGCAACTCACCAACTTCTTGCATCCACTTCAGATCTTCAGCTGTAGTCTGCACTAACTGTTCGTTACAATACTAGCACAAAATTACATAAAACTAGAGCAAAAAAACGTGAAAAATATCCATCCATCCTCTTCCGTTTATCCAAGATCGGGTCGCGGGGGCAGCAGCTTGAGCAGAGATACCCAGACTTCCCTCTCCCCGGCCACTTCTACTAGCTCTTCCGGGGGAATCCCGATGCGTTCCCAGGCCAGCCGAGAGACATAGTCCCTTCAAAGTGTCCTGGGTCTTCCACTGGGCCTCCTCCCGCTTAGACATGCCTTGAACACCTCACCAGGGAGGCGTCCAGGAGGCATCCTGATCAGATGCCTGAGCCACCTCATCTGATTCCTCTTGATGCGGAGGAGCAGTGGCTCTACTCTGAGTTCCTCCTGGATGACTGAGCAGAGGAAACTCATTTCAGCCGCTTGTATTCGCAATCTCGTTGTTTCGGTCACTACCCACAGCTCATGACCTTAGGTGAGGGTAGGAACGTAGATTGACTGGTAAATTGAGAGCTTTGCCTTATGGCATCACTGCATCACTAAGGACGCTGCACCGATCCGCCTGTCGATCTCCCGCTCCATTACGTGAAAATATGCAAGCTATTACTACTCGTGATGGTCAGTTCTGCCCAGTGGCCAATCTCGGCGGCCCAGCAAGTAGTGTAACCTACCAGGCTGCTGCATCCTAGCACTTTAGATGCGATGTCGTGGCTCATTAACTTTGGTCAAGGCTCATTGGGGGGGGGCAGTGTCATGCCTAGGGTATTAAGGAGCTGACGTCGCAGCTGCAACTCTACTAGCAGATGACATTTACGGTACCGTAATACCATGGGAAAACGTGCTTTCGTCAGAAGGCGGAAGTAAGAAAAGTCAATAAGTAACGCTGAAGATGCAGAATGATTCAATCACAAATGATAGTAATCATTTTGTACAAGTCTAGTGCTAACTAGGATCTGTCATGTGGGCCACACAGATTTCTTTTGCAGGCTGTGTGTTTGACATGCCTGCTTTAGAAGGCAATTTCATGTGGCAAATTAACACATACCAAGACTGTTAAGAAATAACTTCAGTTTGAAAAAGACCAAACTTATCCTTTAAGGAGAACAATAACTTCTTATGGCAGAGCAGATATTTAAATTAGAAGAAGGGTGGGATTGCTAAGTGCACATTTGAGCAGATACTATAGAACAACATAATTTTCGTGGCTATCAGAGTCAGTATTGTGGCACTGTTTATTCCACACTTAGATATGGAAGTAAATGCTAGATAATATCAAAGAAATAAAAGAAGGAATCAAATCCACAGAGATGTAATTTTAGAAACGATTGATGGAAAAATCATGAAAGGACATGGTAAATGAAAATGTGAAATGCATCATATACTCAAAGTCATCAGTGAAAATTATAGGGAAATATATTTAAGACTGAGCCAGAAAACACTTCACACAAAATGAATCTGGAACAAACTACTGAGTCACATACAACAGAACTTCTAAAAAGTCTCTGGTAAGATATTGGGACAACTTAGCTCTTAGCAAACTTAATGAGTCTGATTGCAGACAACCATGAAGTTCAATCAATATTTAATAAATAACAGTAGTATGTGTATTTAATCAGCTGTGCTCTTGTGTACATAATCTCTATAAAAGGGATGAAACAAGGTAATAAAGAAATAGGGTTCCAATGTGGAAAACCCTATTTACTTGTCAAAAGGCCAAAGGTAGGTACTAAAGAAAACACAGAATATTTTGTTGACAGAGCTTTGCAATCTCTTTATTCCATTTTTGAGGATTTTCTTCTTCAAAGGTAGTTATATAAATGTCTGACGCCTTCCGCTTGGTGCTGTCCTTATGTCTTGAATGACTAGATGATAGGGCAATCAGTTACACAGAAGTGACATCAACAGTCTCCACCCGTTCTGCATTTTTGCCAGGCTGTAAAAGGAAAACAGAGAATTGGTTACTGTAATTATTCTCTCTGTCTTTGCACTTGTACTTTCACAGTGAACCTGAGGAACACACACTAAACTACCATGTATGACAAGTGTTTATCAAATTTTTTTATATACAATATATATTTCTAATTATTATTGTTATGATACATTGCTTGCTTTTTCTTGATATTATATATTGTTTTTCTTTTCAATATTATGCTGAGAAAATGCTTTATTTCCATATTTCTAGCAAAATGGTAGAAAAGTGCCTAGTCATACGCTGGTGGGTTTATGATACAAAAACAATATTATCTTGACATCATGAAAAGTGTTACCACACCCTGGCACTGAACCACAGACATACTGGAACACCACAACTCTTCACATACTCAAACTGATATTTTTAAATTGGGACCCTCTGTAACCTTCCACCCACCCTTCTGCATGCTATGCCACAAATAGAAAAAGATAATGGCCAGAGCAACTACAGCGTCTTAGCTAACAGAGAGAGACAGAGCAAGAGATAGAACAGGCATCTTAACCACTGCTGGATTAATTTCAGCCAACAAATTATTCATTTGAAGTGTGTCAAAAAGCGCTACTGGGGTTCCTTTATACCAACAGCAATGCATCTACATAATGCCTCACTGTGACTGTGACAGCATAGTGAGAAATGTTCTTTCTTTTAACTTTCTTGCTTTATAGTCATTCTAGTGTGTGCTCAGACCAAAGTGTGTGTGTATATTTATGTATTTTTTTATTTACTTACTTACTTGTCTTCCTATGTATATATTTATTTATTTAAAGACCTTCTGTTAAAAGACAAATTTCCTCCTGGGGACAAGTAAAGGTCTATCTATCTATCTAGTTTTTCCAGTAGAGCCTAATATTGATTGTATGTTGAATGATTCTTTAATATAAAATATGTATAACATTATTATTTGTGTTGTGATTGTTCTTTGCTGTTATTGCTGTGGTTATTTTGTCACCATAGCGGCTTTGAGATAGTACTATAAACAAAACGTCCCTTCTGGAAAGCATTTTACAAACTCAAACCAGGTCCATTTTTGGAGCTAACACTTCATCTTGAACATACAAATGGACTAAAAAACATAAGAAATCTGACAACTGAGAGGAGATCCTTCAGTCCACCAAGTCTGTTTGTTTAGCTAATAGCTAACGTTTCCCAAAATTGTAACGATTGTATCCGCTACACTTCACTAAGTTTACAGTGAAAATTGTACTGATGATTGCAGGTCAAGCCCAAACTGCCTTCAGCCCCTTCCCACAGCGCAGAAAGATGACTTATCCTTATATATAATTTGATACTATCCATATGTATGGTGTTTGCAGCAGTACCTCGAGCAGCCACAAGAGGAAAGGGAAGGATGCATAGGAAACAAAGTCACATGACTGATGCGGAACGTAGACTTGCTAATGCGACCACACGTACACAATGAGCACAGCAAACAGATGAGCAGCATACAGCTACAAATGCTACTAACGCTGAAAGAAATCGTGCAAATCGGACATAAAGGACAGATGAAGAACATGCGCTACAGAATGCTACTAACGCTGACAGACATCGTGCCAGCCATTCACAAGCGACTGAAGAAGCTTGAGCAGCCGTAAATGCAGCATGGATTGAAAGAAATCGAGCAGCCTGTGCGGCTGAAAAGGTCTATTTTAACCACAAATCAGTGCCATGATAACAAAATTGTTTCAAGAACTTAAAAAAACAAATAATTCTTTGCAGAGAAAGTATGGATTTCACAAACGTTGAATTTGTAGCCCGATTCGATCGGGCTCCCAGTCACTAGTAATAATAAAAGCGATATTTACAAAACGACACAGGGTAAAGAGGCAACAAAAAAAAATGTAATTAATACATTTTCTACAATCCCCCACAACTCCCCCACTTCCAATATATACAATAAACACAAGGTATAAAATTATATATCCAAGAATCATCCATTTGATTTAGTCTTTTTCTGATTCTCCTACTGTATTTCCCCATAGTTCAGTTTCCTAGACATGCCAATCCCAGAATAAAAGATTTACGGCTCACACTGCTTCCGATCCCTTTCACCGGTAAGGTTCACTTCCCTCAGCATATCCAGAATCTTCGAGGTGGCCACCCCAGACTGCGTTGGCCTTGTGGTGCTCCCCGAAAACAATCTTTCTCCTGGACTCAGATGAGTCATGTCTTTTCCTCCTCCATAAAATCTTGGGCTGTCTTTTCTTCCTTCTCTTCCTGCCTTTTTGTGTCCCTATTTAAATAGTCTGTCCATTTCCGAAATCTCAATGACAGCCCCGTACCTCCCAACAGGTCCTGTCTATCCAACCCGCCCATCTTATCTACCGTATTCTTAAATGGCAAAAGGATTTTACATAGAGAGAAAAAAAACCAAACCATATACAAATATATGTGGCAATGCTAAAATATCTCATCCAGATTCTTCTTAAAGGTTGACAAGGTTGACTGAATGACCTCCTGTCATTTTTTGTTTAAGAAGAGTTGAATGAAATGAAAGATGTGGTAATGCACATGAAATGGAACCTTCATCAAATACTAACATGCCTCATGAAACTCCAGATGTGATGTTTCAGGGGTCTGGGACATTGAGGATTATGCTGTGCCACTTTACAGTGAGCAGCTTAGTAAATCCAAAGGACAGTGTGTGTTTCACAATTTTGTCTCTTATGATGGAAACATTTTTGATCTTTGCAAGATAAAAATCAATAAACTAGACCTGTATTTGTCACTAAGGAGTCTCATATACATTCACCTGAGACATGAATAGATTTTTTCAGTTAGGTATAGTTAGGTCTATACTGTGTCAGCCATATTTACTCAGCCCTTCATGTGTCAGTGGGGAATCAACCTGATATAACCTGCATTCTGTACTTTATAGAAATGCAGGAAATTGAAAGAAAAGACTATCATTCATCTAGGCAACATTTTCTGGAATATACAATTAAATAAAAAAAATCTCCAATTTAATTTTATTGCTCTATCAATAAAAGAAATAAGCACAACAGTAAACATAAAAGATGTTTTATTACTGTGAAATACTAAAGCTAGATACTCTGTATTTTCATATTGATCCTGTGTATCTATCTTTACAAAAAAAAGTGTTTCCTGCACAGATTTTTTTTAAAGAATCTTTGAATAAAAAATACCTTAGCAGTTTTTAGTACAATTACACATAACTTGGAACTAATAGGTCACATATTTGTAGTGTTTTCAATATGTAAACATGAAATTACATTTAGTGCATTTTTGCATTTTAATAAAATAATATGAAAACACATTGCAGGTAATATAGTGCTTGACCTGTGACTTGAAGATGGCAATTTACAATGCTATTATTAATTAAATAAAATTTTAATCTTTGCTTTTACACAACATGCTACAAGGTTTTCTAATTCAATGGCAACTTTGCTAACAATTAAAATATCTACAGAAGTAACTCTTAAAACATATTCATAGGAAGAAACAGTTCATTGTAAAATACAAAGGCCATCTTATTTATATGGTCCATTTCCTGATATTTTGAATAGAGCTGATCATCTTAACTAAGTTCTGAAGTGTGAACAAAAATAAAAATAAAATACCTTTTTACTGAAAACACATACTGCAATTACTCATATACTGTCCATAAATTCCAGATGTTAGCATTATGACATGATATAACTCACAGACTTGAAATGATTACTTTAACTAAGTACTTGTCCACTTGAAAGGTCTTTTTTTAATAACTACATATTGGGTCGTCAAACTGAACAATTTCCATCTAAACCATTGAGGTTTAGCAAGTGCTAAGGAACCATTTTTATTCATCCATCATCCAACCTGCTATATCCTAACTACATGGTCACGGGGGTCTGCTGGAGCCAATCCCAGCCAACACAGGGTGCAAGGCAGGAAACAAACCCCAGGCAGGGCACACACACCACCCACACCCTAAGCACACACTAGGGACAATTTAGAACCGGCAATGCACCTAACCTGCATGTCTTTGGACTGTGGGAGGAAACCGGAGTACCTGCATGAAACCCACTTAGACACAGGGAGAACATGCAAACTCCATGCAGGGAGGACCCAAGAAGCGAACACGGGTCTCCTAACTGCGAGGCAGCAGTGCTACCCACTGCGCCACCGTGCCGCCCCCATTTTTACACATTAATAAATTATTATAACTTCAGTATGTCTGCCTTTCCTTTCAAAAGTATAATGAGAGTTTAACAAACACAACTGGTAACCTGATAAATAAATGGCTGTATGAGATATCATCCACATCTATGACCTTAAGAGTGACACTGGAATTTACTGGTTTCGATGAAGCTGACTGTAGTGTGTCATACAAATAAAAGATCAGCTCTAGTATCGCTATCCAACTCCCATATCATATTAGTAGTGTTGATCGGTGAAATTCACTGAAGCGTTTTTCGCAGTGAGTATGCTGTGTTCACCAGTGACCTTGTTTACCTAATATTTTCCTGTAAATTCACCATACGGCTAGCTTAGACATTTTTTTCCAGGGTCCCATGATGGTTTGCATGACATCACATTGCTTTAGCAGCCATGAACAGAGTTGTAACACATGCAAACTATACGTTTACTCCTCCTCACATTTTATGTTGCTCCCTAATCTGCCGCACATATGCATGAGGTCACTAAGCAATATTTACTCCAGTAGGATGTGTACTTCCATAACATGCACTATTTCATTTGAAGGATACATTAGATGACCATAACGAGAATTGAAAAAAATGCACTTTTTCATTTGAGGGGTACATTAGGTGACCATAATAAGAATATTATGAGTACTGCTATGGAATATATAACATTGATCCCTGAGTGTTCACTCCACATGGCTAATTGTACATGCAAACACGTGTAATTAGTCCCACACCACAACTACTAATCAAAACAAGCCTTAAAGGACCTTTTCCCCCTCCCTGAGTCAGAAAACATGAGACATTGGTAAGTATTCTGACAATTTGTTGTCACTCATGACTGATATTCATTCTTGGAAAAAGAGGCCATGACATCTGTTCCCAGAGTCACCAACAGAAGAATTTCCTTTTTCAGTTATCCATTACACAGTTTAATTCTGATGGACACATTTTCCTTCATTATTGCTGCATCACTAACTTTAGTCATTAGGTGACTGAGGCAAAATCCTACTCTCCCTACAACAACTATGGAAATATTGACATCTTTAACTAGAATCTTGACATCCACACTGCTCAATTGACTACAAAAAAATTATGGAATACTTATTCCCAAAACAATAACAGTTTAACTTAAGTTCTGGGGCTCCATAGTAAAAGATGAGCTCACAGCTGGAACTTTAGTTTTTCTATGATAATTAAACCCAAGTTCTAATTGAAGCATTTTAATTTTGCATTCTGATTCTTTCCTATGTCTTTCTGTCTAAACATATAGTTCACTCTTTGTATTATTTGGCAGATACTGTATCACATATCCATGAGCTGCTTCTCGCAACTGAGTGGAAGTGGCGGATGTTTGCTGACTGGCCGACCAACCACAAGTGTTACCTGGTAGGTAACTATCTAAAAAATCAGATTGCAATTCAGAACTTCACCCTGTCAAATAAGCAAAGCAGCCACTGTGACACAATGTCAGAGGCTCGCCTCAGGAGATGACGTTTGCAGCTTGATCCCTGTAATGGGATGCAAAAGTGCAAACGCCTGATGAGCCCCAATAAGGGAGAAACATGTTATTTTGTAGATACTGTATTAAAATATATATAAAGTATCTTTAGTTATATAGGTAATATTTTAATACATGCCAAGATTTAATTTTTAGCTTGGTCACAGGACTAGTATTATGGTGGTTAGATTGTCTTGAGTGAGTGTGTAGGCATGTAACCAAGCTCTCTTCTCTCAAGCTGTTTTCCTTTTACTGCACATTCTCACCAGGGCTTATAGGATTCAAACTGTAGTTCACATTTCTCATGAGGCATGAAGAAAAATCAATAAAAGGAAAAAAATGTATACTGGTGCACCTTTACAGGATTGAATCATATCCACAGATGTGGAGTACCTAATACTTAATGGTGGTATCATGTGCATGTGTTCTTCTTCTCAATGGGACTACACACAAATGCAGGTTTTAGCATGTGTTCAGCAGTAAGACATACATAATCCACAGCCCAAAACAGTGAAATGATAGTGATCTGACTGAGAATTGATCCAATGTAGTAATGTGTACTATAAAATACAACACATTAAAAAAAAAAGAGAAAAAAGAAATATGGACAAATGACATCACCTCAAACATACTACAATAAGGAATTCTGTTCATTCTTGACTGTGATAAGCACCGAGCAGCCCAGTCAGACAAGACTTATTGTAAGTGATTTATTAAGATGTGATAGACAATCAGTGGCTATTAGAAGGTCACCTATTGCTTGCTTGTGCACCTAAAGTTGCTCAGCATAGGCCTATTACAATCAGTATGGGGTCACAAACTATAAAAGACAAACACTCATGCATTAAAGGAAAAATCAGTGAGAACTGTTCAACACCTTTAATAATGTTTGAAAATTTGTACATTTTTTCAGGGCTTTATAACTTTTCCCCTGGTACTCATTAATTTACTGTGGTTTGGGAATCTTGTTGAACTTGCTTTCACTTTCATTTTGATTTGTTATCAGTTATTTTACTATATCATCATGATTTGAAAGTACTGTTTGAAGCGAGTGCCACCATTTTCTACAGTCAGCATGATTGTGGGTTGGAGGTGTGGTCCTGGAAGTCACACTAATGACATCACAAGACTAAACCAGTGCTGGGTCTTTCTCTTTGTCCACATTTGTAGATACAATCTAAAATCTTTTGCAAAGGCTTCCGTGAGAACCCTAACTACAAAGAGGACTATTTCATTTATGTTAGGTAGAATGCCCAGAGGGGACTGGGAGGTCCCGTGGCCAGATTTTTTTTTTTTTTCTCTAGCCGTCTGGAGTTTTTTTTCTGTTTTTCTGTCCACCCTGGCCATCGGACCTTACTCCTTTTCTATGTTAACTAATGTCTTATTTTAATTTCTTATTTTGTCTTTTATTTTTCTTTTCTTCAGTATGTAAAGCACTTTGAGCTACTTTTTGTATGAAAATGTGCTATATAAATAAATGTTGTTGTTGTTGTTCTTTGTAGTTCGTTCTAGTAATAATGAATTATTTGCCAGGTTCTCTAAGACATTGGTTTCAGGTTGTGTACTGGGCTTTGTCATTCAGATGTTTGATGCCTGTTTTTGATACTTGCAGGGTCTTTCATTTAAAGTATATGGGGAGCTCTAAGCTTGATTCTATATAACATTCATTAAAAATTAGATTTTTACCAATTTAAGTATATAGGGCATCCCAGCACTGGTTTTCTCTTTTTCTCGAAGCATTATAATTCTATAATTTAGAAATTTCCTTCAGTAAAGTTGACATATCAGTCAATAAACAGAAAAGGCTGGCAGAGGAGGATTGAATGATTGAAACAGCAGAATCACATAATATTCACAAACCTGCATAGCCCAATTTAAGGTCAGCAAAATTCAGAAACAGCAAAATGCAAAATGTTTGATTAAACATACAGCCACACCGGTGTCAATCAATCTACTTGCCATTACAGAATCAAATCATTACAATAAACAAACAGAGACTGCATTTTCACGGGAGGGTTTTAAAGAGTAATTAAGGTTTGTTCATTAATACTTTATATGATAGGGTAAAGTGAACAATAACACATAAATGGTGAAAGTGGGGGAATCGACCTCCCTACTCCTCCCTGCTGTTGAATGCATTTTCATGATATTCTTGCCTTACCCAAAGAGTCTTATTATTTAACTCTTGTTTACCTTGTTTGTTCAAATCTCACTTCCAAATTTACAGACTCATGAAAAAGAGGCAAAGTTATTGAGATGTTTGTGCTGGTGTTTTTTTCATTCACATCCATGCTTCCAAAAGAGTTTGTAAAAAAAAAAACTCGAAAGAAGGCTCCCATTGTTAATAGACTATTAATCTGAATCAGTGGTCTTAAACTCCAGTTCTGGAGGGCCTCAGTGGCTTCAGATTTTCATTCTAACCCTTTTCTTAATTAGTGACCTGTTTTTGCTGCTAATGTACTTCTTTAGAATTCATTTTAATTGAATTGCTCTTGAAGACTCAGAACCCTTGTTTCTTTTTCCTTAATTACCAGCCAAACAATAATGAGATATAAAATGAACCAAAAAAAGACCAGCAAACTGTGTCCATCATATAATATCTGAAAATAAAGAAAGATGAAGATCTCAGGAATGCTGATCTGCTCAGATCCCCTAAACATTTTAACAGTGCTCTTAGAAAAGAGAAAATCAATAATTTCGGAAATGTCTGCTATTGCACAATGAGAGCAGCAACAAGCCATAAAATTAAAGAACGGGTTTAATTAACAACAAGAATCAGCTCCTAAATAAGCAACTATTTGAAGTCAAACTGGTTGGAGTTTGAGGCCCTGACCTAGTTGGTCTTCTTTTGGCTCACTCGCTTCACATTTCTTTTCTGTTTGGGTGCAATTTAAGGAAAGAAATGAAGCAATTCAGAGGAATGATGAAGAAATTCAGGGGAATAAATCTAATAAAACAAGTTAATTAAAATAAAAGGAAAATGAGTTAATTAGCAGCAAAAACTGGTCACCAATTAAGAAAAGGGTTAGAATAAAAACCTGCAGCCACTGCGGCCCTCCAGGGCCAGAATTTGAGACCACTGGTCTAAATGTAATCTATATATTAACTGTTCTATGTGCTTTTTGATGGACTACAGTATAGGTTTTGTACTCACTCTGGCCTTGAACTAGATAAGCAGAAACGAAGAATGGTGCAGTACATTGAATCATTCTGCAGTGTGTTAAAATGCTCATTATCAAATCAGAAGAAAGTTGTTATTTTGGGTCATAACATTGTGCAGAGATTAATGCTACACCTTCATAGCCCCAGACTAAGCTGGTTCCCTGCCTATGTAGAATTAGCACACTATTTTTTTGTGTGTTTGTGGGTTTTCTAGAGGTACTCTGGTTTCTTTCCATATATAAAAGACACATGGATCAGGTTGTTTGGCATCTCTAAAACGACTCGGTCTGAGTCTGGGTGTATATATGCAATTAATATGCCTACAAAATTTGATCAGCATAGCTGAGAATGGCAGCCAAGTCCTGTGAGATGTGAGGCAGCAGCAGCATTAATATCTGCACCATTTTTGTGCCCTTTATAATGTTCAAGCAAAATAAATATCCAGTATGTGATTTTTCAAATGAAAGATCATTTCCTTAGAATTATAACTGTCAATGTAAACTTAACTTACATACTCAAAACAGACCAAGAGATTATGTATATTGAATTCGTTGCAGTGTGTCAATTTCAGCCACCAAAGTACTGAAATGTCTCAATTTTTTATTCATTGGTCATGAGCCTAAACCTTTGGAGGTAGCATATTTTTGTCATGCTAATGCACATCTGCTGTTTTCTGTGATTTAGACAATAGATTCAAAGTTTAAGATATCGATTTGTTTCCATAGTTCCCATGGATTTCATTATTTTCCATTGTAATTAAACGGCTGCCTTATAATCAACTATAATCTTGTTGAACAGCATGCTCTGTTTCCTCCTGATCCAGCTCATTCTTTTATTCCCTCGCTTGCTGCCTTGATCTAACTTATCCACAAATTTTTTGATCCCATTATGTTATTTATAATCACAGGTTATCATAGGCAGGCATGTGGGCAGCGACATACCTAATAAAAGCACAAAAGATACAAAAAATATTTAAATTCCTGATTTGGAAGTGCCATGTAGACCAAAACAGTACATCTATGTGTTTTTTTTTTTTGGTAAGAATACCAAAAGTACTTTCAAGTGAAGCTATCCGAATTAGAATGAACATTGTCTATACTAAGTATATCAAAAAAGTATAATGTTTCTGTTTTATGTTAATATGTTTAAAAAACATATATCAGTAAATGTTTCTGGAACAGTTGTAAACCTATTCCCATTGTCAAATAGGAGTGCAGAATACTACAATGTTTTAAACTGACTTCAAGGAGAACACCACTTCTGTTTTATTTACAGAAGCTAAAAGGTTTTTAAAGCTTGCTAAAAACAAATGATTGTTTTTGCATTCTAAAAAGAATCTACTGTATTATCTTTCCATTGGCAATGTTAGCAAATGCAGTAGATTAGTTATTTAGAAGCAGGTATTGGCAATAGCAAGATAAAATGAATGCTGCCACTATATATCATTAAAACAGATTACTGAAATGGTGTATGACATATTTCTATAAAAAAGCAATGTAACTTTATAAAAATTATACTTATTGTTTAGTAACAGGCAATAAGTGTATTCACAAAGGGGAAAAGGTAACCAATCTTGCAGTAGTCACAATTGGTAAAAGTACTAAAAATCAGCAATTTAACCAAAATTCTGAAAATGGTTTTCCTCTGTTTTCAATTTTTGTAGAATATTTAATAATTTAACAACAAAGCATGGTGGAGAAAGATGGTTTAAATATACCTAGCATTTGATAAATGGTAAAGGGCAGGACAACAGTCTTTTGTTTGTGAAATGTTCTTACTTTAGAAATGTGTATGCTGTTAAGAAAACACTTTGCACACTGTCTCTACAAATGGCTACCTCTTAGTTAAAATATTTTAGAGAAAAAAAATAGAAAACAATACATGCAGATACCAACATTTTTCACTTTAGGTCAGTTTAATTAAAAAAGTAATATGTAAAATTGGATTGTTTGGCTTTGGTGATGCAATGAAAGAGGAAGTGAGAGTGTGAGAGGAGTAAAGGCGCACGCTAAGAGAGTCGCCTTCAAAGATATGTCGGGGGGGGCATTTTTTGTATACTGGGTCATTCCATTTCTCTCTTAGGAAAAGAAACATGTAAATATTACATTTAAATCCCAGCAGATGAACAGGCCATAGGCACCCATTGTTGGGACTGGGGGTGAGAAGTTAAAAGGCTGTCTGCAGGATGTAGGTATGTGCTGTCTTGCAAAGGAGTCACCATTTTGAAGTTTTTGGCTGGTTGAGATTACAAACAATACCAAGTTGTGATAACAAAACTGCTCCTTCCTTGGAGGATGTCTGTATTTACCTGACTTGGAAATTAACATGTTTGACAATACAGTAATCCCTCGCTATATCGCGCTTCGACTTTCGCGGCTTCACTCTATCGCGGATTTTAAATGTAAGCATATCTAAATATATATCACGGATTTTTCGCTGGTTCGCGGATTTCTGCGGACAATGGGTCTTTTAATTTATGGTACATGCTTCCTCAGTTTGTTTGCCCAGTTGATTTCATACAAGGGACGCTATTGGCAGATGGCTTAGAAGCTACCCAATCAGAGCACGTATTACATATTAACTAAAACTCCTCAATGCTATAAGATATGCATCCCGCGCGGTGTTTGTTTGCTTGTCTCTGCCTCTCTCTCACCCTCTCTGACATTCTCTGCGCCTGACAGAGGGAATGTGAGCAGAGGTGCTGTTTGCAGAGAAGCTGTTTGCTTAAAAGATACTGACGCTCCTCTAAAAAATGCCGCTTTATTGCGGTGCTAGGCATATTTAAAAGCACAAAAGCACACGTATTGATTTTTTGATTGTTTGCTTTAATCTTGCGCTCTCTCTCTGACGTTCTCTGCGCCTGACGGAGGAGATTTGAGCAGAGGGGCTGTTTCAACAGAGGCTGTTTGCTTAGAAGATACTGACGCTCCTCTGAAAAATGCCGCTTTACTTAAAAGCACACGTATTGATTTTTTGATTGTTTGCTTTTCTTTGCGAGCGCGCGCTCTCTCTCTTAAATTCTCTGCTCCTGATGCAGAGACTCATTTGAAGAAAAGATATATTTGCATTCTTTTAATTGTGAGAAAGAACTGTCATCTCTGTCTTGTCATGGAGCACAGTTTAAACTTTTGACTAAAGGGTGTTATTTCATGTCTAGAGGGCTCTAATAATGTTAACAGTGTGGGAGAGTTTATAAGGGCTTAAAATATATAAAAATAACCATACAAACATATGGTTTCTACTTCGCGGATTTTCACCTATCGCGGGGGGGTCTGGAACGCAACCCCCGTGATGGAGGAGGGATTACTGTATTGGTTTCTAAACAGCAGATTTGTACTCATTAATGGTTGGTAACAATACATTTTGTTAACTTGTGTTTTCATTATTTGTTAAACCCAGGAAATTTAGATGTGCCATTGTTTAATCCGATTGTCCAGAACTAATAATTGCAGTGACTGAAGGAGATTTATGCTTCTGGGCAGGAGAAGGCAAGGAGAGGGACAGTCCACTGAAAATGCTGCCAAGGCTCGCAGAGAACACAGGGGCTCACTGGCAGACTGAGGTACGTGGCTGGTGCGACATGAGGGACACGGATGGCAACACTTACCCCAAGGGAGGAAGAGACAGCTTCACAAGAAGACGGTTGTGGGTCCACGAGTGAGGGAAGCTGCATGAAAGGACCGAGCAAAGCTGGCAGACGAGAAGTGAGGCGTGCTTAGGTCACAGCAACACAAGGAGCCCAGAGTGGAAAAAGATAACGATGAGGAGACGCTGACAGGAATTCCACGATTGGACAACACTTCTGTTGGGAAATGACTGTCCAGTGAACAGAGTGCATCGGTGGACAGTTGGACGATTAATTGTTGGGGTAGCAGTGCACAAACTGGACTCTGCACCACTAAAGGTTATATCCTCCAATTCTGTTTTTGACGGACTTTTAGAGTGTGGACTGTGTGTTTTCCTTTTAAAAAAAGGAAATTCGTTCTTGATATTGGTAGATTTTGTCTATGTTCATTTATCTTTTTCATGTACTTATTATTGTCTAGTATAATAGAAGTTACTGTTGCTTTTCCTGAAATTACTGTTGTGTCTTTCATTGCGTGTTTACTCACCGCCCAATTTAAAGAAACCTGTGTGCTATTATTGGTAAATTTCAGGAGTTCCCAGTCTCTTAATAAAACTGGGTGGCGTAGTCGGATATTTTAACAGTGTCTAGGTTAGATTACCTGTAAGTGTGACCAGACACCTGTCACAGATAGAAGGTGTAAAAGCAGACAGGAGGTAAGAAAGGGGCCTTGAAAATAATGCCAGAGTCTGAGAGTCAGGCTTTATGGGAACTCGCTTGAGAAAGGGAGCATGAGTCAAAACAGGTTCAGATACATGTGAATACAAAGGAAAGGCACTAGAAGTACACATATGGCAAGAAATAACAAATATTTTTATATTATCCTCTTACCTTTTTTTGACAGGTATTGTGACTAGTAACATATTTACAGAAATAACCTAACATTACAATCTGTGTAAACAAACTTAATAATATGGAAGTAAGAATGGGCAAAAGAGCAGAACCTTCTACAAGAGGGATTAAATTAGAACAGTAAATCTATTGCTTGACAGTGCTGTGATTGTGTTATCTGCTACAGTGCTGTTAGAAAAACTAAACACATCTAGATTATAGCAATGCCTCACTATATTTACTACCTTATCATTATAAAATTAAAAATATTGTTTTTAAACCTTTCCATACTACCATTATATTTGCTTACTGTACAGTGTCCAAAAATATTTTAAAAAAATCTCATTACACAATCTTGTCACATCTGCTCTATACCAGGATTTTTTACACTCACCTGGAAATGTCATTTTTAAACCAGGCTTTATGCTACCTAACTTTATTCACAACAAAAAGCATCAAATAATAACATCAACCAAAAAGAAAATGTACTGTACAATGTGGATCTTGTTTCCCCTGTATAGAAGCAGTTACATAATACCATTACTATTCCCAACGGTTCCCTGTCATTTCATTTTAAGTTTATTTTTTATCTGTGTTCCCTGTAGATATAGCTCATATTCCATTCTAGATTTTGCTCTATCAATGTTTTGTCATCATTATTACACCATGCTTACACAATCATGACTTTCTCAGTTCATTGGTATAATTTTCTGCTCCAGTCTGTTAATTTCTTGTCTCGCCGAAGAATTACATATCTTGTTGAGTGAGACTCCATTCTAAACTCTTATTTTAATTTCCATAGACTCACAAATTTTTCCTTAATAATTTTTCTCCCTTTTATTGCAACACTTTCTACTATTGTCCTCTTTGCTCAGCTCTTTTTCCTCTTCTCCTGGATTTTCTTGCTCTGGGTATTTAACCACAAGTTTCTGTCTTTCAGTATTTTTGTGTTTCTTTTTCCCTTGCTTTTTATCATATCTTAAATGTTATTATTTTGTTCAATATATGGATTTTATTCAGATCATTCCACATATTTTCTTTCCTGTCATTTGTGTCCTATTCTCACTCCTTTAATTGTATTACATTGGATGTTTACTTTATTAAAAGCTAATCTTTAAAACAAACATGAGTTCTGTCCACATAGGTAATAAATGATTATTTCCTAACAATTATAAAATTATAACAGTAATTACTTACCCTCTTTGCTCCAAAGAGTCTTTTTAAAAATTTGTTCCTGTTATTTATTTATGACAGTTTAAAATAAAAAGGTAGTGCTCTACATGATAAGGTGCCACATGTATCAGTAAAAGTAGATGATACAGGGGTTAGATTACGGCTCCGCTGTTAAATAATCACGGGTTCGTCCAAGGGCTTCCTTTCAGTCTTTTTTTTGCAAAGAACTTTGAGTAGTAAGAAAGGCACTGTATAAATAATAAAATGACAAAAAACCAGTTCTTGAACAACACTGCAGTTTAAATTAATGTATGCTAAACAAATGCTCAGTTAATATAAAAATATTTTGATTGGCAATATGAAGTACACAGATCAATGTCTAAAATTTTATTATTTGTTACTGCAGGTAATATTGGTTGTGGAGATGGCCTTGCAATTTTATGTGATAATTTACATATTGTTTCCTAATGTAGGTGATTTCACATCATATGAAGTGCTAATATTTGATATTAAGACAAAAATCAAACACAACTGTAGTTTTAATTTATAGACATCCTGTGCCATATTCATTAGTCATGACAGAATTCAGCAACTCTTTATCTGACCTTGCTATAAATTATGTGTTCATAGGAGATTTTAATATTCATGTAACTGTGAAAACAGACAAGCTTTTATCAATTCAATGGTCTGTGTTCCCATAATTCCTACACCCAATTACAGGAAACTTGCTGGAAATATTAATATCATCTCCAAGTTTCCAATAAAACTTAACATGTAGTATCATCATCATAATTGTTCCTCATTATTTCAAGAACCGTTGCTGCCAATATTTGGAGCTTTCTTTTTGTGCATGTCCATAATCCTTTCCACTCTTTCCTCATTTGCACTGCTTTTTGGATGTTGAGCCCACCCATTCTCTGATACTATTTAACCATATTCTTCCCTGTTTTCCTGTTTCCCTCACCCGTTTGGCATTTCCAAGTGTACAGTAACTCTCTTTATTAACCTATTCACACCCAATTCTGCATATGCGTTTAAACAGTCCCAATTTCCTTACTTTAATCTTGTCTAACATTGTTGATTTTTCTATTCAAGCTATCTTTTGTTTTCTTGTTGCTTACCATACTCCTCCAGTTTATCCTCATTTTGTTCTGTAGCAGTTTATTTTAAGCACACTTCTCAGTGTCTCCTTTCATTAAACTCAGGGATTGACATGCGAATGACAGTGCCAATATGACATACAAGTCCCAAATTTGTTGTGTTGATATTTTTTAATTTTTCCAGATTGTGATCAAATTTGTAAACACATTGCTTGCTATTCATTAATTAATTATTATTCTGCAATTAATTTCAAAGGTATTATTTTTCCCTAGTCATGTTTAGCGCATGTATTGTTCTGCAAGCCTTGCTATCTAAGCAAACAGTTTTGAAACTGGTGGCCATAGCCCTGGCAAGGGTGACCTTAGTAAAAAATAAATTAATCAATTTAAATTTTAAAGATTGTCTTTAAATTGCCAAGGTTTTAATCAAACACATAAGTAATGGGAAATGTTCTTCAATTATTAAATAAAAGTACTTGTATATCAGTACTTGTTGTAGTTGTATACATTAGCAGCAGCCCTCAACCTGTGCAATACACTAACAACTGTCAAAAGAAAAAAAGGTAAAAAGTGTGACTTAAAAGGACCATTGGTTACACAGCAGCCGAACCCAAGTCTGTTTACTCATCTGTGGTTCAGTTCCACCATGCCATCTCACTGTGCTCCACTTATGTCATGGCCACCCATTTTCTCCTTTTCCTTTTCATGTCAAAGTCTTCCAATTGCACTGAGGAGACAGTTCCCTCTCACATCAATGCCGCTTTAAGCTGATCCATGCCAGGATGTAGACTGATCAGTAGCCAAACACGAAGACCAATTGATTTTTGTTAAAATAAGTGTCTTAATACACCCAAGCAGGCTGCAGAGAGTGCCTGTCTTTCTCTCTCTTTAGTTTTGGTGAACTTTTGTGGTGTACCATCATTTTTATAACAGTTTTAAAAATTGGCAGAATAAGGAAGAATACTCTATGAAGAACATTATGAATTTTATCAATTAATCAATATATAATACATATATCTAACACTGCATTTTAATATTATTAATATTAATCAAAAGCAGAAGGCTATATTTCAATGATTGATATCCTTTATCCCTCCTTTAAAATAGGAATCAGCCAAAGTTAGAATCAGAACTGTGCTTAAAATTATCTAAACAAGAACATGTCATTGTAATTGACAATAATGATCCTATAACAAGAGCAGTGTTTGGGGGTGGCAAGTGGGGTGACCGCCCCAGCCCCCGAGCTTAAGGGGGCCCTGCTTTTGAGGTCCGCATATCCCATTCGAGAGGATCTGTCAAGTTATATTCTCCAGTATAGATCAACCATGTCTTAAGACAGGCTTTGCGGTCTGGCAATCCTATCTATCGAAAACGACTTTTCCAATTGGAAGGCAAGAAAAGTAGATTTTCATCACTGAACCTGGAAACCGGTAAGAGATTTCATGATGATACCTCTACGTTAATTTCACACTTCCTGTTGAAACACTGAAACTCGCATTTTATTTATAGGCCATAAACATGTACGAATATTAATGCACAAAAACACGCATTGTTAATGATAACTGGTTGACATGATATCAACGTGAGTTATGACTATGACATCCTGCATATCGAGACTCAGAGTATACTTGCAATTTGGGTACTTTTCTAGAAGAGGCCCTGAATGAATTATGAATTGCACTTTTTTAATAGATTATATCATTATATTTTGATAAGGTCCATGTGTTATTTTGTAAAAATTTAGCTGAATACTGTAATAAGAAAATCCGGTGTATGTTAACATTATTTTTATTAAATTCGCACACAAGTGTATACAGTCCACACATACCGGTAACAGCGTTTTAATTCCTTATCAAACCATGCTACTACTCTTACTTAAAAAAACCAATTGATGCACATACAAAAAAGTAAAAGATATACACAACCAAACAAAAAAATCTCTGTAATCACTTATTTAAAAAGTGCAATATTAAGTGGAGGAGTGTAAGTTAAGATGTTTCTATTTTAGTTGTGCCAGTACTTAACAATTTAAGATGGAAAAGAAAAAAGACAGTACTTCAAAATATTTCAGTTACTAGATATGGTGCACCAAGAAAAAAATACTGAAAACCCCTGTCTTAGTGCTATCACATGTCTTTTAATCATGTATGTGTCAATAGTCTGCTGAAGATAAGCATATACTTTGATTAATGGGTCTATTATATAAAATCAAGCAGTGTGACTACTAATTTAGTAACTGACATCAAAGCTCCACTTTGCAGCAATGGTTCTGTATTACTGAGGGAACTAACCCAATGGTACAAAGTTTTGGGGGATGTTGACTTAAAATTTGTAAACCCCTGATTAAGCTATTCCATTAAATTTGGCAGAGAAAGTCTACATTTATGATGGTTGCTTTTGATTTAAATCCCCACCAGACATTTCAAAAGACAAAATTAAATGCTGCAGGCAAATTTAAATATCAGAAATGGTACAACGCTTATAGCTTATCATTTAGGAGAAAAACATGCATGATGCTGCTGTTGAAAGCTCTACCGGTAGGCAGCAAAATATGTGGCAAACTAAAATCCAAATGTTCAATGTGATTTACATCCATGAATAAAAGAAAACCTAAAGTATTTAACTACTAATATTTATTGCAAAATAGATAACATCAGACTACATACCTCTAAAAAATAATTAAAGATACAAAGCTTAGAAACATCATTCAGTGAGGTCTGACAATTGTTACACATTACCTTATGTGACAGATAGGGGGCGCTATCGCTCCCTTGAACCCTTGTCCAATACGCCAGACACCAGATAAAAGTCCAAATGTTTACTTTATTCTTATGCAAAAGTGCACAAAGCACCCTCCTCTCCTCTATACTCATAAACCACAATACAAAACACAATAATAAACAATCCTCCACTCCCAGACGCGTTGCCACCCTTCCACCCAGCTCAGCTTGCCGTCTGGGAGCTCCCACAATCCTTTTATATTCCCTGACCCAGAAGTGTTCCAATCCCCAGTCCATGTGATCTCCTATCACTTGCGGGTCAGATAAAAAGTCTTTTTCTTCACCCCGGAAGCATGTCATTCCCCTTGTCCATGTGACTTGGACGTACTTCCGGGGCGTTGCAAATAACCATTGTTCTTCCCTGCAGCATCTCCTAGTGGCCCCCAGGGTATCCAGCAGGGCTGTGTATAAAAACTCCAATGTCCAGGATTCCCTGCTGGCATTCGGGGGACCTCCATGCTGCAGGGAGGGCTCCACCTGGTGGCATAGGGGTATTGGCTGGGATGAATGGCTGGCCATTTATCACACTTAATATTGGACAATTGTGTCACATATCAAGAATTTATATGAAAGGCACAAGGCACAGTTTCAGCAGGTAAAAAACTGTGGCATTCACAGGGGACTACTGGACATTGGTTAAATACGCAATTAATCGAGTGACATTTTGTGACTGATCATAAATAAAAAATATATTTGTTTGACCGACCTTCTTATAACAGTGTTCATGTTACTTAAAAAGAAAATGCGGTGTGGATGCTGAAGAAGAGTTAGAGTACAGTCTGTTTTCCAATGTGATGCCCCTGTTTCTTTTTGTTTCATACAAGGAATAAATATCAGACTGCTGCCGGCCCATTTCTTTTAACATCATTCACAATGCAGAGGAAAGAAAGCAGTCTGATATATGTTGATTAATCATGCATTTTATCTTTTTCCTTTATTGTAAATGCTTCATTGTCTTTCTATTTTGAAGCCTGTTTTCTCCATTACAGGAGTGTAAGATTATAGAACTGGTCCTAACAGTATTAGGGACAATGCAGGAACTAACCCTAGAAGTCTGGATGCCAGATTATCACTGGTTAAAATGCATGACCCATACTTGGCCAATAGATACACAACCTAACTAGTCAAAGCCTATGTGGAAACAAATAGAACCTGTAAAGATCAACATTTGAACATAACAATTGAACCCTGGTTCATGAAGGTGTGGAACGGTAATGCTAACAAATTTGTCATCATGCTAGACTTATTGGATAGCCCACAATATTCCACAATACTAGAGCAAGGCTGTGCATATGGTTTGGGTAATGACGATGCTAGCCAGATGGCTTTTTAAAAATAGGGCACTGTTGTCCTTGGAAGAGTTTTTTAATTTGCCACTGAATATGAATGTGAATTAGAGCGCTCACTGACTGATGAGCTAGTGTAAAATTAAACAGCTGGCTACATTAATGAAGATCTAAATATAGGATCAACTAAAAATTTAAATACATCACAGAAATACAAATAAAATTTAGAAAAATAATATAATCTAATCAAAGTTAAGAATAGCCCATTTTTGAAAAAAATCAAAATACAGTGTATACAGTACATGGCCACAAAAAGGTTGATATAAGGGCCTTAGTTAATATTATTCAACTTTACTTTGTTTACTGATTTTTACATCTTTACTTGTGACGTTGCATTCAATTTTTTTGCCACAAAAATGGGCTTGGTCTCCGCCCCAGTCCTTCCTATGCCCACCTAAATCTCTTGGCCCTTCTCATCTTTCGTTATTGCTATGCAAATATTAATACAACAATCATGTTAGTGACTGGCAGGAGCTATAAATCAGAGGTGCTCTGCTGGTGCTTAGCTCAAGTATTGAGATTCGTACCATTGCAACGGTTGTTTTAGAGCTCCTCCCGTTTAGTGATCTGCGCTTTGTGTGTCTAGTGTGTTGTTGTCTTTTGATTTTTTTGTCTTTGAATTTTGGAACTTGGTTTGTATTTTGATACTTGTTTATGACCTTTTGCCTGTTTTTGGATTTGGTTACTGATTCTCCTGCTATTTTGTATACAACCTTTTTTTGGGATTTAACTTTATGGATTAAGGACTTATTTAAATAAACTTTCTTTATTTTTCCCAATATATCTAATCCTTTTGTGACTCGCCCCAATCACAACGAATGCTTTGGTGGACATGGTCAGGAGTGTGCGGCACAAGTGCGGAAACCCCTGAATGATTCTTGAGCTGCTACTGCTTTCAATAAGTATCTAAGAGTTTAAGGCGATACATGATTTTGGATGGAGAATGAAAAGTTTTTATTTGCCTCTTTAATTCACTTAGAGGTCCAATGCTTGCTGGAAATCCTAGAAGGCACTCTGACCCATCCTTAACTTCAGAGGTAATTTTGTTCATGATCCATAGGTTAACCCCAAGAGCTGCTTTAAATTATGCTTCTTGCCAGGAGCAGAATTGCAGGGTATATTCTTGAACCCACAGATACAGAAAAATGGGAAAATTTTACACAGATATTTTTGGAAGGGGAAGCAAACACAGGTGTCTGAAGTAGACGTGTTATACAGAGTTAGAGAGAAACATTTTGCATGAATTTGTAAAGTGCTTCAGACTTTGACTGCCTGTTTAACTAAGATATTCTGTAACAATTTCTGCCCAGCATGTTACCAAGGGAATGATGAGATAATGAAAATTGATACTTTTTTATTTTGTCCTGTATAAAAATTTATATAGAAGAGGTTCCTATTTAGTTATAGATGTGTGCCAAAGAGTTTTAATCTGTTTAACTCTTTTGGGACCTTTAGATAGTACTAAGATATAGGAGCATTAAACAGTATACCATTTGTCTGTATTATGATTGATGCAAGTTGATATGCTTCTTGACTGTTTTGGAAATTAACCTAACTTGTTGCTTTGTTACATTCCCCAGTCTGTTCATGTGAAAATGACCAGTGAAAATGGCAGGGTCCTTGTAATAAGTGTATCAGTTTAATATGTCACTGTGCTCTGTGCAAATATATTTTAGAAATCTGCCTTTTTCTACTCACATGTACCTAGCCAGATTTAGCACAGGGGTTCACCATTTAAGAACTACTAGGCAAAGCATAAGACAAAACAGATAAAGACAGGTGGGGAAACGTGCACTTATTTTCATCTGTCAGAGTCAGCATGAAATTGTATCCTCTTTGCCTTGTTTGGAATTATATTATTCACCTAAGTGGGGGCCTACACATGAAGAAAGAGTATAAAGCCTTGAAACGTTGCCCGGCACACCTTTGAAGCTGACGGACGGATGGGAGATAACATCATACAATCCTGAAAATCCTTCCAACGCAGCAACAAAAATGGCAGGCTCTACACATCAGGCCCCCACTCCTGAACTGGGTTCTTGCCATTGGCTTCCTACATCTGTTATGCAGCGTAAGCCATCATTAAAGAAAGTTATTTCTCCTTTGTGATTTCTTATCGCCGTATCATTAAGGAAGGGGTATCGCCTTTTAATATCGTATCCATATAGATCTGGGTTATGTAACACACCGCAATTACAAAAGAACTCATTCAAACAAGGGAGCTAACGCCCCCTGCTGGATAAAGTCCATCAATTCATTACTGATTTATTAGTAATGGTGATTGTGACAGTTCTTTATTTAGGAAAGTAATTTTCCTGACGCCAAGTTGTAATTTCTTTAAATTTCTGCTACTCTCAACTACCATGCATTTGCAATTGTTGATGTTCTAAGAATAATTATATATTCATACTTTTTAAAAAAAAAAAAGTCTATGTTTTAGAAAGTACGCTGTTAAATTACTTTTTTGTCAATTAGTAGGATTTGCATAAAGATTTGATAGCATTCAAAATATACAAACATTCAGAAAATCTAAAAGAAGAAAACACTTTTATCAAAAAAATGTGTGCATGTATTTTACAGGCTGTAACATAGAGTAACTACATTAAAACTGAAAACAACCACACACAGTAGGAAGGTGAGCATATGATAAGACATCTCAGTATCCCACTCCACAATATCCGGTCATTTACCTGCACTAATTAAAATGTTGCCCTAACATACCTGTAATGATATTATACATCTTACTTCCTTAACAATGTCAAAGGAAAAAAAGGCAAAAGAAACCTCTGCAGCATCAGCACAGTACACTGAATCTGTGGAAGGCATGGCCCTGAACAGTTTGGAGAGAGCCCAGGATCCATCCATCCATTATCCAACCCACTATATCCTAACTACAGGGTCACGGGGGACTGCTGGAGCCAATCCCAGCCAATACAGGGCGCAACGCAGGAAACAAACCCCGAGCAGGGTGCCAGCCCACCGCAGGTGAGCCCAGGATCTATTTTGGAAATCTTCACAGTTTTCTGACAGGAACGTCAGTGCTTCAGTCTGGCATTCTGTCAGAGCTCCAGTAATCCATCTAAATGCTGCAGGCCACGGCTTCCTCTCAGGTGTATAATGTTTGTGAAACTTGGAAATCTCTGACAGATTTTGAAGACAGACTACAAGGCATTGAGTCAGTATACTCATCAGCTGCAGTTGACAAGGAAAAGCTCAGAGAAATAGCAGATGACTTAGAAAATTATGTCAGAATTATTGAAATTATCGAAGGTTCAGAGAGAAATAATCCTTCAAAATTCATCTCATCATTCTTTTTGAAGTGCCTGGGGATGACGTCTTCATCAGACCTCTGAAAATTGACTGAGCTCATTGCCTATAATTGTGGGACTCCATCGTTTTCATATCAAGGAGTAAATTCTTTGCCTTGATCGTAGTCGATATCAGTTGCACTTTAAAGGCTTGCAGATCCACATTTTCCCGAATATCAGGGCTGATCAGGCTCTTCGTAGAGCTGAATTGAATGATATTAAAGGTTTGCTACGTAGTGCTGGAATAAAATATGGGATATGCAATGGATGGGTGGGCTTATTGAATGGGATGGAGGGATCATTGCCTGTCCAGAAGCTCTGTATATTGGATGAAGCCACTAGATGGATGGACATCCCGATCGGGATGATTGGTGCACCCTGTCCTTGGTGGGATGATGAAGTGGAAGAACGGAGAAAGATTGCCTATCAGGATGATATCTGCATGGGACAATCAGGGAATTGTAGTTCTCCTGGGTAGCCCTGAGGGTGTCCCTACTTTGACTCACTTCCGCCTGACTTGGAACTGCTTCAGCCATGTAATGAAGTAATCTCTTATACAGCATAAAAGGAATTACCTATCCTTAATATGGGAGTTGGAGCTGGGGGTGGAGGAAGTACAAAGCTCGTCTATGTGGAGGAAAAGGAACAAAGAAAGAAAGGGAAAAACAGACAGAGTTTTTCTGTGTTGTAAATTCCATCAAAAGAGCCTGCTGAAAACTATTTCTTTAGAATAGAAAGGTTCACGTTGAACCTGGGACTGTTGTGGTGTAATTGTGTCAGGGGTTTGGTGCTTGGTGACACTACCGCTGCCGCCTAGTCGGATGTTTTATTACAATTACTCAGACCCTTTAGCTGCCTCCTACTTGCATGTGTGTGACAGTCATTACCTCCTAGCTTCTGCCAGGCATTTATATTTCTGCATTGCTTAAAAAAAGCTAAAGACACTTGGAGTAAGAACTCTCAGTATCAGTTCTTAATGTTGATGTTAAAATACTAGCGAAACTTAAGTATTCATCATGAACCAACACTGACATCTATAATTAATTGGGACCATACCTTTTCATAAACAATGGACACTCCTTCTTCAATATTCGTTGTTTACTTACAATAATTGATATTTCCCCTGTCACTGAAGTTTTGGTCTCCCTTTACACGGGAAAGGCCTTTGATTGAATTGAGTGTGATTATTTGTTTCACATCCTTTACAAATTTGGTTTAGTTGATGAATTTTATTTCTTGAGTTACTCTGTTCCCACCCAGGTCTCTGTTCATACTAATACTTTTTTTCCTATTTATTTCCCCTTAAACCAAGGTATGAGACAAGGATGTCCACTTTCTCCTTTACTCCTTGCTATTGCTATTGAGCCTCTTGCCATTTCATTTCACTGCAAAGTAATCAGGATATACTGTACATGGAGTTATTAGAGCTGGACATTTTCACTTTATGCTGATAACGTCCTTCTTTTATTATCTGAACCTGCAACCTCATTACCACATATTCTTTCAACACTAGAGCAGTTGGGTGAGGTTTCTTTTTGTTATGAAACTGAATTTTATGGATTTCAAAAACCCTAACCCTAACTCTGCTGCTAAAGATTTTCTACTGGAATTGCTGTTGTTGAGTGTTGCCTCTGATAGGTTCTCATATCTGCATATAACAGTGACACTTATATGGTTAGCCCCTCCTGTATCCCTGTTGGCTCGGATTTAATCTATTAAAATGAATACATCTTCTAAATTTTTATATTTGTTTCAGGGTTTCCCAGTTTTTATTCCTAAGTTTTTCATCTCATTTGTTCAAACTATTTAATTGTTTATCTGGAATAAGATTCTACATATACGCAAATCTTTTCTACAGAGACCCTTGCTGTTATTAACCACCTGTGGAATTCTGACTTGGAGAATAGGTTTTTGGACGAGGAGCAGAACAACATTCTCCAACAAATTCACACATCCTCTGCCTGTGCTTTGCCTGATTCAGTTGAAGATATTACACTGAATCCACTTTTACAAAGTAAGGTTAGTATGCATATTCCCAGATATATATCTGGCATGTGATCAGTGTAAATAAACCCCTGGAACATTAGCACATTTATTTTGGAACTTCATTAGTCTGGACAAATACTGGTCTTTTATTTTTAACTTAGTGCCTGCTAATTTGAGAACAAATATTCAACCAAAACCTTTGTTAGGTCTTTTTAGTGTTATCCCAGATTATACCCCACTAAACAAAGGGCAGACTGGTGTGTAGTCTTTTGTAACTCTTCTTGTGAGATGTCTCATTTTAAGAAGCTGGAAACAAGCAGCTCTATCCTCATGCATACATTGGACTAGAGATATAAGGATCTTTATTAAACCTGAGACAATGAGGTTTTCTACTTTTGGCCACACTGATAAATTTGTATTCCACCTCGTAGTCCTTCCTGAATTATTTTTCAACAGTTGTCACCTTATCTTTGGGGTGTATACCTCTTATCTCTCCAAATATTTTTCTTTAAATATAGACAGCTAGGTAAATGATGCCCAGTTGCTCCACCCTTCTGCCTTCTTTTCTTTCCTTTCTACCTTTCCTATAATGGGAAGTACTCTTGTTATGTTATGTTTTGCAAAAATATTTGTTTCCACAGATATCACTTCTGAATGTACAGTATGTAGTCACAACTTCCCTGTGTTGCCCTATTAATCAGTTGTTTTTGTGCTGTTTTGGTAATGCGCAAAATTTATAATTAAGTTAAAAAACTGCAGACAACAGGAACACAATTCCAGCTTACCACATATTGTTAAAAAAAGATCCATTTTTATAGTCCATTTATCAAGTCACTGTCAATGGCAGCCTATCCCTCCAGCAACAGGCATTAGCAAGGATTACATCCTGCATGAAAATTTGGTCTGTCACACACCTGCAGGTGTTAATTAGCATTTAACTTATTGAGCATGCAATTCAACAGAATGGCAAAATGGGAACGCATCCATGAAACTGCAAGAGAACATGAACATTTGGCTCTGAAGAAATCCCAGCATGAATTCAAACTAAGCCTAAAGTGCAGTGAGGCAGCAGTTGCAGTCACCACCCACATCTTTAATTTGTTTAAGATAAATGCTGCTTTCTTATGATAACAGATAACTACAACCTATTTAAGAGACCTAATGAGAAGAAATCTTTTTAAGGACATCAGTCAGCAGTTTAGTTAATTCAATAACATCATAGGAAAGTTTGAGAAACCAGTGACAGGATTTGGGGTGGGGGAAACAACCAGTTTTCCCACAATGCCCCACTGGGCAAACTTATGCTCATGTTTCTATTAAATAGCAGGTCTGTGTTAAAGGACATATCCCCAGTTCATCCTGTTGCAACTCTGAATTTAGTATCACTGCCTCCCTGATAACTTAAATTGGATTATTTTTATTCTATCAGCATAGAAGCTCTCTAAATAAACAGATGGAGTCATAGAAGATGCTCCAGAAAAGCAAAATATCTTATACTTTTAATGGTTTTAATCCTAGGGAACACTCACCAACCATGATGTTTCTTTTGTACAGGTTGTCAAAGGAGGAACTGGCTTCCCTAGTTAAATATAATATCACTCATAAATCTCACCTTCCTACTACACTCCGTGACTCAGATGTAACATTCAATGGGTTCAGTGGCTTGCTGTATTTGTTTTCAAGAAAGCATGAGCATTCCCAACCAAGACACTTTTAGGAACCCTAAATGTGACAATTAATGCAGAAAAGGCATCCCAAGAAATAAACACCGGTTATACAAAAGCATTAAACAGAATACAATTCAATACTAAAAGAAATGTCTGAACAAATCAAATCATTTATGATATAACACATACACAAATTATCCTGAGCATCTGGAGATAGAGGTAAAATGAAAGTTAGGCTAAAGTAAAACCTTCCTGAAAAGATGAGTTTTAAGTTGTTTTTAAAAGAATGAATGAAGCCAGTTGATCTAATTAATTTCGGAAGGTCATTCCCAAGTCTGGGAGCTATAAAGCTGAAGGCCCTGCTACCCATACAGAGCAGGTTAGTGTTGGGCACAGCAAGATTGCTAGAATTAGAGGACCTCAGTGTGCCAAAAGGAGCATAGTGATGAAAAAGGTCACTGATATAGGCCAGAGCAACGCCATTTAAAGCTTTGCAGGTTATCAATACAATTTTATATTCCATCCTGTAAGACAGAGGGAGCCAGTGAAGGCGAAGCAGGGTGGGTGTGATGTGCTCGGTGTTGCTGGTTCATGTAAGGACCCTTGCAGCAGAGTTTTGAATCAACTGGAGGCGTCATAAAAAGATTTGAAGGGGCACCTGCCAGTAGGGAGTTACAATAATCAATGCAGGATGTGATAAAAGCATGGACAAGTTTCTTAGCATTAGAAAAGGAAAGAAAAGAGTGAACACAGGATATGTTATGGAGGTGAAAGTAAGAAAGTTTCCTAATGTGGTTTATGTGGGTGGAGTAAGAAAGGGAAGAATGAAAAATGACACCATGATTCCTTGTATTAGAAGAAAGTCTGATGAGATCACTGTCAAGAGTGACTGAAAAGGAGCTCATTTTCTTAAGTTGTGATTTAGTGCCAATTTGCAGGAGTTCAGTTTTGTTGTAGTTTCATTTTAAAGAGTTATGCTCCATCCAGGTTTTCCATTCGGCAGATGTACCCAAACCACTGAAGGCAATGTTTTTGGATTTCTTCTTATATGGTGTACAGACTGCTGCACTTTAACCTGATGTCTTAATTTTGAGGTGGTTGCACCAAGAAACACCCAGAGTCTGATGTAAATGCCTCATTGGTGATGTTTCAAGGTTGTTTAAGTCCGCTTTTACCTAGGTCTACGTTTCGCAATCAAAAGGACTGGGATGATCAGTGTTCAAAAGATGCATGGACACAGAAAAATTTCACTTCTTCCACAGGCGTTGATCTTCAGGCAGTATGACAAAGCAGCACTTTCAATGTTATGCAAGATGCCTTCTGCTTCGATGTTAGTTTTAGCAAAGAATACACCATCATTAGTGAACATGAGGTTCATGATGAAGCCATTCTTGCTGAACTGGACTCCCTATCTGACTTTAAATGCTTTCTTCATGAGAGTATCTATTACAGAACTGTAATTCATTGGTGATGCTATGCAGCCCTGCATCCACCCATGCAGATTATGAAATCCTTGGACAGTTCATTTTGGACACAAATGGAGCTCTGGAATGCTGAGAACATTTCCTGCAGAAAGCAGGTCATTGTGCAAGTACTTGCTCTGCCTCCAGGGATTTCCAGTGGATGCAATCAAGTAAAGTCAATGAGCACAATGGCCAGTCACTTGACACAGCAGACTTGCTCTTCCAGTAGGCTGTTAAAGGCTTAAAATTTGATTGCAACAGCTACGGTTAGGTCTAAATCTTGCATGCTCTTCATGTACTAGTTGGGCTTGGTGATTCTGTAGGCACAGTTGCATAATGTGTGTAAACACCTTAACAAAAGGCTGATTCCAAGGCGGTTTTTGCATTTGTGTTTGTCACTCTCACTGAAGATCGGGGCAACAATGGCTTTCTTCTAAGTAGCTAGAATTTGCTTGGATTGCCAGACTAACTGCAGCAATGGGTGTAGGTACTGAAGCAGAGAATCTTCTTCTGCCTTGTGTACCTTAGAGGTGATTCAATTGACCCCAGATGCCTTATTACTTTTGAGAAGCTTCATGGCAGTTGTCAGCTCTTCAATGCTAAGCAAAGTGTTTTCCTCTGGCACTAGAACAAGTGTTGGGTCAGCTACTGGCACTTACGCTGCATCTTGATTGTACAACTGCTGTAAGAATTCCACCCATCTGGCTAGGAACTTCCTTGAAGATTTCACAAAGTTGCCATCTGCTTTCCTTAAGTTGTAACTTTTCATTCTACCTTTTAATTGTTAGAGGCTGAGGTAAAGTGTTTGATATTCATTTTTCTTGGCAGCTTCTTCTAGGTCGTAAGGGACATCCCGCTCGGCAAAGGTCAGAACTGAGAAATAAAAAAACTCTAGTGTGAAAGGCCAAACTCAAAGTCGAAAAAAAAAATCAAAAAAGGAATCAAGTAATAAGGACTAGGAAACCTAAACAAACTTTGCTATTTTCTTTTGATAAATCTGCGGACTCATACAAGCGAGTGACCCCAGGGATCAGCCTTTATACCCCGACATCCGACATCACCTTGTAATTAAAAAAAAAAAAAAAAAATTACAGTTTTTCTTTTCACATTCTTGACCATTGTCAGGGATGCTAGGGGCAATGACCTGGCCGGGACGCCGTGAGGGACCGGAAGAGGGTCAGAGCCCACCCTGGATCACGTGGGGGCTGCCTTCCTGGTTGCTCTGGGGGCCACGGGTACAGGGCATGGAAGCTCCACCCTGTAGGGGCCCATGGTCACCGCCAGGAGGCGCCCCAATGCCTTGGGGACCTGTTACCCCAGCACTTCCGCCACACCAGGAAGTGCTGGGGGGAAGATTTAGGATGGCACCCGGAGAGCTGCCGGGAGGACAGCCGGTACTTCCGCCACGCTGGGGCGTGGCCAAGGGAGGAATGCCGGGAACACCTGGGGCTCATCCGGGGACTGTATAAAAGGGGCCGTCTCCCTTCATTCGAGGCTGGAGTCGGGAGGAGGAAGGACGAACCACAGAGGAGGTGTGGAGGCGGCCCGAAGAAAGGCATTTGTGGCCAGGACTTTGTATTGGGATATTGTGCACTGAACTGGGTCTTAGTGACCTTTTTTTGGGTCTGAGTGACCATTATTAATAATTTAAATATTGTAAATAAACGTGTGGTGGTTGAGAAACAACATGTCCACCCCTCTGTGTCCGGGTTGGCTCCACATCATCTAATCTGATTTAATCTGTAGCAGCTCTGGCCAATTCACAGTCACTGAAACCCTGTCAGTGCCAGTAGCATTGGATGTAGGTTCAAACATACCTATTTTGTAAACTAGCCCATTGTTCAGAATATTTGTTCAGTATTCCTGAAATGTACACTGGTTTTACCTTCCATACTAGGTTATTAAAGCACATGATGAAATACTTTAATACTTAGCTACATCTCATGAAGAAATCACTCTTGAATGAATTAAAACTGTCTCTTCTTGCTGTTTATCTTTTGCTTGTTGAATTTTATCTTAACTTGTGTTCACCAATGACTGCATGGCCAAAAACAGTTTCAACTCAGTTACTGAATTTGCAGATAAGACCACCACCATAGCTCTGATTACCAGCAATGATAAACTGACTTACAGAGGTGAAGTTTACTTGATGTCTGAGGAAAGCTGACATTTCTTGATTTGTTTCTACTAACGTTTATAGGTAAAGTCTGTCCTTACTGACTGCATAACATCCTGGCAAAACACCTGCTCAGTTTAAGAAAAAGCACTACAAAGCGTAGTGTAGGTGGCACAGAATATAACTGGCACCAAGCTGCCCTTTGTTCAGGGCATATGCAACACTCACTGTCTTAAAAATGCAAAGAGGATTATTGAAGACTACATCTAACTTACAAAGATAATTCTCATTCTTCCTCCTTTCTGGTAGGTTGTACAGCACCATTGGCACTGACACCAGTAGATTCCGAGAAGGTTTCTGTCTGCCAGTTGTAATGTTAATGAAAAGGCAGTCATAGTAATTATGCTGTATACTTTACATGTTCATGCAAATAAATGTATAGTGAAAGATAAGACCGACAAAGATAAAGAGTTGGAACTTTGCCTTGGTGACCCCATATATCTGATTGAATGAAAACAACAAATTGCATAAATGTCTTCTCAGACACGAGTTAGTAATCAGGTGGCAGGAAGGGGAAGGTCCACACAAACACAAAAGTTTTCTTTCTCCACAATACCTCTCCTTTTACCACCGCACTGCCCTCCTCTAATTGAGTGTTTCTTCACGTCCTCCCAGCTCCGACTTGCCTGGATAAGGGAGTGCAGTCCCTTTTATCACGTACCCTGGAGTACTTCTGGTGCCAAGGCAATTGCCCGAAGGGATTACTTCCAGGTCACACGGAAGTCCCATAAATTGGGGAGCGCAACTCCCTACAGCACCCCCTTGCGGTACCCATTGTCTCCAGCAGTGGCTTGTATTGCCAGACTAAGTCTCCCAGTATTCCCTGCTGGTTCCTGAATAGTCACCTTCATGGAGGGTTCTTGTCACCTAGCGTTTTGGGGGAGTAAAAAGCCCCCGGCAACATCTTCCGTCTTCAGTTGGCTGTCCGTCCATCCCTTCTGTTCCTTCCTTCCGGTCCTGATCCCCTTCTCCCCCCCTCCTCTTCTGCCCGTCCCACCTATGGGGCATCTACAATAGTTAATATAACTTTAGCATAAATGCTAGAAAGTATTGGAAGTAATAGGAATAAGAAGTATTGGTTGGTTAGTCATGCATTCTTTTAATCCAGTAGGTAGGTGCTCGATTAGTCTGCTTTGCAATGAGCTTTAACTATGTAACGGGGGATTGCCCAAGTAATTACTGCTGACCAGGCCGTGAAGCAACTTTTTCTGACAGTAAAGTTATGCGCCATTATATACTCCTACAGTAAAATAAGTTTCCTTACTAATAAGTTAGTAAGGAAAGGTTATCATAGGAGGCAGTTAGGTCAAGTTTAATACATTAATTATATTAATTATTTTGCCTGATCTTGTAATAAATATTTTAAAATGTTTGAAACAAGTTACAAGTGCTCTAATGTGCCTGAACCTTCAGCTCTGCTTGAAGTGGCACTTAATAGAGAGTTCACCACTCTAGTAGATAGATAGATAGATAGATAGATAGATAGATAGATAGATAGATAGATAGATAGATAGATAGATAGATAGATAGATAGAAGCACTCTTTAGTAATTGCCTTTTGGCCCATTATTATAGAACTAAGGAACACTGATACCATACGTTCCGTGGAGAATTAATAAATCAATATGGTGTTACTTTTAATAAAGGCATGCTGCCATTTTAATATCTATCCTTGTACATTGTTAAACACAGTTATACCATTTCAAGAAGCATACTCTAACAATCTATTAATGAGCCATTCATCCACCAACTCATAACTTACACAGGTTAATTAGGATTGCAAATTAACTTAAAACGTGTTTTTGTGGTTTGAGAGGAAAAGCAAAATGCTCATAGAATAACTCACACAGTCAAAGCTAGAATATGGAAACTCCACAAATACATCGCCTGGCCATGGGATTCAACAGTAGGATGTCAGAACCATTAGGCAGCAGTGCTAACCACTGCATTACTATGTTTAAGGATTGCATTTTAAGATAAAGAAAAAGTTGCCGTTATTGTTCTCATGTTATTCTGCTTACTTGTGAAATTTAATCTTTGACAGGGGGATATTTTATATTTATTTCTGCATATTCATTAGTTTATTTTATCTTCTTTCTTGATGGGAAAGGAAAGCATTTATTCGAATCGGGAACTGACTACTAATAGGACAAAATGCTTAGCTGATGCAAGCACACAGTATCTGGGGTAACTGCATTAAAGTATTTTAGCCTTTTTATGTGAATTTGGAATGGCTAGAGATAAAAACTCGCAAGGAAAAAAATGAGTATATCATTTTAGCCTTTCTATTGCCTTTTTAATTTATCAAGGTATATTTATTGAGTTGCGGTGGGCTGGTGCTCTACCCGGGGTTTGTTTCCTGCCTTGTGCCCTGTGTTTTTGCTGGGATTGGATCCAGCAGACCCCTGTGACCCTGTAGTTAGGACATAACGGGTTGGATAATGGATAGATGGATGGATATTTATTGAGTTTAATTTTTCAAATGACACTTTATTATAACATTAAATGAAACTCATTGGCAGATAAGGGAACTACATGATAATTATTCAGCTTCATACCCCTGTACAATTTTCTGCCATTTGAAAAAGCGTTTATGAACTTTTTTTGACAGCATGGGTTTCTTTTATGTAAGACCAGTAGTGTTTTCACCTCATCTCCTTTACTTCTTTTCTTTACCTGTTATTTCTCAGTGAAAAGAGGCTTTGATTATTTCTTTTCTTGTTTAACTTTTAATCACCTTCACACTCAAGAATGAAATTGAACAATTTAGATTGCAGGCAAGTAAGAGAAACAGCACGCTGTAGAGCTTTATGACACTTAGCCCTATAATCTTATACTGAGCCCACTAAGTAGCCCATCTTATCTTGAAATCTCTTTGAGATTAAAAAATATAAGAAAAGGCTACTGGCATCTCATGAGTAAGCAATTAGCCTTTTTATGTTGCAATCGCTCTCTTAACCAAAATGCAACAATTCTGAGCAGTAATGTCTATTGTAAAATACCCCTGAAATTAAATTCTGAAAACACATTAGAGTAAGGTCCAAGTAGTTGGCCGTTTTTATTTTCCTCTGTTTGGTATTGTCTTGATTTTTTGATATTTGCAGCAAGTCCTTTGCCTTGCATCTTTTAAAACCATTCCTTGATGCGAATAGCAGGTCCATGGCTCAACAGTTAGCGGCCAATTTTAAATAAATAATCACACCCTGAGAAGGTGCAGGCATGTGAGTGCGTTTTGTTCCGCGGTTAATTGGGAAACTGGCTGACTTCACCACATACATGTGTGGAGGCGGGCAGCTCAGTCAGACACCTAAAGGATGACAACATGTTTATCGGTTTGCACCAGGGACTGGGATTTTAGATAGAAGAGTCCTGCACAGTGTTTTAGCCTTGTTTTAATGGATTTTTTTATTTTAACCTTCACATACACATATATACAGGTATTCTTGTATAGTAACACCATGGCAACTATACATGAATTAAGTGTCACCCATAAGAAAATGACAATGGTGTCACGGTAAGACATGAAATAGAATTAACCTAAATAAAACTACTCTGTAGATGAAAAATTGTTAGATTTCAGTTCTCCACTACAAAAAAACATGACCAGAACTCAAACTCACCAAAAAAGTGCTGAAAAATTCAGCAAATAATAATAATAAAAAAAAAACTTATCATAACAATTTTCCTCTTCTTAGAATTTCTCTCCATCCATTCATTTTTTTCATAATATGGTAACAGAGCACTGAAGCCTATTCAGGTAGAAATGAAAAATGATGCAGCATTCATGTCTTTTGAATGTAAAGGAGAACTGGAGTAGAAAACACGTATCACAACAGAATAGACAAAAGTCTCAAAACATGTCTTCCGAAGCTGTCATACTGTTCAACTCCAAGCTAGTTACATTTCAGACACTACTTTAACCGATTTATTTTTCCATTCCTCGGTGCTTATGTATTTGAAACATACAATGCACACCTCTTCACTATGGATTCCAAAATCATCTTGAGCTTCTTATTCACATTATTTACAAACCAGCTGCTAAAGGTCTACAAACATTTTATTAACTACTGTATTAACCACAATAAATCATTAAAATAGCTTAATGCAATACATTACTGTCATATTTCGTTGTTCTATATAATGTGAAAAAGACTTGTCTTTTACAACATGTGGAAGGTTAATAGCTGCTTATAATGGTTACAAAAAGGAGGCACATAATGTCATTGGATATTGCATTCAAATGACTTCAGCGTCTCACAAATGTTCAGTCTTTTTAGATACTGTTTTATCCCCTTTAATATACATCTTGTACTAGAATATGTTGACTGCCTTCTTCTTCCCAGGGCATACTTAAGTAAGGCTTAACTTTCTTTTTTATTTTTAGATGGATTTCTTTACCTTTAACAATTTCACATAATGTAGTCCCTTCCCTAACCTCAGAAATATAGGCATCTTCATTATTTGCTCTCCAATAAATGAAATCTCTTCAGAGTTTACCCCACTTGAATGATAAGGTGTTTGCTTTGTTTCAGTACTTTTCTTTGAAATACCAAATATTTTTCTCAATTGTCTTCTTAAAGGGTTACAGATGGTAGTCAGATTTTGTCCTGGAATGCAGTAAACGCCATTAAGACATAACTGAGACAGAAAGACAGCCTATGATAATTATCTGTGTTCTTTTACAAAAACTTGAACCATACTGTCAAAGCATACATATTTAACCTTTTTGTCCATTAGTTCTCCAAAAAGCCTAACCCAGGTCATATATGTCAAAGGTGATCCTGGTAGCATTGAGCACTGTCCTAGAATCAGTCCTGCTTGGCACACTAGTCCTTAAAGAGTTCATGTACTCACATTCTCTTCCTTGTTTGGAGCAAAATTACAGTTACCTATTAATCTAATATGCACCTCTTTGGGATGTGCTGAGAAAAAGAGAACACAACGAAAAGGTCACACAGCTGTGGTGAAGAAAGTAAAGTCAATGCATAAATACAAATCAGAATATGGAGCTGTGGTAACTACTGTGCCACTGTCTCCCCCAGTATCCAAACCTTTATATTAATTTATCTATCAACTTACATATCAGTGTTACTATTGTTAGTATTGTTCAGTTAGGAAATCCATCCATTTTCAAACCCACTGAATCCAAACACAGGGTCACCTGGAGCCAATCCCAGTCAACACAGGGCAGAAGGCAGGAACCAATCCCAGGCAGGGCGCCAACCCACCTAAGGACACACACACCCACACCCCAAGCACAATTTAGAATTGCCAATCCACCTAACCTTTAGACTGTGGGCAGAAACTGGAGTACCCAGAGGAAACCAATGCAAACGCCACGAAGGGAGGACCCGGGAAGCGAACCCGGGTCTCCTAACTGCGAGGCAGCAGCACTACCACTGCGCCACCCCAGTTTGGAAATAATAAAATTAAATACACTTTCTGAAGGGTAGCCTTAACATAAAGCTAACTTGAGCATACATTGCTTGTTCTCTGAAACAAGTTCTAAAAGAAGGATCACATCTTTTCGGTGGATATTTTTTCAGATTTTGCTTATTGATAAATGCTAGCAGAACAATGTATTGGAATAAATAAGATTTTTAAATTCAATAATTAGTTACTGATTACCAAATTATGGGGGACATGAAGAGTGTCAAGAGTAATTTATGACAGATGGATATCAGCAAGAGTGAAAAGGAAGGTCTACAGGACGATAGTGAGACCAGCTATGTTATATGGGTTGTAGACGGTGGCACTGACCAGAAAACAGGAGACAGAGCTGGAGGTGGCAGAGCTGAAGATGCTAAGATTTGCACTGGGTGAGACGAGGATGGATAGAATTAGAAATGAGTACATTAGAGGGTCAGCTCAAGTTGAATGGTTGGGAGACGAAGTCAGAGAGGCGAGATTGCGTTGGTTTGGACATGTGCAGAGGAGAGATGCTGAGTATATTGGGAGAAGAATGCTAAGGATAGAGCTGTCTGGGAAGAGGAAAAGAGGAAGGCCTAAGTGAAGGTTTATGGATGTGGTGAGAGAGGACATGCAGGTGATGGGTGTAACAGAACAAGATGCAGAGGACAGAAAGATATAGAAGAAGATGATCCGCTGTGGCAACCCCTAATGGGAGCAGCTGAAAGAAGAAGAAGACTCTTTACTTAGTTGAGATGAAAAGCATGTGAACAGATTTACAGCTATGTCAGGAAAACCGAATATCATTTACATATTTACATACATGAACACACAATAAAACAGAGTAATTTAAATTTTATTATCATAAACTAACCACAGAAATATCAGTGCATTAAAATTGTTATTAAGATGTGAGTAGCTGATAATAGTGGAGCAGAAGACAAAACAAAACTCCAATTAGTTTTAACAGACAAAATCACAGTGATGACAGCTCTGGTGACCTAGGGCCAGTGGCTGTTCACCCCTTCCTGGGCGTTCAACAAAATTGAAACTATGTGCCGGATCATCTAGATGATCAGTAGATTCAAATATTTTCATTTTTGCATTCTAAGGTTACAGAGATCCCAATAGGATTAGCCCTTTGAATAAGATCATTGTCCTGCTTACATGCTGTAAAAGGCCACTAATAGAGTTTAGTCCCCAGTGGGGCATCCAGTTGTAAAGACTTTTACTCTAGTACCCCCAATATTTGTGGGAGAACCAGCCAACTCGTGTGACAGAGAGAGAGAAAGAGAGAGAGAGAGAACGAAAGTTTGTGAAACCCTGGTATAAATCAATTAGAGCCTTTAACATTCTTCTACTGAAATATACCAGAATGTCTGTTACTAGAGATGGATTGAACATCTTGGTGGTTGTTATTTAACAAGTAAAGATCTTTGCCACCCTTTGCAAGGACTTAAGTGCTTAGTGGTCATCTAGATGCCTACCATACATTGTATGAATTTAAAAACATAGCAATTATTAATTGTTACGTATAGCTTCTATTGAAACTGATGCAAGACTCAAGGGAATAAAACAGAGGAGTCTACATCTCCAGGGCACATTCTGGCCCACCTCCAGCTCATAATTAATTGCTAAGAGTTTAATTAGCTGTGCTCGGCTATATACGCCACAGGGGACTCGCCAGGAGCCAGGGAAACATTTTTGCTACATAAGCCAGAAAACTTTGAAATGATTCTTTTGCTGATTTGTATGAAGTTTTATAGAACAGCAGTTTTATTCACATCTTTGTTTGCTCAGTTTTCCTGGACTCCAGACAGCAAGACACACTACCATACAGTATAATTAAAATCTTCTTCTTGTGTTTTTTTTTTCTTTTTTAGCACAGATTAAAAGGACTTTATCTTTCTGACTATTCTAAAAGCCTAGCCAGATGGACTACTGTTTTATCAAATTTGTTGTTTTTGATTTTAGGTGACCTAATGAAAATTAACTTTCCATGGTTTAGTTAGCAACAATGTCTTGCAGTTTTTGAAATTGAATTTAGTATTATTTAATAGTTTTTTGTTCTATATTAATTTCTTAGCAGATGCCTTTATTGAAAAATAAAATATGTTAATTAATTCCACACCGCAAATACAAGCAGGTTTAGTGAATTGCTCCAAGTCACACAGGAACTGGTACAGGAAGTGTCTTCTGAGGCATCGGAACCTTGCAGGATTTCCCAGAAAAGGTCTGTAGGGAACTGAGAAAGACAGTCAGCACACTCTGCCGCTCCCTGGTTGAATGTTTTATTACAATTACTCAGACCCTTTAGGTGCCTCCTACTCACACGTGTATGACAAGGACCACCCCTCAGCCCAGACCCATCGGAACGGGCATCCTGCACCGAGAGGTCGTGGGCACGAGAGAGGGCATCAGCGTTGGCATGGAGAGAGCCTTTACGATGAATTAGCGAAATCTTGTAAGGCTGGAGGTCAAGAAACCACCTAATGACCTGTGGATTCGACTCTTTGTGAAGGGCCATTCACTGTAAGGAAGCATGATCCATCACCAGAGTGAACTCCCGGCCCAAGAGGTAGTACCTCAACTATGTGATTCCCCATTTAATCACAAGGGCTTCCCTTTCCACCGCTGCATACCTGGTCTCCCGATCCAACAGTTTCCGGCTCAGGTACAACACCATCGATGCTTTGGCTCAGCGTGGCCCCCTGGCCTGTGTCAGAAGCGTTCGTCTGGAGAATAAAAGGGAGAGAAAAATTAGGAGCTTTTAATATTGGTGCTGAAGTAAGAGCCTGTTTTAAGTCACAGAATGCAGTGTCCGTCTTGTCAGTCCATACAACATGATTAGGAGCCCTCTTTTTGTTAGATCAGTCAAGAATGCCGCTCTCTTTGAAAACCTTGGTACGAACCGGTGGTAGTACCTGGCCAGTCCTAGAAATGCTTGGACTTGTCACTTGGTTCGCGGACTGGACCATTTTAAAATGGCATCTATTTTTGAACACTGTGGTTTCACATTACCCCGACCCGCCAAGTAGCCCAAATATTTAGCCTCTTTCAGTCCAAAGAAACATTTCTTTGGATTGATACGAAGCCCGGCTTCTCCCAGTGTCCACAATACCGCTGTGACCTGCCGTACGTGTTCCTTCCACGTGCTAGAATAGATGTTGATGTCATCCAAATAGGCAGCATTATACGCATTATGGGGGTGGAGCACTTTGTCCACCAGATGCTGGAAAGTCACAAGAGCCCCGTGTAACCCGAATGGAAGGACACAATACTGCCAGTGTCCGCTAGGGGTGCTAAATGTTGTCTTGACCTTCGCTGAGGAATCTGTCAATACCCTTTTGTCATGACAAGTGTGGTCAAAAATTTTGCTTGGACAAGCCTTTCATCCACATGAGGCATGGGGTAAGCATCAAATAGGGAAACCTGATTAAGCCGACGGAAGTCACTGCAAAACCCCCAACTGCCATCAGGCTTATTAACCAATACGATTGGACTGGACCAGGGACTATAACTTTCCTCTATCACTCCTAGCTCCATCATTCGCTTGATTTCCAGTTCCACTTCTGCTTTCTTTGCCTCAGGAAGTCTATAGGGGTGTTTTTGGACTATAACCCCCGGTTCAGTCAGTATATCGTTCGCAATCAGAGAGGTCCTTCCTGATTTTTCACTCACCACCTCCAAGACAGACAGGATAGATGATTCCAGCTCCTGCCTTTGTCTGGCAGTTAATTCCTTGCTGAAATTAAGGGTGTCTGTGTGAGCAAAGAATGAGCAGGGCTGAGCGGAGGAGGGATCAGGTTCCCTTTCCTTCCACGGCTTCAGCAAGTTCACATGATAAACCCACTTGCTTGGTCTACAATTGGGTTGTTTCACCAAATAATCAACCAATGCCTTCCTCTCCTTAATTTCATAAAGGCCTTGCCAATGGGCGAGTAATTTAGACTGGGATGTGGGAACTAACACCATGACACAATCCCCCGGATGGAATTCTCAAAGTGTCGTGCCACGGTCATAATAACGGGCCTGTGCTGATTATGCCTCTTCCATGTTAAAATAGGTCAGATTTTCCCAAATCTATCGCATAATTGTGCAATATATTCCAAAATATTTGTAGAGGGAAGAGCCTCTCCTTCCGAGCCTTCTTTCAAAATATCCAATATACCTTTGGGTTGTCGTCCATATAATAATTTAAAAGATGAGAACCCCGTAGAGGCTTGTGGGACTTCCCAATAGGCAAAGAGAATAAAGGGGAGGAGTTGATCCCAATTCCGCCCTTCCCCGCTGACCACCTTGCGCAGCATCTGCTTGAGAGTCTGATTAAACCTCTCTACTAGACCGTCGGTTTGAGGATGATACACCGCTGTCTTTAAGTGCTTTATTTTCAGTAACTTGGCTGTTTCCCTGAATGTCTCCGAGATAAAAGGCATCCCTTGGTCCGTTAGGACTTCTTTAGGGATGCCACATCGCGCAAAGACCCCTACTAGTTCCTGTGCGATTGATTTAGATGTAGCTGAGCACAAGGGAACAGTTTCCGGATATGTGGCCGCATAATCCACGAGGACTAATATGTATTTATGTCCTTGGGCAGAGGGCTCTAAGGGTCGTACAATACTGACCCCGATTCCTTCACAGGGGACATCGACTAAGGGAAGGGAAACGAGAGGAGCACGGTCCCTCCTAGGAATTTGCCATAATTGACATTCTGGACAAGAAATACAAAAATGGCGAACCTCCTCGTTAATTCCTGGCCAATAAAATCGTAAGCTTGATCCACTCTAAAGTTTTTTCGGAGCCCAAATGGCCTCCAAGGAGGTGGCCGTGTGCTAATTCACAATCCTGCTGCTGGTAGGCTAGTGGGATTAACAACAGTTTCCAGACCTCCCCCCCATGTTCCGCGACCCGATGTAATAGATCATTTTCTATTACAAAGTAAGGTCCCTGTGGCATGGGCTGATGTGTGTGTTGGCCATTGACGAGGACCACTGCATTCTTTGCATATTTTAGAGAGTCATCATTCCACTGCTCCCTTTTGAAAGAAGCTGGCATTTTTCTAAACTGAAAGTGTATCTCGGAGAGAGAGTCTGGCCTGACTTCAAGGGGCAGGGATTCCCCCCGACTCGCCGAGACTTGGGTGGATGATGTATTTGCCTGCGACGGTCCAGGGGCCTCATGTATAACGCAGTGCATAGAATTCGCACTATAACATGGCGTAAGCACAAAAGCCGAAATGTGCTTACGCACAGAAAAATCCAGATGCAGGAATCTGTGCATACTCCAACTTCCACGTTCTTCCGCTACATCCCGGTCAGCGTGAAAACTAACGCTCGTGCACGCGCCTTATGTTCCACCCCAACTCCTCCCAGAATTACGCCTCTTTGAATATGGAAATCAATATAAATCGCCCTTAAGCTCAGCCTTCTGTGAAAAGACAATGGGAAAAGCAGGGGGGAAAATGTAGGAATTTCAGCGAATACCAAGTGGAGGCAAAGGAAAAACATACTATTTGTTTAATTAAACCGTGGTATAATCAACAAAAGGAAGTTGATCGAGTGACATAGCGTGTTGGAGAAAGTTGAAAGCTCAAATATCAAAGTCGCCGTGAAAAGGCGAGTCGTAGCCCACCGTCTGAGTGTCATATGAAAGCTTATTAGGGTACAGACAAAAAAAAAATAGGCACACAGTGGGAAAAAAGCACGAAATGTCAACTTCAATCTCGAAATTTCCACTTTAATCATGTAGTTTATTTTGTCATTAAAGTAGAACATCATAAACGTCATCTTAAAATCGTTTAATTAACCAGTTTCTCAAATCACATCGTAATTAAAGTAGCACGTTAAATGCTTTGTTTTGTATGTGATCTTCTATGTGCTCTATGTGTGTGAATCACTACTTGCTTCTTAAACCGGCTCTCTTCCTCTGACTGGACACAGAATCCATTCCATTCGTGATATTACAGCTCTCTGAATAACTAAAATACTGAGATGTATACGTGGTATCATTTTCATGATGATAGGAGTTAAAGCACGTTACTAAACATGGCTTTCACGGCGCAGTGATTGTGTGCGACCTTCGATGAAATTATTTATTGCAGCAGTGCTCATGGGCGGCTCTAGGCAGAGAAAGAACCGGTAGCCCCTTCGCGCGCCAATGTCAATATGGTATCTTATGCACGGTGGTTGGCCACGTCTGTTGTGGACTCTGCATAGCCGCCTTGTGCTCATGACACAAGCGTTTAACTTTTGTCGAAATTTGCCGCTGCGTTTTTAGCTGTGTCTATATTTTCTCTTTCTGTTTTATATTCAATATATATATTGGTGTGGCTGCCCCTGCAGTCCTTGCTTTTCTTTCTCCAAGTAACCGATCGCCACACAATCAGCTCTGTAATAGATGTTAAGCCATCTGTAAGCTTAGAGCGCCGATTCTTCAAAACGTTTAAGGAACATTGAACTATCTTCGTAGTACATGTTTAATTATTCTATCCTTCACGCCAGTCCCAGTGAAGAATATGGTTTATTTAAATGAAGTTAAAGTTTTACCTGTATAATATAATAAACATATTTTGCTGCATTTTATCTTAAAAATTATATTGTCATCATATGTAAATACGCGTTTTATAAAGTGGCGCAGGTTGTGCAATATTATAACTGTAGTGCAAGTTTACAGTGAGGTAATTGTACTTATATGTACAAACAGTTCTACAAGGAGCAATTGATTGAGCGCATTTATAGTTTTTGGGATGAAACTGTTTCTGAACCGCGAGGTCCGTACAGGAAAGGCTTTGAAACGTTTTGCCTTGGCTGAGGCAGCGTGTGCTTGAGTCTGTATACCGATAATTCTTTTTCCGATCAGCTGCTGCTGTGATTCCCCACTCAGATACAGTTATATAAATACTCCGAGTTGTGCAGTGAGAGTAATATGGAAAAAGATGATCCGCTGTGGCAACCCTAACGGGAGCAGCTGAAAGAAGAAGAAGAAGAAGGTGCAGTGAAAGTAACAACGCTAAAGCAGTTATGGTATTTGGATTACTATGGCTATTCCCTGGACCATTATATTGTTACAAGTTAATTACAATCAGATGCATTACACTAATAAACAATATGCGGTTAGTTTCAGTGTATTTATAAAGTCACGTCAGGAAAATATCGAGTAATCACACAGGAACAGTAGCATTGCTTTGACGCTGGGTGCCGCCAGTCTGCAAAAAAGAGCAGAGAACTTGCGTACGACAAGGTATGAGGTACCGTGGAAAAGTGCGTGGCTTTACGCCAAGTGTAGGTTTTATACATCGCGATTTGAACGTGGAAAAGTTCTTACGCAACATTTCTGTGCGTACGCACCGTTTATACATGAGGCCCCAGGAGTCTCCCCGTCCTCCTTGTGGGCTTCCATGTCTCTCTCCGCCAGCTTTGTACATGGCATGGAGACAGATTGAGACAAGTTTTCCCCATCTATTATAACGAGGTTTTTATCGAGAGTAGTCAATAATTTACCACATTTGTTACCAGCCCAGTCCTGCCCCAGGATTACTGGAAAAGGAGGTTTAGGGTGGACCACTACGGGAAATTTTTTTACCGATCCTCCTTGACTGAAGAAACATAGGGCGGTGTCGTACATGCGGATTTCTCCTTGTACGCATTTTATACTGGTCTTTTCTTTAATTTTTTGTCGCGGTAAGATATATTGGCAATCAACAATGGAAGTGTTGTTGCTGGAATCAAAAAGGGCTTCTAGTTTATACCCATTAATGACTACAGGTCCCGTATTTAATAATGTCAGGGGGCTGGCCACAGCGCACAAACCATCTCCCGCCCTCCACCTACATCCTGCCTCGTTCCCGGGTAGGTTGCACGCACGGTGGCCCGGGAACCCAGAGACAGGCTCCTATTTATGTGGAAGAGACTTATTTTGTAGGACATAATCTCTAGGAAATCCACTAGATGACTGTTCTGCTCTCCCAGATTTCGAAGCTGGCATGGGTGGTTTTATGAGTTGTATAAGCTCTTCCATAGAATGGAAATCTCCCCAGTCCAACTGGGCAAAGTTTTTGGGAAGGCCCTGTAGAAAAATAAAGCAGACGACCTGCTGCACTGTTTGATAGGTGGTCAATTCAAATGGCCTTAGCCATAAGGCCACCTGCTTCCAGAAGGTTATAGCCTGCTCCTGGTTCGATCTTTCCGGATTGAACTCCCATTTCTTCATTCTTCTTGCCTGCTGGACTGGGGATACTCATATTTTACTGGGACCTTAGTCCTAATGGGCGGCTCACCTCTCTCCTCTGAGAGAGCATAATAAGCCCTTTTTGTTTCATCCCCAGAAACCAGCCTATGTCTGTGTGTCCCTTTCACTCTCTCCACTTGGTAAGTTACCAGCCCAGGTTTGTATTTTGGGAGCAGAGCCTGTACTGAGTCCTTCCTGACCCCTAAACGTAAACCGAAACTCGGCCCCGGTACTTTCCTACCTGGTTTCGTATTAGTTTGTGTCCCGGTTTCATCTGGGACTTCATCCTGCCGACTATGCCACTGTGACAAAAGAGTCCAAGACATCATTAAGGTTTGGGGCAGCCACCCGTATTTTGATTTTCCCGGCTGCAAAAGTCAAAATAAGTAGCATGAAGTGCATAGAACAGAGTCCAACACAGAACTGATCACAAGAGACAAAGATGGAGGCTTTAAAGGCCCGTATAGAAAGTGACTTCATTAAAAGGGCTGGAATCAGAAATGATGTCATCTGCACCAGAATTGACATCAGCAAAGAGCCTGGTGCCAGAAGTGATGTCAGCAAAGGGACCGGTACAGGAAATGATGTCTTCTGAAGCACCAGAACCTTGCAGGATTTCCCGGGAAAGTTATGTAGGGAACTGAGAAAGATAGTCAGCGTACTCTGCCGTTCTCTGGTCGGATATTTTATTACAGGTACTCAGACCCTTTAGCTGCCTCCTACTCGTACGTGTGTGACACCGGATATATAAAATGCTTAAAGTAGATCCAGCAGAATTCTTTCAACTTAAAGGTGAATCATGTACTCAAGGACATCAGTGGAAATTAAGAGAAGTACATTTAAGACTGAAGCCATGACACATTTCTTTATGCAAAGAGCTGTGGGACTCTGGAACGAACTACTGAGACATGTAGTTGACGGAGACACCTTGACAACCTTTAAGAAAAATCTGGATGAGATAGTCGGACAGCTTAACTATTAGCTAAACAAACGGGCTTGATGGACTGAATAGTCTCCTCTTGTTCGTCAAACCTCTTATATTTGTTATGTTTCGTATGTTTCTATCTTACATAGACTGCGTGATGACATCAAACACTACACCCAGAGTATGTCTATGACTGTAACAAAACACTTAAAATTTAGGTAGTCCACATGGAAAGCACAAAATTAAAAAGGCAATAATACTATAATGATCTAAATATAATGTTATCAGTAATAATAGTGCATTAGAATATAGGTACTTATTAACTAATAAATAAAGAAAAAGGAAGATCATCATGTGCTGAATTAGTCTTGACAGAGAATGTCATTTAAGGCTGGCGCCAGATGCATCCATCAGACTTAATAGTAAAACATCAGTGATACTGACGCTACAAATCCTGAGCTTCTCCTGACTCTCCACCGTTTTTTTGCATGGAAATCCACTTTCTTCAGCCTTATGTACTTGAACTATTTGCATTTAGAATTCCTGGGACAGTTGGTCCCAGTATTCCATCCATCCATCCATTAACCAACCCGCTATATCCTAACTACAGGGTCACGGGGGTCTGCTGGAGTCAATCCCAGCCAACACAAGGTGCAAGGCAGGAAACAAACCCCGGGCAGGGCACCAGCCCACCGCAGGGCACACACACCCACACACACAAAGCACACACTAGGGACAATTTTGGATCGCCAATGCACCTAACCTGCATGTCTTTGGACTGTGGGAGGAAACCAGAGCACCTGGAGGAAACCCACACAGACACGGGGAGAACATGCAAACTCCCCGCAGGAAAGATCCAGAAAGCAATCCCAGGTCTCCTTACTGCGAGGCAGCAGCACTACCACTGCGCCACCATGCCGCCTGGTCCTAGTATTTCTTGCATAATTGGCTTTGTTATGTGTGATTTATACAAAAATCACTTAGATACAAGTTGTGATTCTATGCGCATGTAGGCTTTTATTTTTCTTACAGTTATGTCTTCACTAGGTGGGCTGTGGGATGGGTGTTCTTCTTTATTGTTTTTATGGTTCAGTGTCCAAGATTCAACTGTTATAACCATGAATACCCTAAAATAATTTTTTAACCATTGACTCAAAAACAAATAAATTAAACCATTATTAGTGAAGACTGTCGAATTGCAAGGATAGGGAAGATTTTTAAAAATCCATCAATTTTCCAACCCGTTGAATCCGAACACAGGGGTCTGCTGGAGCCAATCCCAGCCAACACAGGAATCCAATCCCGGGCAGGGTGCCAACCCACCGCAGGACACACACAAACACACCAGGGCCAATTTAGAATCGCCAATCCACCTAACCTGCATGTCTTTGGACTGTGGGAGGAAACCAGAGCGCCCGGAGGAAACCCACGCAGACACAGGGAGAACATGCAAACTCCACGCAGGAAGGACCTGGGAAGCGAACCCGGGTCTCCTAACTGCGAGGCAGCAGCGCTACCACTGCGCCACCGTGCCGCCCCAGTTTTTTAAAAATATTCCTGATAACTGTTTCCTATTGGAGCAATATAGACAAACTGACTACATAATTTGAACCTTATAGATTTTTTTTGTGCCATGAGCTGAGAAAGTAAATCAGTTTATGTACAAATACAGTATGCACCCAACACTTTTTTACCCAGACAAATAAAAAAAGGTCAACATTAAATTCGCACCACCAGTTTTAACATTGAGTTCAATTTCCTACCATATTTATCTAGCTGCCTAAAATGTTAGTAGCTATAGCTTCTTTTGTCTGTACATATGTAGATCCCCATGTACTAAACTTGTGTAACATTTTACTTCCAAATTCTATTTTATCTCTTCTCATTTATCATTTCCTTTATTTGATAAATTAAAATAAACAACATAGTTGATATAGATATTTTTGTTGCTAATGTAGATAATGATGTTCTTAGGCTTTTAATAACGTTTTCCAGCTTGTGCAGTGTGCTTACTTAAGCTTTTACTTTGCGGTATGTACCTGGCAAATGATAAATTATGTTGTTAGAATTCCATTGTTGGACATCTTACTGTGTACATGCTCTTTCCCAAAATTTCCCTAATACTATCACGAGGTGGGAGTTATGCTTTGCCAGTCATTGACTGATTATAACCTCTTCCCCAATATTAGTAAGATTGGCTTGAATTTGTTGAAAAACTGCACTTTGTCTCTTTGCTTAAACTGACTCCTTCACTGACTTATCTAGCACAAGAAGTTCTTAATGCATTGGGATTAGACATTCTCCAGCATACAAAGAATATATAGTTAATGAACATATTGTTTATACTATCATGTATAACTGACTTTACCTGTAGGTGTCTGCAATTCAGAAATCTCAGCTAAAGTATAAATACTGAAAATTTGGCACATCAGTGCATTTTTTAATTTAAAAAGAGATTGCAAAATATTTGCATAAGAAACTGGAGCTCTAGGTTTATTGGCAGAGTTGGAATATTTTTTCAGGGCTGATATTCATTACTTTTGTATTAATCATTTTACATCATGTCTACTGCACTCAGCTATTAATATTTATAATGGCCAAATCCTCATTTATCATAAAGATAGATCACAGGGGTCATCAACTTGATACTGCATTACTAGATTTTGACAAACTGCAGCTGTGGCTGCTGACGAGAAAAATGTTTCTGTAATACACTGAAGAAAGGCTAATGCTATTTAACATACTATGTAGGTACAAAGGGCATAAGGCTGTCTTCAGAATAAGTGTTCTTAAATGCCAGAGTATGAAAGGGGTACATTTTTTATCAATTCCAGGGTAAATGAATGACAGTTTTCAAAAAAACAGTGACTACATTATCCTAAAAGGAATATTTATACCTAGTTCAGTTTATACCATTTTCAACATATAAAATATTCATGGTGTCTCAACAATCACAGCAGTATTATTATGAAATTTTAGTTTTTACTGATAATACTCAAACCGAATTCCAAAATCCAAAAGTGACAAAAAGTAAATTAATCTTATAAATAACTTAAATGAAGCACTTTACAAAACAGCAGAATGTAACTGACAAAGCCAAAGAAAAACTTGCTTATGAAGAATTACATTTCTTTTGGGTAGAACGGTAGTAAAACTTTGAATGAGTTTACCCATATCTCATTGAGCAGGCTATAACCTTCTGGAAGCAGGTGGCCTTATGGCTAAGGCCATTTGAATTGACCACCTATCAAACAGTGCAGCAGGTCGTCTGCTTTATTTTTCTACAGGGCCTTCCCAAAAACTTTGCCCAGCTGGACTGGGGAGATTTCCATTCTATGGAAGAGCTTATACAACTCATAAAACCACCCATGCCAGCATCGAAATCTGGGAGAGCAGAACAGTCATCTAGTGGATTTCCTAGAGTTACATTTACTCCGTTACATTTAGTTGAGTAACTTTTTTAAAAAATTGTACTTCTAAGAATAGTTTTACTGCACCATACTTTTTACTTTTACTTGAGAACATTTGTGAAAAAGAAACGCTACTCTTACTCCGCTACATTAGGCAACACTCGACTCATTACTTTTTTTCCATTTAAACATTAGATATATTTTTGCCAGAGAGAAGCCGCCAGTGGATCTACTGCATGACTGTTTCACCAATCAGATGTAGCAACAATAATCACCTGACTCCGTTTCACCAATCAGACATAGCAACAATAATCACATGACTCCCTTTCACCAATCAGACATAGCAACAATAATCACATGACTTACTTTCACCAATCAGATGTAGTCATGCAGTCACATGACCACACACAAACTGTGGCGGCTTAGCGACACGAACTTCTCACAGATTGCGGAGAAGGAAAGAAAGAGTTCATGAAAAATGGCTGCGGCAACTGTCTCCAATGCTAAAACTCCTGGCCTCATATAAAAAGCATGTTTCACTTACACACAGTGCAAATGAACAGTTATATAATGCAATGTCTTCTGTGTCTGCCAAAACAAATGGACATTTCAGTATACAAAATCTCAACGTCTAACCTGAGGAAACATGTTGCAGTAAGTTTTACATAAGTTCATTTTTTGCTGGTAGCCAGATGTTAGGCTTGTTATGTTACAGAATCCCAATCTTAAAAGAGTTTTTATATAGACCCCAGGCCCGGAGTGACTAATCAGGAAAAATGGGAAAATTCCCTGTGGGCCGGCTGGGTTTATGGGCCACGAGTGCCGTTGTTAAATCAGAATCAACATACATGTCACATACTATGCTGCACCTACTGCTTCTGCACTCACAGGTACAGCCAGCCAGCGCTCACTGTGTAACCTTCTTTAATGTGTGCCATGTGACCATAACCTGCCAATCACACAGAGGCTAGTGTGTGGGGCTGATTGTCTGTTACCCAGAGCCTTATAGTAGAGAGGATCTGCAGTTACTGAGCTACGTTCCCCTGAGAGACGCTCGAGAGTAGATGGATAGCAAAAAAAAGCAAAGGTGGTGCCGAAAAGGCAAGAATCAAAAAACGGAAGGCAAATGAAAATGGCGTGGCCAAATGCGCCAAACTGAGTGGCTTTTTAATTAAAAACCCTCGGCATGAGAGCAAAAATCTAAGTGGAGACGGTGAAAAAAGTAAATAAGCTATGAATTTGTAAAGCATTTGTTCGCATTACACAGACTACGTTATATGCCATAACGCCACATAATTAATTTACATGATTCATAAACTTAAACAGTAATTTGCAGGCAGTGCTGTATTTTGTTTAGAGCAGTGCTTATGGTGACACTGATGCCACCTAAATGAGATATATGCTCATGTGCACTGAGAAAGAAATCCTCATGTCTTTGGACAATCATGTGATTATAAACAAGGTTGCAGAAACCAGTTTGCTGCTCAGGCATTTATTAATCCTTTAAAGTTTGACATGTGTTCATGAAGATACATGAGAAAGACATTTCACAAGAAAGTTACGCTGTATAACAAACAAGCAAAGAACAGTGCAAATATTTTTGTTTTATTTGATCTATTTGTGGTTAAGGGTTGGATATTTAGAAATGAAAAGCCCAGAAGGAAGAAATTTATGTTGTCATAAAAGACATTGTTCTTGACAATATATCATTGCGTTATTGTGTGACTCATTTGCTTACTTGTGAAAATAAATCAGAATTTGTAAAGTATTATTTCCTTTAATTGGTAATTGATATTTAAGAAAAACATTGTTGGAGAGGATAATGTAATGTTTATATATATTTATATATAAATATATATATATATATATATTTTGTGGCACGCGTCTGGGGCGGTACCCAGCTGGGATGCCCAGAAGGACCAGAAGAGGGAGCACGCCTTCTCCAGACCACGAGAGGGCAGCCGCCCTGGATGGTACAGGGACCATGGGAACACAGCTTGGAAGCTCAACCCTATAGGGGCCCGTGGTCACCGCCAGGGGGCACCCGGATGCCTGAAGAGCCCTGGCCCTCAGCAATTTCAGAGTGCTTCCAGGTGCACAGCTGGTACTTCTGCCACACCAGGAAGGGCCAGCGGAAGCTAATCGGGAGGGACCTGGAGCACATCCGGGTGAGCTTAAAAGGGGCCGCCTCCCTCCCATTCGATGGTTGGAGTCGGGAGGAAGAAAGACGGAGCTCGGGAGGAGAGGAGTGGAGGCGGTGAAGAAGGCATTGAGGAAGAAGGCCTGGACTTTGGGGTGGAAGTGGGTTGTGTGCTGTGTTCACTTGTATATAGTAGCTGTAAATAAACGTGTTGTGGTGTTTAAACGATGTCTACCTGTCTGTGTCCAGGCAGTTCCCCACAATATATATAGTAACAACCTCAGAGATCTCTGTCCAGAAGGGTGCATTTCAAGGAACAGCTAAGATACTACAAAGAACCCTCAAGCTCCAAGACCTCTGGTAGAGGACTGGAGCTTGAAGTGAATATGAAACCATCCATGTGAAAGAAAGGGTGAGCTGAGAGTTTTAAAAATAACATGTGGATGAAGTATGAAAGTCCCGGGCTGAAAATGAGTCCCACTCCAGTCCTAATAGACCCTTTTAGTTTTTGTAAACTTTTCGTTAAATGGTGCCATAAGCTAAGCAGACTACAATACATTTTTCATGGAGGAATTAATTAGCATTAGCTACCAACAATCGCAAATTATGAATGGTAAAGATGGATTAATCTCCTCAAATCCTAGTATAATTAAGTTAACTTTACCAAATGAAACTGAATTTGTGAAAATGAGTGTATTTTCATGGCTTAATCCCCTGTAGCCTCACAGCCTGCCATTTTTTCTGTCAACAGATGGTTCACCCCAACAAAATGCAGATATATACAGAATTAATTGACTCCCATAGAAAACGAAAGTCCTTCTCTTCCACTGAACCACCTATGAAGAATGCAAAACTCACAGATTACCTCACTGGCTCTCGGCAGGTAACACAGGCAACGTTTGACAAGCTTGTGCTAACGTTTGTATGTGAGGCCAACCAACCATTCTCTCTAGTTGAGACAACATCCTTCAAGACTATGATGGAAACCTTGCAACCTCAGTGTGCAGTAATGACAAGGAAAATGTTATGCTCCTAAATACAGGAAGCTGCAAAGAACATGAAGAGCATAATCATCAAAAAGCTGAGCACAGTGAATTATGTTGCTACCACAACAGACTGCTGGTCTGCCAGACAACATAGCTACTTAGGAGTCACCTGTCACTGGATAGATGAAACCTCTCTAGCGAGGCATTCTGCTGCATTGGCTTGTAGACCTCTTAAAGGCTCACACATATTTGATGTTCTTGCTGCAGTATTAGAGGAAATACATTCTGAGTATCACATCAGGGAAAAATTGACCAAGACGACAACAGACAGTGGTTCAAACTTCTTGAAAGCCTTTCGCTTATATGGTGACGAGAAAGAGACAGAAGACACAGATGGACAGGAGCATCGAGACTCCACCCTTGATGATGCAACAAAACAGAATGAGTTAGAGGTGGAGTATCAAGATATGTCTGCTGTTTTGAATGACAACACAGGTCTTGAGTACCAACTTCCAAGGCACCAATAGCGTGCATGTCATCTACTCAATCTTATATCAGCAGTTGATGCAGCTGCTGCAGAAACTGCCAATGAAACATACAAGAGGCTGTCTCAGTCTGCTTTTGCAAAATTTCATGCTCTGTGGAATAAAACCAGCAGGTCAAACATGGCTTATGAAACAGTGGAACGTGAATGCAAGCTGCAGTTTCTCCAACCCAATCAGACCCTTTGGAGCTCCCTGTTCCTTGCTATGGAAAGTGTTGCGCACATTCAGAAAGAGCAAGGAGAGAAAGCAATTTGCAATTGTTGCAAAACATTAAATATAAAGATGTAAGTTGACAGAATTGATATTGTTTTTAAACATTAATGCATGATTAATGGGTGAATCCACCTGTCTTAAGTAAATTTGCAAGACTATGACAATTGTTATTTTGTAATTATTTGTGTGTTTAACATGGACAATGCATAGTAAATACATTGTATTAGAAATACCTATGAGTTCTATTATTTATTTGTACACCTTTTTTAAGTTCAATCCTGCTGAATTGGGATTTTTGGCAGAATACACTGCTGTGATGAAGCCCATTGCCATGGCCCTTAACATCCTCCTATGGGAATCATCTGTGCATATGGGCTTTTTGCTGCCAACACTTTACCAGTTGCAGGAGAAGCTGAAGAGGCTAGAGTCATCTTGCAAAATGTGTAGACCTCTTGTTGGTGCCCTGCGGGAAGGGATCCAGAAATGTTTCGGAGATGTCATGAAAGAGCCTGAGCTGACTGCAGCAGCAATACTCCTACTAAGATTCAGAACATCCTGGACCACAGATGAGAGCATCTTAAAAGCTGCGAAATACTTGTTTAAAATAGTAAAATACTTGTTTATGATTTCAATTGTGAGACAATGACATATATCAATTTGTATAATGTTACTGTCATTTAGGATTACAGTGTGTCAGTGACAAAACCACTAGGTGGCAAGAGAAGCTCAGGGAGTTTTTCATGTCAAATATTAGCAGCTTGGCAGCCTATACAGTAGAAGAGTACGAATAATGCACAGACCTAATTCTTTTGAAAACCATTCATCTTACCACAGGCCTTGTCTTCATCAGACATCACCTAGACACAGAGTTGGATGATGTCAGCACAAACAGCAGCCTCTTTGATGAAGATGACTTCTTTGGATCCATGGGGTCAGGAAAACCAGAAGCAGGAGAGCTGGATAGGTACCTTTCATGTCAATCCGTTGGAGGAATGGATCTATTGCATACCTTTCCTCACATCAAGAAGCTGTCACTCAAAGTCAACACAGGTCTTGCTGCATCTGCAGCCTGTGAGAGACTTTTTAGTCACAGCCTCACTGCAAGAACCTTGAGAGCCAACTCCTCCTGAAGCTTAACCATCACTTCACTGTGTGAAGAACAAGCATGTTGTGTTATTACAACATTTCTAAAAAATAAATCATTTATTATGATCAAACAGTTACTCAGTTCTTGAGTAGTCTTTTCACCAAATACTTCTTACTCTTACTTGAGTAATTTTTTGGATGACTACTTTTTACTTCTACTTGAGTAATATTATTTTGAAGTAACGCTACTCTTACTTGAGTACAATTTTTGGCTACTGTACCCACCTCTGAAGATAACTCATCCTCAGTATTAGTGATGAGCAAACTCTGCGGTGTTTGCTTTGCCTCGAGTTCAAAGAAATCACAGAAGTGTTTGTGAATATCAACAAACTCAGTGAAATACATTGAAGTCGATGGGGTGGACTAACTGAACTTGATTTGACTGGATTATAATGGTGCAATCATATTTTAAAATCTCTCTAAGGGACAGAGAAACGTCTGCCAACTATACTGAACTGATTATTATTGCCAAAAAGGCAACAAACCACTGCACCGCTGTGCCTCAGTGAGATCAAAGAAGAAAGAACACAGAGACGCGCAAACATATATTTCATCAAAACAAACTTGAAATGCCAAAATCATAGTCAAAAGTCAATTTTATTTTGATTTATGTGAGAAACTATTGCTCTTTGTGCTTTTCAGAAAACAGCCTGGCAGCAGCTTGCCACCACTTCCCCATGCACTAGCACTGATGCATAGTGCACAGGGCAATGCATGCAGCAACTGAAGTTTTTAGTTGATTTATATGAGAATCTATTGCCTTGTGTGCTTTTCAGAAAACTGAGTCTTTTGGAAAAATATTCAGCCCTGGGAGAAAAGGAAAGAAAAATCAACCCTAAAAGAGTTAAAGGCAGAAAAATCAAAGTGATATGTCATGATTGAAACTGCTGGCTCGTTCACTTTTTTGAAGTCGCGTTGAAGGCTCTCCAAACTGCCTGTGCTGATGCTTTACAATTTTTCTTCTATCAAAAAGATAAAAACTTCTTGTAAATAGTAATAAATCTTTTGTTATTATTATTATTTCATGCAGTTTCCCATGTTTTCCCATTAAGTTTGCACGTTCTGTTTATATCTGCATGAGTTTTCTCTGCAAACCCCGAGTTTCTCCCAGTGTTCAAATCTGCAGTGTGTCAGCCAATCAACTACTGATACAAACAGTCGTGTGCTTTTTACAGTGTCAACCACTGCGTGACCGTGCCTCCGTGAAATCAAAGAAGAAAGAACATAGTGAGAGATGTGCAAGCTTCATAATCAGTCTGTAATGCAAATGATTAACATTATTTAATTGGGTCAGCGGTCCCATCCAATGTTGATTGTAACAGCTCTGGGATATGTCATGCTGGCCTTGCAAAGCATTATGGGACTTTGAAAAAAATGTTCTAAACAGCCTGAAATATCAGTAAATAACTTGCATGTCTTTGGACTGTGGGAGGAAACTGGAGGACCCGGAGGAAACCCACGCAGACACAGGGAGAACATGCAAACTCCATGCAGGGAGGACCTGGGAAGCGAACCCAGGTCTCCTTACTCCAAGGCAGCAGCCTGTGCCACCGTGCTGCCCACAACATATTATATATATGAAGAATGTTCAGGTTTTCTCAAGATAGCTGAGAGATACCATTTGTCCAACCACTTATGTAAGATTTGTCCCTGTTTTACCCTGTTACAAGGGTAAAAGAGTTTAGGCACTAGATGGTGAACCCCATGTAATTGACTGAGATGCTGGTCAAAAAACAAAAGAAAAATGATTGCAAAAGGCAGCTAGTGTTGCAGAGTAACATCTTCTTCAGAGGTGAGGCTAACAATGTTTGGCTTCTTCTGGTGGTAGACTCTTCTTAGTTCTGAGGGAGGAAGAGAGTTCCATTTTTGGAAGCAGAAGTAATGTCTTTGATCTTCTGTTCTGAGGGCAAGAAAGATGAGATGAACGATGTGCCTCCTCCCAACTTGCAGTGTAATTACCATTAATAAATAAGCCCTGGAGATGCCTCCCATTAATGCATGTGTGACAGTAGAAACTATTGCCAAACATAAAACACAAAATTGAAAAACCCCTTTGCCCTGTAAAATTTTTGTGCAAAGGTATAGAGTTGGCCTACTGGTTTACAGGCATAATGTAATTGTAATTGTTCCTTTTGGATCTGATGTTCAAATACTGTCTAGATTCTCAGTTCCAGTACCTTCACATAGGCTTTTCCAACAATCCTGAATATTTCAAATACCATGTTCAAGCAAAAGGCTGTTCATAATTGCACATGGCACTTGAGTGATCAATGATCAGCCTTGCAGTTCTTTCATCTGACATGAGGCTGCTTGTTCTGGACACTCTGTTAAAGAGAGCTGCTAACTTTAATTCATCATCAGTTTGGGGACATTTGGCTTTGGGCAATAGAGTGTCCACTGTATATATCTGGAAGACTTAAATGGGTAGTGAAGGTATAAAGGGAACAGTTAATAGGGCCTTGATTATATTTTTAATTATACTTTTTATCATTTATTTGATGTTCAGATCTCATGTTGTGTTATTGGCAGTGTAATTTTGCGTTTTCGGCCACATATTGCCACACAATAACACACATATGTCATCACACATAATGCTACTGGACTTTTTGAACTCAAAAATGGGGCTATACCTTCAAGACCTAGTCCTCAAGGCTTAAGCAAGGCCTAGACACAAAGTCAAGAATAAATAATTAGCCAGTCCCCAAATTCATATGAAAAAAATGAAAGTCTTTTTCCTATGTAAGCAAAACAATTGTCTTCAATTTGTAAAGGTCAGCAGCAATTCTGAAACAGGGAAGAATAAGGGATCAAAAAAGTAATTCAAATGGCAAACCTAAAGGCAAGCAATTCCAGTCCAACAACCAGCTACCAAAGTCCAAAACCTGAGCATTAAATTCAAAACCAGAATATAAAAAAACACTTACTAGAATCATAATTGAAAACTTTAAAATACAGCCAAACAACTGACATTTTCCATAGTGCCACAGCAGCCAGCCTACAACCTGCTAGCTCCTTAAATTGGGCTGGGGGCAGTCCAGGGCTCCACAGACAAGACAAGGAACATACAAAAAAGAGCAAATAAATACATAAGCAACATAATACAATAAAAAATAACTAATTAAAAAAAATTGATTCATTAAGAATATAAACAGAAAGAAAAGACATTCAATATGAACATTCAAAAAATGTAAATAATAATAAAAGAAAATACACTTGAGCCAGAGATTAAACTCTAGCTGTTCCATTACAAAATACAGGTTTTAAAAGATGGTGGCACCAATGAGCATGTATCTAGCTTTTAGATCAGTTTGTCATCTTTCTTGCAAAAATAACAGTATTAATCCTTAAACGTTATTACAATTGTTTTTGGTTTTATCTCAGCCTCTTGTGTTCAGAGAAGAAACTTCAAATATTGAATTCAAAAATACTTTTCAGGATGACTTCAGCTCTCCCATCCTGTATCTTGGAGGACATCAAACATACAGAAACTGAATAGGACTTATTGAAGACCTCTGTACTTCCATCAGCTTTGAGAAGTTGCAGCCAAATCAAGGCGTTTGGTGAGGCCATGGAAAATGAGTGACTACAAAGAAATTCTGTGGAATCATTCAAAAACAAAAGAAGAGCAATCAGGATGTTGCCTGGGCTGTTCTTAGCTAGGGAGGAGAAATCTTGACTTCAAATAGGGTTGCCAGTTAGAGGAGGAAGGATCAGCTATAAGAGATTCATAACCCTCTTTGGAGGAGGCAGTGCTAAAAGCACTAGCTGTGAATAAGACAATTTGTATGAGCCACATCACTGTAGTGGTTAAAAAAGGACAACTCTAGGAGAAAGGGGCTTATAAATTCTGGCTAGAAATACTAAACACATGACATTTTGAGATGCCTTCAGTGTTGTGTGAAAGGTACAGAGAGTGCCTTTAAACTGGCAGACTTGAGTGATGGTCCCCATTTTAAGATGAGAGATGAAATTTCATTCCAATTATTTGTGGATCACACTCTAAATGAAAAATAATCTTTTTTATAATTTATAGAATTTAACTTCTTTTTTTTAACAATACGATAATGGATTGTTCACTGGAAATAAGAACTCCTTTTTCCAGTAATGACCAGAAGTAATCTCCAAACCCTCCTTCAGGTTAATTTGTTCGCTCCAGCATCACTTGTAAGATTAGGGTGCACAATACAACACTGGAACCTTTAGCTCATGCTCATATCTAATTGCACTCACGTGATCAATATCTCTGCCTCCAGTGTGTCCTTGAGAAGACTTAAGTCTGTGAGATAGCTTCTGGACAATATGCTCTTTCTTTAGGTCAGTGTTTCTGAAATTATGGGTAGGTCACAGACATGTCACTTATTTGTCCCCACTTGATTATGTGGTAAAATTGCGGAGTTCATCCAAGTGTGAATTCTATGTCATATGATATGCCACCCTTTCTTTAGCTTACTATTTATTAGAGTAGTATGTGACACGATGCCATTGACATATCAGCAAGCAGTTTAATTTATATGGTATAAAAGTATAACCTTTTAAGTCAGACTGAGAATTCTGACATCAAAGACACACATAAGAAAGGAGGAAAGAATGACAGATGAGCTTGTAAGTTGAAGGGACTGAGCTGCTTGAATGAAATGTCAAAATGAAAATAATTGATGTGGAAGAAGAACATGACAATTTGCAGGGCATTATGAAGGGCAGTATATAGTATTTCTTGGCAGTATTGTATGCTAAATGTTGCTTCAGTGGCCATGAACAACTGTCTGGTGCCTCATCATTTGTTCACCATTATGGCATTGTGGGACAAAGAGAGCATTGTCCATTTTGCTAGGCCTTAGTGCCACACAAGGCCGGCTAAGACATTGAGACAGAGATCCCCAGGTGTGCCACCTGCATTCCTGATTAAATGGCTACACTGACAGTTGTACCAATATCAGCTGTACTTCATCTGATAACTAAGGTATAAATCAGAGTGGAACTGATACTTCAGACGAGACTCTTTCAGATAAGAGGACTTCCAAAAGGATGTTCCTTTTAGGCTTGTGACTGTGAAATGAACCATACCTTGATGTGAAGGACAAGTCAACACTTCTATAAGCAGGCACTGGTTCTATAACAGAAGGTGACCATTTTCCAGTTACCAGAGGTAACACAGCAAAAAACCTAATAGTGAGCTGAGAAAGGCAGCATCACACCACACTATGGACAAAGGAAGCTGTAACAAAAACCAAGAGTACACTCCAATGCAAGAAGAGTTCTACACTTGAACCTGGAGAAACAACTAACAACTTCACACAACATTGGACATCATCCTTAAAGACTTGGTATTGTAAAACAGTTAATCTGAGCCAAAATAAATTAGAACTCTAAATAGCCAATAAACAGCCAACCTACTCTGTGTTATACGTTTGTCTGCCTTGTGTACTGTCTTCTATGTTGATATTTCTGTAACCCTTGTTTTTACCAATTAAAACAAGAGTACTTTTGTTACCTTAATATAAGTCTAATGGCCAGAAACTACCTCTTACAGATAGGGGAAAGGAAAATAAATTTGGAGCCTTACCAAATTATTTAATGACTTACCGGCATTGCCAAAAAGCAAAACTGATAATTGATGTTAGTTGATCAGTTAATTAATCAATTGACTCTTTTTCTCACATTCACACACCATTGTCTATATTTATTTGGTGTTCCAGGATGATCATTTTCCTACATTAATTTGGCATACTTGTGTTGGCTCAAACCAAGCCCCTCCACTGGATTCCCTACACAATTTCCAACAGCATACATTAAATCTAAATCTGTAACAGATGTGCAAAGAAGATTTTAAATTAGGTTTAACATGCCCTTGGCGAGGATGAATCTCTTCTCGTGATACTATTTTAAATCAATTTGATAAATGTCAATTAACTATTAAAGTAAAGAACATGTTTGTTAGACCACTAAAAACTGTAAGAACCCCAGAAAATATGGAATGGAAAGGTTGAGAAGGACTGTTGACATTCAGGACAATATCAGCTGGTAGAGTTAAACATTTCAAACTTAAGTGTTTGCTTAATTATTCTGCAAGATTCACCCTATCACCCATATTAAATATAAAGAGTGTATACATTTTTGGAACAGTTTGGCTTTAATCTGTTTGTTTGTTTTATTTGGTTAATTGAATTGTTTCATAAAAATCGTAGAATGTTAAACTATTTATGAACTCATTTAGAAAAGTGCATTGTTTATAGTGGAGCTCATTTAAAAAAAAAAAGTTTAAAGCAAGGTAAATAAACTACATTGATTAATTAATACATTTTTGAACCATCTTCATTTCTTAACTGGCACCATGAATCAAGTAACTAAGCTAAATGACCTTTCATACTGTTATTTGAAAAATCATTACATCTTTGTGTAATACTCCAAGAATTTCTTTCTCTCAGCTTTACTAAATCTTAGATTAACCATTTGACACACCTCAGAAAGCTATTACTGTTTTAATTGATAATTATTGTTTTATTTTCAAGTGCTCCCTGTGTAGAATTTGCATGCTCTCCTCAAGTTCACATTTTTTCCTCTGGGTGCTCTGGTTTCAATCCACAGTTCAAAGAAATAGAGGTTATTTAGACTGGAAATGATAAATTGGTCCCAGATGGGATGTATGTATATGTTCACTCTGTTATGAACTGGCACCTTTTTCAGAAATTGATCCTGACTTACACCCTACTGTTGCTGGGATAGGCTCCTCCATTCGCCCTGCAACTCTGCTCAGGATAAGCAAGTTTGGAACATTGGTAGATGGAGTATTTCTTCAGTAATACATTTGTTTCCCACTTTTATCTTGTTTTAATATTTGAGCATATTTCACACATGAAAGGAAACCAAGAATGTTTTCTTTTTTTATTATATGGCCATTTTTATTTGTTTCCTTATGACTCTGCTGTCATTATGATAATAGTTCTCTTCTTGGGTTCCAATGCAATACTGATTTTCTAATTTGGGTCCTCAGTTTAAAAAAGTTTATGAACCATTGCTTTAGGGCAAAAAAGTTCCAGAAGTTAGGAGGGATTCTTCCACTGCAAGCTGTTGGCCTATTAGAACTGCACTTACCTGCTGCCAGAATTGTATTTCTCCAATCTCTCAGTCTGGTGGCCAGGCCTCTTTAGCATCAGCTGGTTTTTCTGCCTTCCATTTCATTGGGGGATACTGCAGGTTTCCTTCTAAGCTGCCAAGATCACCCTGTGCAAGAGGAACATCAGACAGGATTGTTTTCTGACTGAATGTCCTGCAGTGAAATTACCTATTGCCACCTTGCTGACTCTTTCTGTCTATAATGGCAATCACAGGAACACTCTCTAAACCATAAGTCCTTCAAATGAGTGATGCCAGATGTTTTTCTGTCCAGACACACCACCAAAATTAGTTTGTTTACATTCCCATAATACAGTACTCCTGTACCAAAGGTTGCCATGCCTATCTATATTTAGAAATGGCATGTCAAAAAGAAACAGTTAATCCATGAAAATCTTTAGACGAATATTTTGTGGCTGTAATAATACACAAGAGGTGTACCTTAACAATAACACATTGTCAAGCCTACTGCCCAACGGTTGAATTAATATAGGACTGCAAGAAGAATGAGGACTGCCTGAAACAAGATATGCAAAATTAAATTAAAATGGTCCCTCCTGTGATTGTCTTAGTAAGTCGGAATTAATTCTAATCCTGAGACTTCCAAATGAAACTGCTCAGAGCTGATATGTCTACAATGGAAAAAAAACAGCCTTCCTGCATGGCAAATTAGATGGAGATGCATAGGGTTTAGTTAAATATAGGCTATGCAATGATCACAAAGAACCGGGCCAACTTGAGATATTTTAATTGGCTGCTCTAAATCACTTATTTCTACAGAGGCAGAAAGTGGTGAGAGGGAAAATTATCTTAGTGCATATCCCCATGCTTTTTGTCTCTTATGGAGAGGATTTTGTGCTGCACAGCTGCAGTCCGCAAGCAGAGAGATTTCATGTGGGGGTCACTAGATAAATGTGTACAAGGAGCTGAAGCAGAGCAAAGTGAATTGTTTGGTATTTCAAACAATGTGCCCTGTGTGGGTTCTTTTTCCATTTCATGGATACTGAGGTCACTTGTTGTATCATTCTTGAATGCCAGGACTGTGTATAGGAGAAAAGCCTACAGATATGTTTAAAGAAAAACTTACTAAAAAGGCTTTCCAAGTCAATATAGCACACTGGTATTTTTAAATACTTTGAACAGCTTCAAAGTGAAAGCTATTGAGAAATTTAACCTTGTTACTTTGGCTCATTGGTGAATAACCTAAATGAAAAAGAGTGCTTATTGATTTAAAAGCTTCTGTGTAGGTTCAAAGTTTTCTAATATGACAGCATTCTCAAAAGTAATTCTTCAGCAAAGGTAAATACTGCTAGGGATTTGTTTCTATAACAGTAAATGAACATAAATGAAAAGGCTATTGACATTGGATGCCGATTGGGAAAAGGTTTAATGTCACCAAGCATACGATTCAGAAGAAAGTAACACAATAAATTGAAATGCTTTGATAAATACTTTCCTATCCTTTTATGTGCTGTGACAAAATAATGTGGAACATCTGGGATGAACATCTAGTCCTTAAAAAAGAAGACAGGACCCCTAATAAAGGGATTCAGGGAAATTCTCATAAACTACCCTGAGACAGGCAGTGCTTCAAGAGAGCAAAACATCATTTTGGGGAGCTTCATGTCCAGGAGGAGAGTCTTTCGGTAAATAGCCTGGCAGCGTTTCCTTGTGTCTAAGCAACTGAATGTTAAACCAAAACCATTGCTTCTTCCAGTGAGCCAGAGCGAGTCCCCTAACCTGTCCATGCCGCAACCTGCAGTGAAGAAAAATAGAAATAAATAGGTAAACAATTACAACATATCCTGATCTTTTGGTAAATACATCTGACTAGTAAACACTAAAGCAGTTAGTGTTTGGCTTAGGCCTCAACAGCAAAGTTCAATTAATGTTTAATGTAGTGGAGAATAGGTTCACTTGTTCAATGTTTAAGAGTATGCTCCCATTATTTTAAGCACTGTTAAATACAGGTCTTTATTGATATGGACAAAATCCCAATAATTATTATGAGCACTAAAACACCAGGAGCCTCATGTATAACGCCAACATGGCATAAGCACAAAAGCCGAAATGTGCTTACGCACAGAAAAATCCAGATACAGGAATCTGTGCGTACTCCAACTTCCACGTTCTTCCGCTACATAAATCCCGATCAGCGTGAAAAGTAATGCTCGTGCACGCGCTTTATGTAACGCCCCAACTCCGCCTCTTTGAATATGCAAATCCATATAAATCGCCCTTAAGCTCAGCCTTCTGTGAAAAGACAATGGGAAAAGCACGGGGAAAATATAAGAATTTCAGCAAATACCAAGTGGAGGCAAAGGAAAAACATACTATTTGTTCAAATAAACCGTGGTATAATCAACAAAAGGAAGTTGATCGAGTGACATAGCGTGTTGGAGAAGCTTGAAAGCTCACGTTCACAAAATCGCACAGTGCCGGAAATAAAAAAGAAGTCACATATCAAAGTCGCAGTGAAAAGGCGAGTTGTAGCCCACTGTCTGAGTGTCATATGAAAGCTTATTAGGGTACAGAGAAAAAAAGGCACACAGTAGGGAAAAAGCACGAAATGTCAACTTCAATCTCGACATTTCCACTTTAATCACGTAGTTTATTTTGTCATTAAAGTAGAACATCATAAACTTCATGGTACAATCATTTAATTAACCAGTTTCTCAAATCACATCGTAATTAAAGTAGCACGTTAAATGCTTTGTTTTGTGTTTGATCTTCTATGTGCTCTACGTGTGTAAATCACTACTTGCTTCTTAAACCAGTTCTCTTCCTCCAACTGGACACAGAATCCATTACATTCTTGATATTACAGCTCTCTCAATAACTAAAATCCTGAGATGTATACGTGATATCATTTTTATGATGATAGGAGTTAAAGCGCGTTATTAAACATGTGTTTCACTTCGATGAAATAATTTATTGCAGCAGTACTCAGGGGCGGCTCTAGGCTTGTGGTGGCACTAGGCAGAGGAAGAATCGGTGGCTTCTTCGCCTGCCAATGTCAGTAAGGTAGCTTATGCACGGTGGATGGCCACGTCCATGCAGACACTACATAGCCGCCTCGTGCGCATGACACAAGCATTTAACTTTTGCTGAAATTTGTCGCTGCATTTTTAGCTGTGTTGTTATTTTCTCTTTCTGTTTTATATTTAATATATATTGGCGTAGCCGCCGCTGCAGTCCTTGCTTTTCTTTCCCCAAGTAACCAATCGCCACACAATCAGCTCTGTAATAGAAGTTAAGCCATCTGTAAGCTTAGAGCCGATTATTCAAAACGTTTAAGGAACATTGAACTATCTTCGTAGTACATGTTTAATTATTCTATCCTTCACGACACTCCCAGTGAAGAATATAGATTATTTAAATGAAGTTAAAGTTTTATCTGTATAATTTAATAAACATATTTTGCTGCATTTCACCTTAAAAATGATATCGTCATCATATGTAAATACGCGCTTTATAAAGTGGCTCAGGTTGTGCGATATTATAACTATAGTGCAAGTTTACAGTGGGGTGATTGTACTTATAAGTACAAACAGTTCTACAAGGTGCAATTGATTGAATGCATTTAAAGTTCTTGGGATGAAACTGTTTCTGAACCGCCAGATCCATACAGGAAAGGCTTTAAAACGTTTTGCAGTGGCTGAGACAGCGTGTCCTTGAAGCTGTATACCGATAATTCTCTTTCCGATCAGCTGCTGCTGTGATTCTCACTCAGATACAGTGATATAAATACTCCGAGTGGTGCAGTGAGAGTAATATGGAAAAAGATGTTCCGCTGTGCAACTCCTAACGGGAGGAGCTGAAAGAAAAAGAAGAAGTGAGAGTAACAACGCTAAAGCAGTTATGGTATTTGGAATACTATGGCTGTTCCCTGGACCATTATATTGTTACAAGTTAATTACAATCAGATGCATTACAATAATAAACAATATGCAGTTAGTTTCAGTGTATTTATAAAGCCGCGTCAGGAAAATAAGGTGTAACCACACAGGAACAGTAGCACTGCTTTGACGCTGGTAGCCGCCAGTCTGCAAAACCGAGCAGAGAACTTGCGTACGACAAGGTATGAGGTACCGTGGAAAAGTGCGTGGCTTTACGCCAAGTGTAGGTTTTATACATCGCGATTTGAACGTGGAAAAGTTCTTACGCAACATTTCTGTGCGTACGCACCGTTTATACATGAGGCCCCAGGAGATGTTAATGTGATGGCAACAAAAAAAAAAAAAAAAAAAAAAAAAAACAGAAATCAAAGAAACAAAAAATCCAAAGTCCAAAGTATAATGTAACTGCCAAGTTTTTACAACTAACTATAATGTTAAGAGAAGTTTGTTTTACTTGGAATTACCTACTGATGGATACTGAATATCAGCGGTGCAGCCATATTTAACCCAGAGGTAACTGGATTGAGCGCTGGCTTTACCTGTGGATTTAAGAAACTTAAGAAACAATCGGAACATGCAGTACTTTCTAAAGTGCCGCTGAATCCAGTAGAAAGAAACTTATTATTTAATAGCCAGGCTACAGTCAAGAACACTTCATGGTCACAAGATGCATAACATAAAGTAACAAAACTAAAACCTGGTAAGATACAACATATACAGCTGTGATTTTACAATCCTGTTCACAGCTACTACTGACCACATTCTCATCTCCCCCCTCCCAAAAAACACAAATGAATTGGGCACATAGCCTAAGTGGATTCTCAAAACAGCAGACTACAGTATACTGGGGAAAAAACATCATAATAACAATCGTGAATCTGCTCCCTTTACAAGGTGCTATACTTGGGTAACACAATATGTGGAATAATTTATTTGGAAACAAAACAAAAAAGCAAGTCACCTCTGTGTCACAGGTACATACACACTATCTCTTTTTCTTTTCATATCTCATGCACTTTCACAGTGAACTAGTATTGATTATAAAATTGATGATAGTTTTTTTATTTACTTTTCATAACACAATTTTCTCAGAGGTTCCCCAGTACCAGGGGTGTCAAACTCAATTTTATTGAGGATAAAAAAAACACTACATATTTTCAGTGTGGGCCATAATCAGTGGCAGATTTAGAGGTCATGTGGCACTATGCGTAGACTTTATTAGGGTACTATTATTTTACCAGAAAATAAAATAGAACTGATTTTTACAGGCTTAAACAAGGACACTAACATAACAATGTTACTTTAGATTTTAAATGGAAGTTGTGACTGATATTATTATAGTCCAGTGGTTCTCAAACTCACTCCTGGGGACCCTTCATACCTGCAGGTTTTTGCTCCAAAAAGTTCTGTTCCTTAACTGAACTCCTAGCTTAATGAAGCAAGCTGTCATTTTCCAGTTTTTGTGTTTTGGGCTCAAGATATAATTAAACTAAGTTTGGTCTATTTATTTATGTATGTTACATGGGGATTGGATTATTTAGTGTTCTTCTTTTTTACCTTGCTTTTACAGTTTTCAATTTCTTTATTATTTACTAATGAGTAAAGAGGAATACAGTAATCCCTCGCTATATCGCGCTTCGACTTTCGCGGCTTCACTCTATCGCGGATTTTATATGAAAGCATAACTAAATAAATGCTAAATATAACGCGGATTTTTCGCTGCTTCGCGGGTTCTGCGGACAATGTGTCTTTTTACTTCCTGTATATGCTTCCTCAGTTGGTTTGCCCAGTTGATTTCATACAAGGGACGCTATTGGCGGATGGCTGAGAAGCTAACCAATCAGAGCACGCAGTTAAGTTCTCCTGACTGAGAAGCTAACCAATCAGAGCACGCAGGAGCTATGCAGTGTTAACCAGGAAGTTTCATCTCGCTCATTCAGCATCAACGTGCTTCGCTGTGTAAAGAGTTGTGCTCTTTAGAGTTTATCTTTGTGCATAGTCAAGCCCTTCATTATGGCTCCAAAACAATCTGCTACTGCTTCAGGTGCCGTGCCCAAGCGCAAGAAGAAGATGTTAACGATTGCCGAAAAGGTAAACGTTTTGGATTTGTTGAAGGCTACGATTCTTTTTATTTAAAAAGTAGGAAAGGAATATAAGATCTACGGCTGCAGCGTCCTTTTAACCAGGGTGTAAAACGAGTTGCAAGTGGATGTAATAAGGCAGCAGTCTGGATGGAATCTGCTTTAGGGATTTGGATTGAAGACTGCCAGAAGAACAACAACGGCAGTGCTACACAATCGCCTGAAGTGGCTCCTTTACAAGGGCTGTAACGCTCTCCTTTGTTGTGCAGTAAAATTAAACTCATTGTTATCGGACAAGTCATCGTGTCATTGTTGGTGAGTAACCATAAATAATTAATACATTTACTGTATACTATTTTTCTTGCAATGTACGTATTTATTGCTGGTGACCTGTCTATCGTAATGGCTGTAACATATGTGATATCGGAGACACTCAATATCTTTAAAATAATATTTAGGTTTTACTGTATATAAACAGTGTGTGTTTATATACATAATTTCAATGAATCTTACCTAATATCTAAGAGAATACAAAGGGATTATGCTGTATAACGCTGCGGGGAATATTTATAAACAGTGCGGGAGAGTTTATAAGGGCTTAAAATATATAAAAATAACCATACAAACATATGGTTTCTACTTCGCGGATTTTCACCTATCGCGGGGGGGTCTGGAACGCAACCCCCGCGATGGAGGAGGGATTACTGTATTTCAGACAAAATTAAATAAATAAATGTGCAAATAAATAAATGTGTCACAAAAAGTGAGCATAAATAAACGTTTCAAAAAATATGCTTTTTGCTGCTTATTTATTTATTTTCGTCCATAAAATATTCCTCCAAATGCATCCTTCTATATAAAAGCGGTCGGGATTGTCCTTCTGTCCCGTGAGTGCTACGTAGGCGCGGAGTTTCACACACGCCCCGTCCATTTTGCAATGCACGATGGGATTTGTAGTTTCGTTTTTCCAGGTAAAAGATGATTTTCTACTCCAGACTGTGTGATATCTTCTTCTTCTTTCTTACTATATAAAAGCGGTCGGGATTGTCCTTCCGTCCCGTGAGTGGAAAGCGTAGCGGTATTCCGCTTATCACAGGCTTACTACTTGCAGCTTGCGGTACGAAGCGACATGATGTGAGCAGAGTTCTGGTGCTCCCATCGTTCCCTTGCTTTTGTGGGCGATGCGCTGGAAAAATAGAAAAAATGATGTCTCTGGAAATAATTAATGTTGATGGAGTACAAATGCCTCACCGCATAGTAAATATCAGGGGGGTTCAAAAGGGCAACCTCAATATAGAAAAAAAGTTTCAATTTCATCACAAAAATAACAGAAACTACGAGTATTAAAGTAATACCGCTCAAATGCAATATAACCAAATTAATGAGTTTGTATAAAATATCAAATTGATCTACATATTGAATTGCCTTAAGAAGTGGTCAACTTAAAAGTCAGTCGCCTTAAAAGGCGGGTCAGCCTAGTCATGAAATAAAGCTTGAAATAAAACTGTCACTTTCACTCATAAACATACAAAAGCTTATTGATTGGTTAAGTACTGGCTTCAGCCTAGAATAATCAAACTATCAGCCATAGGTTTCCCAAGGTAAGCAAAATGCATGTTCAAAGTTGTGATTGTTTGTTTCCATGGCAAATGTGATTGCTAGGAACAGTTGTCCAGAGTTGCTACTTGAAGTGGCAGTTTTACTTCAGGAATCTCTAAACCAGTGTTTCCCAAACTCGGTCCTGGGGACCCACTGTGGCTGCAGGTTTTTGTTCCAACCAGTTTCCTAATTAGTGACAACACTTGATAACACTGAGCTTATTTAATTAGCTGGTATTTTTTTTCTTTTATTCGACATTCAGAAAAACACAGCAGCATAATTTGTACATTTATAAGACATTTATAAATATTTCTTCTTTTGCTATAGATTTAAATGCTTAACTCTTTTTTGTTAATTTCATTATACTTTGCCCTTTCTCTGTGCAGTTTTCCCCCTTCGTTGTATCTTAATAATGACAATTTAAAAACAAGCAGAGCAGACTCGCAGGCAAACAACACTGAATAATCAAAGGCTGCAACTACTTTAGCATCAGACCCACTAATTAGTAAATAATGGATTAATTAAACAATTAGAACACCTTGAAAAGTAGAATGAAAATCAAGATGAAAATACTGTTAAAAACAAAAAATAAATACATCATTCCTATATAACTGTTTGGTACATTTTAATATTTTTTTTAGCAAACTTAGTTTTCTAATTTCTATATTGTTCCCTAAACACAGAACTTGGGAAATATCAGTTCACTTAATTAGCCCAGGAGTCCAATTAAAAACAGAAGCTGGTTGGAACAAAAACCTGCAGCCACAGGGGGTCCCCAGGACCGAGTTTGGGAAACACTGCTCTAAACTATTCATCCTCTTCAGGAATCAGAGCATGAGGTTTCAACTTTAAATGCGCCACCTGATGGTCAAAGAGCTTTGATGATTTTTCACTCTACTCCTGTTCAATTTATATTACTGTATTTTAGGTGGCTGTGCTAATCTTAATATTGTTGTAAATTTGCTATAGCTAGTTGTCTTCAAAATACAAACCTGACTTCAATTAATTATAGTCATAGTTCATTTATTAAATCTAAAAAGAAAGACCTGACAGCAGCCATGTCACAAACGAAATATACCCTTGCTAAAGACTGAAGAGGGACTGGAACTAACACAAGTTTTTTATGAATGTCACACAATATTTGGGTTTTGCCACTATGTTATAAAGATAACTAGCAGAATACCCGCGCTTCGCAGCGGAGAAGTAGTGTGTTAAAGAAGTTATGAAAAAGAAAAGGAAATATTTTAAAAATAACGTAACATGATTGTTAATGTAATTGTTTTGTTATTGATATGAGTGTTGTTGCCATCTCTCTCTCTATCTATCTATATATATATATATATATATATATACATAGCAAAATACCCGCGTTTGGCAGCAGAGAACTAAAAAGAAAAGGAAACATTTTAATAATAACGTAACATGATTGACAATATAATTGTTTTGTCATTGTCATGAGTGTTGCTGGCATATATATATATACACTCACACACACACACATATATAAA
>JANRMT010028174.1:150525936-150547286 GCA_026402145.1 Polypterus bichir lapradei
GGGCTCAAAGTGTTAAAAAAATCTGTACATACTTTCTCAATGAAACAGCATATCATAATCATAACGTACGTTTGTGTAGAACCACGAGTCCTGAGCCTTTGTGTAGTCCAAACAAATAGAATCAAACCAAACCAAACCAGCCTAGATTAGAAAGCCGGCTTATTTAATCGTTCTAAGCGACAGGCAGCTCTGCACACAGTGACAAACAGTCAATTCAGAGATCGCCGCAGCCCCGCTGTCTTTTGCCGCTTCTCTTGACTCGCAATCCCGTTGAGGAACGTACGCGTCTCACATGAAATCTATCGCCTTCGCGACGCAACTATGAAACATGCAAGTTGAACGTTGACTAAGGGACTACACACATTTAGAGTTTTGGTCGCGCGTAGTAAACACATGGTAAGCAATGGAACCGTTCAGACAGAGCGTGCGATGAGCCGGCAACCATCAAAGGCTTTTGCGCCCGCTCGCGCAAGCAAATCGCTATGTATGTGGAGTCCCTAATAGGCATCAGCGCATCGACTACAATACACACTACACGCAACTTTGTCAAACTTTGCTCACTGCAAACGCCGCCGCTGCTATAGTCATTGGCCGCCCTCAGACTTTAAAATTCAAAGGCGGACAGCCGCCGGTCGCAGCGTCACCGGCTGCTGCACGTCTCCTCAATGGCCGCCTTTGAGTTTGGCCGCCCACGTGCGGGGCACATTTTTGCCCGTCGCCAGGATCGGCCCTGATCACACACATAAATTTGCCCCAAATCGCAAATGTGTTTTTTTAATTTAAAAGGGTTTTAGTGGGCGACAGAATCAAATAATAGACATGGACATGAATATTGTAAACTCAAGCTCTTTTAATTTCTGAAAAAAAAAATGCTTTTAAACTGCATTTGAATTCAAAACAGAAACAAAAATATCATCCCTGGTTAAAATTGGGCAGACTTAAAAATAAAGTGGTAGTTTAAGTACTTTAAGTACATTTTCAGAATGGTATTGTCTTTAAATAATAACCAAAATTTCAACAGTAAGTGCAGTTTTTCTTCTTAAAAAAATAAGTCAGAAACATAAAAGGTAATTTGACCAACTTAATCTTTAAACTCTGAGTAACCTTAGCCAAAATTATTTTGTACATTAGGCTAAAACAGTGTGATCATTGAACATTTTGTAATTAGATGTAATTAGAATTACTAACGGTCACGGAACTCCAATGATCCCCAGTAAGAGCCACAAAGTCCGCTTTCTGTAATGCATCTAATTTTGCTTGGTTGTGCACAAAACCATGCTTTTATCAAGGCTTCGCTCGGGTAGTTTTTTGAAATTAAATTTTCCTCCGATCAGGAACGCGCTTCATTCCGAGTGTAACATTTTTGTAGCTGTGATGTGTGCACCAGTGTAATCGATGTACCAGGAAATCATGCATTGACAAAAGTTCCCCTTTGCTTGGAATTGAAAATGTGATTAAATGCGTTATTTTTTGTTATGGAGTACATGCATCGAAGCTTCTCAGCTGTGCTTGTGCTAAGAATAGGAAAGATTTTAAAAATAACGTAACATGATTCTGCGTTAACTGCATATTTTTTCATACGTCTCAAACCAAGGAAATGCGAGGTTAAAATGAACCGAGAAGCACGCGTACATACTCAGTACATCCCCTCTCGGGAATCAAACCTCGGATGTAGGCGATAGAGGCGAAGCCTCTACAATTACGCCACGGTGTGTGGCTTATTTATTTGAGAGTATGTAGATCGGGATATATATATATATTCGCAGCGGAGACGTAGTGTGTTAAAGAAGCTATGGAAAAGAAAAGGGAACATTTTAAAAATAACGTAACATGATTGTCAATATACAGTAATTGCTTTGTGAGTGTTGCTGTGATCAAGGATTCGATTATCATTATTTGTTTCAATCAGGGTCGTATTTGTACGATGTGTTGTGTTCAAGTTACATTGTGTTTGTCAGTCGTTGTAAAGATTAAATTCTGTAATTACAGCCACATTAGCTCCACAAATGAGACACACGGGTTTACCGGCAATGTCAGTAAACATATACTCAGCCTCCCATCGGTTTTTAAAGGCTCTATTTTCAGAATCAACTTTTCTCTTCGGCATCGTGTGGGCTAGCTTCGCAATAACTTGCAGCAACGCGGTAAATGTTCGGCAAGGCAGCTGAAGCGCTGCATTATAGGATCTGTAGTTTATTGTGTTACCAGCGCTTCATATACCCGGGCCATTAATAACAATAATACAGTATATAAAATGATCTCGCGGGCCGGATATAATTACACGCCGGGCCGGATGTGGCCCGTGGGCTTTGAGTTTGACTCAATTGAACTTGAAAAGAAATATTTTTTGGAATGAGATCGCGCAAGTCAGTACATCGAGCCCGCGTGCTATTGTGGTTTTGCTTGTGTGCTTCAGTAAGTTACCGTCCCCTCGCTCTTACTTTTTTACCGTTCATCTAATGAATACACTGAGTATGGCTTTACCAAAACAATCATTGATCGCGAATAAAGTATCCATTATTCATGAAGCTTCAATAGGTGAATAGGTGATCTGTCTTTCTGCGTTAACCGCATGCGTTTTTATACGTCTCAAACTAAGGGGATGCGAGGTTAAAATAAAACGAGAAGCGCGCGTACATACTTAGTGCATCCCCTCTCGGGAATCAAACCTCGGACGTGGGCGCTACAGGCGAATGCTTTACCATCGCGCCACTGCGTGTGGTTTATCTATTCGAGCGTAGCAGTGTAATTAGGTTTTTGTTCAGCATTCTTTGAAACTGTTACTTTTTGTCTGCGCACTGCGTCAGTTCACGTGAGCCGCTGAATATGGTTTTATATGTCACTCGCTCGCTTCTAATTGTTTCGCTGCCTTCTTAATTATAGAATGCATGTTTTCTAAAGCGCGTTTTGTAGCTCTTCCTGGCTTTCTACGTAATGCGTGATTACGTGAGAGGCGTGATGATGTCATACTGAACTTCGCCCCTCCAGCTCAACTCCATTACAGTAAATGGAGAAAAACAACTTCCAGTTATGACCATTACGCGTAGAATTTCGAAATGAAACCTGCCCAACTTTTGTAAGGAAGCTGTAAGGAATGAGCCTGCCAAATTTCAGCCTTCTACCTACACGGGAAGTTGGAGAATTAGTGATGAGTCAGTCAGTGAGTGAGTGAGTGAGTGAGTGAGTGAGTGAGGGCTTTGCCGTTTATTAGTATAGATCACCTCTTTATATTAACTTTGTTTCAATGAATATCATTGAACAGTGGCCATCTTAAAAGACAATTTTTAACCTACTGTAAAATTGTTTTGGTAGACCGAGAATGCGGAAATCAATTAGATGCAAACAGTGGCAGCTGGTAAAATAAATTTGGGTAGGAAGCAGATTTTGGGGGGACACACTGAAGCAGTACTTCATAGCTGAGGAGAAAAGAAAAAACACATACTTAAATTGTAACGTTGCCTACACACTGAGTGCTTTGAGTAGTGAGAAAAACACTATACAATAGAATTACTATTATTATTAATAATAGTAGTAGTGTAGCCATAAATTTGTTGGTGGGTGGGCATATATGAAACTAGGTGGGTGACTACAATTTCACCCAGATAAGACGGTTTATAGAACTTGACCATTGGCGGCCGAATGAGGGGGATCCTCTAATAAAACCCTGCTCAGTAATGTACACAATAGTAGAAGCTGCACGCACACAAATTCAAAGACCCAGCTATTAAAAATAAAATTCTATCCTTCTTGCCTATTATAAGAAGGAAACTAAAAGTATGGACTTATGATGTTGCAAAAAACAAAACAAGCAAGCAAGCAAGCAAAAAAAAAAAACACCTTTAACTGGCCTGATAGCACCCAAGCTATACACACTAAGAGCCTACAGTGAACAACACTGTCAAGTGAATATTTTTATCTCTCTTGAGCTCCTTTTTAGTTCAACTTTCTTAACCTGCATTGCCTTAACAAACAGTAGGCCTATTACTAAAGCACACTAACGGAATAAAACACATGATGTATATAAGACGGTTATTAGTACTACAGTATACCATGAATTACGTAAAAATATATATGGTTACTACATTGTCAGATCAATACAATAATATCAGTATCATGATATACTGGAAATAATTCTCAGAGGATTTTGGAAATTCCAAACAATATTTTGTACAGGTCTGTAACAGTCAGGGCCGGATTTAGATGAAAAGAGGCCCTAGGCTATTCCACTTATGAGGCCCTTTCACCTCCCATTTTTAAATTTGTTCAATTTGCTAACAATTTAAATGTAGGCCCCTCTTGATCTTGAGGCCCTAGGCTGAAGCCTAGTTAGCCTATAGGAAAATCCGGCCCTGGTAACAGTATTCAAGGCCGCAGTCATCATTATTTTCCTTCTTAACATTCAACCACTTGCTAAGGCACACAAGTATGTTCACATTTTGCCAGAGTAGATCACTTTTTGTGCACAATATGAAAAAGAAAAAAAAGCAGCTCCACAATAGAACATGGAACAACAGCATCAAAGACTGATTTTGAAATGCTTGCAAGAATCACAAATCACCTGAATGACAATACAACTCTATTGTTAGGTTGTATACAAATAATTTTGGTTGTTTGTTCTTTGAATACATTATGACAGATTGGGACCGCTCTCGCTCCCTTGAACCCTCAGACACCACGTCAGACACCAGATAAAAAGTCCAATAATTATTTATTATACTAATAATGTGCACAAAGCACCCTCCACTCCACAATACTCAATAAACAATACAATTCCAAATCACAATCCTCCACTCCCAGATGCTTAGCCACCCTGCCTCCCAACGCAGCTCATCTGTCTGGGATCTCCCACAGTCCTTTATAGTCCTCGACCCAGAAGTGCTTCTGAGCCCTCAGTCCATTTGATTATCCAGCACTTCCGGGTCAGGTAAAACTTCTCTTTTTCTTCAGCCCGGAAGTATATCATTTCTTCCGTTCCCATGACTTGGAAATACTTCTGGGCTATACGGAAAATATAAATCCCTGGGCCTCCCTGCAGCGACTCCTGGTGGCCCCTATGGTATCCAGCAGGGCTGTGCATTATTATTCCACTGTCCATGATTCCCTGCTGGCATTCGGTGCACCTCTATACTGCAAGGAGGGCTCCATTTGGCGGCCTGGGGGTATTGTAAACATTGCTTTTCTGAGCGTTGTGTTCACTAACGCTACTTTTTTGTTTTTTTTTTCAGTTTCAATGTTATTTTTTATTTACATATTTACACGTTATGGCACCTAAGAAAGAGAAACGTGTTTGTGATAGTGGCAGTAGGAAACGTGTTAGTGTAGCAGTAAAGAAAGAAATTATAGCAAAACATGAGAATGGGATTTGTGTTTCCAACATCGCAAAGGAATACAATATGTCGAAATCAACTGTCTGTACAATTCTAAAGTACAAAGAGGCATTTAAGGCGGCTGTAATGGCTAAAGGAGTGACTGTGTTAACGAAACAAAGGTCTAAAGTGCTAGAAGAAGTGGAAAAACTGCTGCTAATTTGGATAAATGAAAAGCAGCTGGCTGGAGATAGTGTTAGTGAAGCAATAATTTGTGAAAAGGCTAAGCAGTTACACAGTGATTTGTTGACCAAAGCCCCCAGTGCAAGTGCCGATGAGCGAGACTTTAAAGCGAGTAGAGGGTGGTTTGATAAAAAGTGGAATTCATAAGGCATGGGGAGGCTGCAAGTTCAAATAAAACAGCAGCAAAAGCATTTGTGGATGAATTCGCTGAGTTTGTTGAAAGTAAAGACTACGTCTCGCATCAAGTGTTTAATTGTGACGAGACAGGGTTATTCTGAAAAAAAATGCCCAGAAGAACCTACATCACCCAAGAGGAGAAGGCACTACTCGGACATAAGACTATGAAAGATAGGCTTACACTTTTATTTTGCGCTAATGCAAGTGGTGACTTTAAGGTCAAGCCACTTTTAGTCTACCACGCTGAAAATCCCCACGTCTTTAAGCACAATAATGTGATAAAGTCTAATGTGCCTGTACAGTGAAGGGCAAATAGCAAGGCATGGGTAACTCAGACTTTATTTATGGATTGGCTGACAGAAGTGTTTGCCCCAACTGCCAAAAATTATCTTAAGGAAAAGGATCTTCTTATTAGATTTCTTCTCTTAATGGATAATGCTCCTGCGCATCCACCAGGTTTGGAGGAAGACCTGGATATCAAGTATGACTTCATCAACGTCAAATATTTTCCACCCAATACTATTCCATTACTGCAACCGATGGATCAGCAGGTCATTTCCAATTTCAAGAAGCTATACACCAAGGGACTGTTTTCCAGGTGTTTCCAGGTCACTTATGACACTGATTTGACCCTTCAAGATTTTTGGAAGGAGCACTTTAACATCCTCCACTGCATAAACCTCATTGACAAAGTCTGGAGTGAAGTCTCTTCCTGCATATTGCAATCTGCCTGGAGGAAACTTTGGCCAAGTTGTGTCCGAGACATCGAGGGATTTGAAGCAGAGAGCTCTGCCAAAGTAGTGAATGAAATTGTGTCCATTGGCAAGAGTATGGGATTAGAGGTCAGTGATGCTGACGTGGAGGAGTTGATGGAGGACCATCGAGAAGAACTAACCACAGAAGAGCTGGTTGATTGCAGGAAGAACAGGTGAAAGCCTTACAGGAAGAGCATTCATCAGAGGAAGAGGAGATTAAGGAGGAAATCACCAGTGCTCAGATAAAGTAAATTTGCAATAAGTGGAATGATATGCAGGAATTTATTGAGAAGCACAACCCTAACAAAGCTGTGGCTAATAAGGCAATTAACATAATGAATGACAATGCAATATCACATTTTAGAAAAATTCTGCAGCAAAGAAAAAGATAAATCTATATAGATCGCTTTCTTGTGCCCAAAGAAAAGGAATCACAACGTGAAAAAAACCCCGAATCAGTGTTACCAGATTTTTTTATGGAGGGGGATTCCCCTTCAAAACAGTAGCTTCCTTCTCCTCTTTCTCTGCCATCTACCTATGCCACCAACTACAACAAACAAGGTAAATACAGTGCTGTTTTATGTAATTTAGTTTATTTGTTTCTACTAATGATATATACCTTTTTTTCTATGTTTTTCATCACTGAAAAATCCTTAAAAAAATAAAATTACAAAATTTCTGAGGCTGGAATGGATTAATTGTATTTACATTCCTTTCAATGGGAAAAATTTCTTTGGTTAGCGAACGTTTTGGTTAGCAAACAGAGTCGCGGAACGGATTAAGTTCGTTAACTGAGGTTCCACTGTAATTGTATTTCTGATCTCTTACGCTCTGTAATTGTTAGTCAACTACCTTTGCCTTTTTCTGCTTTTTTACCCCTTTAATATATAAAAGTTGGATTCATTTTCATTTCAGTGTGTACTCTTGATATCATTGGTTTGTGTTTTTTTTTTTTTGTTGTTTTAAGCTGTATTTTTTCCTTTTTAATAATTAAACAACACTTATCACCAACCCCCATTACTATTGTTTAAATTAGGTTTTTATACATTTATACATTTATTTCTGCTTTTTATTTATTTATTTATGTTTCGCTCACTGTAAGTCTTATATTTCTTTACTGTTTGGTGAGCATAACATGTCTATATGGCATTCCCTGGTGTCCTGATTCAGTTTTACCATTCTCTTCCTGTCATCCTTTGTCCATTTAAAATTCTTTTTGTAAAAATCATAATTATTACAATGTAGTTATTTGTAGTATGTTGATACTATTAGGTTTCCTAAGCAATTCTCTAAACATGGTATCCATATTCCAGAAAGTATGATTTAACTCTACATGTACTGTAAAAGGGCTTTCAGTGTTGTTGCAGTGAAATAAATACTGTGATGAGCTTTTATTGACCATATTAAATGTTATCTTGAAAACAAAGTTACTGCGGCATGTGTTGCTTCTTTAATTAACAGCAGAGGTAGCACGGCTATGTGCCCCATATGGGGGCTCAAACAACGAAATATTTAGGTTCTACCAGAAGGACAGCCTCTCCAAGCCTAGTACATAGCATAATGAACACACATAAATTATATTGTCTAAGTGATCACACCTCCACCAAAACACCAAGAGCCTCATTCATAACGGCGTGCGTAGAATTCACACTAAAACATGGCGTAAGGACAAAATCGGAAATGTGCATACGCACAAAAAAATTCAGATGCATAAATCTGTGCGTTCGCCAACTTCCACGTTCTTCCGCTCCATAAATCCCGGTCAGCGTGAAAAGTAACGCACGTGCACTTGCCTGCTGCCACTCCCATACTCCTCCCAGAATTACGCCTCATTGAATATGCAAATCAATATAAATAGCCCTTAAGCTCAGTTTTCTGTGAAAATGCAATGGCAAAAGTATGGGGGAAAATGGAAGAATTTCAGCGAATACCACGTAGAGGCAAGGAAAAACATACCATTTGTTGGTTTAAACAGTGGTATAAACAACAAAGGGAAGTTGATCGAGTGACATAGAGTGTCAGATAAACTCAAAAGTTCAAGTTCACAAAGTCACACAGTGCCCGAAATAAAAGAAAAGTTATCAGATATCAAAGTCACCGTGAAAAGCTTATTATGGTATAGAGAAAAGAAAAAAAATAGGGACACAGTGAGAAAAAAGCTCAAAATGTCAACTTTAATCTCGAAATTTCCACTTTAATCATGTAGTTTATTTTGTCATTATAGTAGAACATCATAAACTGCATCTTTACATTGTTTAATTTACTAGTTTGTCAAATACCTTATAACTAAAGTAGCACGTTAAATGCTTTGTATTGTATTTGTTCTTCTGCTCTCTGTGTGAATCACTACGTGCTTCTTAAACGGGCTTTCTGTTCCTCTGACTGGACACAGAATCCATTACATTCGTGATATTACAGCTCTCTGAATAATTAAAATACTGAGATGTATACTTGATATCATTTTCATGATGATAGGTGTTAAAGAATGTTATTAAACATGCGAACACAGTGGCGCAGTGATAGTGACGACCTGGCACCCTGTCCAGAGACTGCATCACGCAAGATGCTTGCTGCACCATGCGTGACCTTCGATGAAATAATCTTATTGCAGCAGTACTATCTCTTTCAAACATACTAACTCCCAATTCCTGTCCTTCTTTTTCTTTGTCCAAGTAACCATTCACCACACAATCAGCTCTGTAATAGATATTAAGCCATCTGTAAGCTTAGAATGCCAATTATTCAAAACTTTTAAGGAACATTGAAATATTTTCATAGTACATGTTTAATTATTCCATCCATCTATCCTTTCAGTGTCACGCCACCCCCAGCAAGAATACAGCGCGAGACAGCAACAATCCCTGAACGGGCACCAGCTCCTTGCTAGCGCTGCGACACCGTATCCTCACATGTTTAATTATTAACAATATAGATTATTTAAATTATGTTAACATTTTATTTGTATAATATAATAAACATATTTTGCAGCATTACATCTTAAAAATATCTTCATCATATGTAAATATGCGCTTTATAAAGTGCCGCAGGTTGTGCAATATTATAACTGTATCGCAAGTTTACAGTGAAGTAATTGTACTAAAAAGTACAAACAGTTTTACAAGGAGCACTTGATGGACTGATTGAGTGCCTTTATAGTTCTTGGGATGAAACTGATTCTGAACCGCGACGTCCCTACAGGAAAGGCTCTGAAGCGTTTGCCATTTGAGAGCAGTAAAATAGACAATGTGAATGGCTGAGGCAGCGTGTGCTTAATGCTGTATACCGGTAATTCTCTTTACGATTAGATTGCACACTCTGATACAGTGGGATAAATAGTCTGAGTGGTGCATTGACAGGAACAACTCTAAAGCAGCTATGATATTTGGAATAGTTTGGCCATTCTGTGGACCATTATATTATTACAGGTTAATTACAATCAGATGCCTTAAACTTATAAACAATATGCGGTTAATTTCAGTGTACAGTGGAACCTCGGCTCATGACCATAATTCGTTCCAAAACTCTGGTTGTAAACCGATTTGGTCGTGAACCGAAGCAATTTCCACCATAGGATTGTATGTAAATACAATTAATCCGTTCCAGACCATACGAACTGTATATAAATATATTTTTTTTAGTTTTTAAGCACAAATATAGTTAATTATACCATAGAATGCACAGCGTAATAGTAAACTAAATGTAAAAACATTGAATAACACTGAGAAAACCTTGAACAACAGAGAAAACTAACACTGCAATAGTTTGCTCTATAGTGTTCAGAACCGCTCGCTAAAAACACTTTTTTTTTTAATGAGTTTTAAGCACAGGGAAAAAAAATGAACATTTGAAAAATCTGTATTTTAATAAACCACCAAGAAAAGTAACATTGCCACAATGCACACTATGAACCGATTGCTGTAAACAGAACTGAAAACAAAAACAAGCCTTTTCTACCTTATGCGTCCAGCCTTCCCTCTCTCGCTTGCTCGCTCACTCGCTCTCTCTTTCGTGTGTGCGTGTGTCACTTTCGCAAGCCTGGAGTGCCTGTGTGAGTGCCTCTGTCTCGTGCGCCTGTGTGTGTGTGTGACTCTGTCTCGCGTGCCTGTGTGTGTGTGCCTCTGTCTCGTGCACCTGTGTGTGTGCCTCTGTTTCGCGCGCCTGTGTGTGTGTGCCTCTGTCTCGCGCGCCTGTGTGTGTGTGCCTCTGTCTCGTGCGCCTCTGTGTGTGTGTGCCTCTCTTTCGCGCGCCTCTGTGTGTGTGTGTGTCGCTCTCTCTCTCTCTCTCTTGCTCGCTCGCTGCACAGGAAATACACAGGGAGAGACTGAACATGTACAAACCTAAAGGGAAACTGGCTTGTTCGTATACCGAGTGTGTGGTTGTGAACCGAGGCAAAAGTTTGGCGAACTTTTTGGTCATAAACCGAGTTGTATGTGTACCGAGACGTTCGTGAACCGAGGTTCCACTGTATATGATACAGCTGAGTCAGGGATGTGGGACTAAAAAAGAAAGAGAAACCATACTGGAACAAAAGCACTGCTTTGACAATGGGTGCCGTCATTTTGCAAAACCGAGAACTTGTGTATGCCAAGCATTTAGCTAGCGTGAAAATGTGGAAACGGGCTTATGCAACATTTTTGTATGTACACACCGTTTATACATTAGGACCCAAGTATATTTGTCAAAGACAGCATTGCTGCCTTAGGACTTGAGAAAAGAGGATCTCTTTCACAAGTATGTAATATTATTACACCACAAAAAATGTAGCCCAGTCAACATGCCGTATATACTTGTGTTTGAGTTCTTCTGCACATAAGTCGGGGCTTGATTTTACTGTATAACTAGCAAAATACCCGCGCTTCGCAGCGGAGAAGTAGTGTGTTAAAGAAGCAATGAAAAAGAAAAGGAAACATTTTGAAAATAACGTAACATGATTGTCAATGTAATTGTTTTGTCACATACATATCTATACATATACACATATACACATATATATACACACACATATATACATACATATATATATATCTACATATATACACATACATCATACATACATACACACACATATATACATACAAATACATATATATATACATACACACACACATATATAAACATATATATACATATACATACATATCTACATATATACACACACAGCTATTTCGTATCAGTGCAATATGCTGCTTGTTAAAACGTGCAAGTCTGCGTGGATATTATGAACTATCGTATTTGTTCAAGTTCTATTTAAATTTTAAATAGAAGGAATTTTTATTTAGTCGACAGAAATATCTTTGGTAGGAATGGTAAAAACAGACAGGAATATTATTCCTGAATAAATCAACTCAAACCTTAAACAACTTATAATATTTTGCTCTCCATAAAAATATATCCTGTCTAAATTATACAAGTTAGAAATAAAGTAAACGTTAAAAGAACAAACATTGAAATTTCTTTACTCTTATGTAATTTTATATAAAAAATAAACTTGGATTTTAAATATCCCAAAAGATTTTGCTCTCCATAAAAATATATCCTGTCAAAATTATACAAATTCAAATATGAACATGCTGCATAACAAAACCTGGAAATATAAATAAAATGTGTTCCTTTCAGCAATAACAAATCAAATCATTCAGTTGTCTTTGCTCATATGTCATTTTAGAGCTGGACGCCTGGCATCTTTTTTTGGCAACAAGTTCGTTTATGTTTGGTGTGAGGTTCTGTGTTGTGGAGATTCTCAGGATGGACTGCAGGTGCTCATGAGTGAGGCGACTCCTGTGTGCTGTTTTGTTAGTCTTCATCACTGAGAAGAGCTTCTCACACAGATATGTGCTACCAAACATGCACAAGGTTCGAGCCGCATGTAGACGGACTTTTTTTGTTCTTCAAAGTCACTAAAGCGCCGTGCGCTCAGTTTATCAGCAAAGTGCGTATTTGGGAACACCGTAGTGACGACTTGGTTCAACATTACTTGGCAACAGGGAAAGTGGGGCAAGTTGCACTGGTGCATTTGTGTCTCCCATAAAAGCAGCTTCACTTGAAATCACTTTGTGATTGTGCACGGGTAAAAACGTCCGCTGAAGTGTCAGATTCTTATTTAATTCTTCTGCTTTCTGTATCTTCTGCATTGCATTCAGGTCTTTCAGGTTACCGTGATGTTTTGTCTCATAGTGCCGTCTTAGATTAAATTCTGTAATTACAGCCACATTAGCTGCACAAATGAGACACACGGGTTTAACGGTAATGTCAGTAAACATATACTCAGCCTCCCATCGGTTTTTAAAGGCTCTATTTTCAGAATCAACTTTTCTCTTAAGCATCGTGTGGGCTAGCTTCGCAATAACTTGCAAGCTAGACTTGATTAACGCGGTAAGTGTTCGGCAAGGCAGCTGAAGCGCTGCATTATGGGATCTGTAGTTTATTGTGTTACCAGCGCTTCATATACCCGGGCCATTAATAACAATAATACAGTATATAAAATGATCTCGCGGGCCGGATATAATTACACATATGGACTAAATAGAACTTGAAAAGATATATTTTTTTCGAACATCAAGCCCGCGTGCTAATGTGGTTTGCCTGCATGCCTCAATAAGTGACCCTCCCCTCGCTCTTACTTTTTTACCGTTCATCTAATGAATACACTGAGTATGGCTTTACCAAAACAATCATTGATTGCGAATAAAGTATTCATTATTCGAGTATGTAGATCGGGGTATATATATACACGTTTCTTACTGCATCAATAAACAGCTCGTCTTCTTCTTTATCTGAGACCTGACACACTGCATGCACGGGTTTTTTTTTTTAACACTGTCTTCCTTTAGCGGGACATTCACTTTTTCCACCGTGTGCTTTGTTTCTGCAGTAGCTGTACTTATTACATACTTATCTTGTATTTATCAGACGCTTCATATTTTTTTGCTGCCTTTTCAATTGTGTAATTCGGTTTTTGTTCAGCGCTCTTTGGAACTGTTGTTTTTTGTCTGTGCACTGCGTCAGTTCACGTGAGCCGCTCGGTGTACATGCATCGAAGTTTCCCAGCTGTGCTGGTGCCATGTCGTGCTATGTCCATGGCTCGAAGTCCCGGCACTTAAAACTTTCTCTCGCAGTTTCGCTGAGTTTGTGCCAAACACCACCCTGACCATGTTATCTTCCTCTGCATAAGCACAGTCCTTCACCCGTGAATATTTACCCGTGGCAGTTTGCTATTGGATTGCCGCTGACGGACAGCCTTATATGGGCAGGCACTAAATTACAAACGCCAGCGGCAGCCTGTCTATGAACTTAATTTAAACTTTAGGTTTACATCGTGCTTTGTTTCCGAAGTAGCAGAACTTATGAATATGGTTGTATATGTCACTCGCTCGCTTCTTATTGTTTCGCTGCCTTCTCAATTATATAATGCATGTTTTCTTCAGCGCTTTTTGTGCCTCTTCCTGGTTTTCTACGTACTGCGTGATTACGTGGAAGGCGTGATGATGTCACACGAAACTCCGCCCCCACGGGTTTCAAGCTCATCTCCATTACAGTAAATGGAGAAAAACAACTTCCAGTTATGACCATTACGCATAGAATTTCGAAACGAAACCTGCCCAACTTTTGTAAGGAAGCTGTAAGGAATAAGCCTGCCAAATTTCAGCCTTCTAACTACACGGGAAGTTGGAGAATTAGTGATGAGTCAGTCAGTCAGTGAGTCAGTGAGTGAGGGCTTTGCCGTTTATTAGTATAGATTTCTGGTATTTTATAATGTCGGTCGTATAAGTTGAATGCAGAAAACTTGCGCTACTGGTCCAAGACATGATATGCTAACACCCACCTGACAGAGTAATCACGGAGCACACTGCCTTTTGTGTATTGTGTCTACGTGACCACATGATAATACCCAAACTATTCCGAAGCAACGTTTGCACTGTTTTATGTTTTTTGTATCTCACACCCTCATACACCTTTATTGTAAGAGTATCCCTCATCTACGATGGAGTGTTTGATCAGAAGAAAACATGAAGCTGGTTTTAAATTAAAAGTCGAATTGGCGAAATAAATTGGTAGCTGCTCTGCTGCAACAAAATTTAATTTGTCTGAGAAACTGGTGTGAGATTGGAGGAAGCAAGAAGATGTAAAAAAAAAAAAAAAGTAAGTGTCGCATTTTTGAACAGGTGTATAAGTCAGGATCTGATTTTATGATCGATTTTTTGGGTTTCAAGACCCAACTTATACGCGAGTATATACGGTAAATGTAAAAATTAAAGTAGAGAAATGACTTTGGTTTTGCAGAATAATGTCAACAATGTGAAAAGATCATTAAGGTGAAATTAAATGGGTAAGTTAAATGTGCGATATGTAATTATAGAATGGAAAGTCAGCCTTCTTGCGTTCTTCCACTTCTCTGAACCCAGTTGCTGGACTCCTTTTTAGGTCTTAGGCATGCAAGAGAAGTAGATGATGAAATACACTCACGCCTGTTCACATAACAAATTGTTACCCTATCTGCACAAGGAATAACCATTAAATTATCAAATTGTGCACCATCTTGTACAGCTAGTTAAAGACAGAGCTGCAAAGCAAATTTGATAGTCCCAGTGTTAGACTAGAACTTTGAAACCTTTGATGTTTAGCTTTTATCTGTGTTATTGTGCTTGTTACATAGGAAATGAAGCTGACCCAGAAGTCCTTAACAAAAAGCTAAACAAGGTCTTCCCCAGGCTTACAGATGCTGGAAGTTTTGAGCTCCTGAAAATTGCTGGGACAACACAGTGCAGAAATTTGGAACTTATTCCCTCTATCAATAAAGGATACACAGTACAGCATTTAAAAGTATTGAATAAGGATTAATTTATACAAAAATGTCTACCTGTTAATGCTATAAGTTTAATTTTAGCATTCTGGACTTGTGAAACAGTTCGTGATTTACATTTGTGTGAATATTCTCTTTAAAGATGATTCTTGAGAGTATTAACTGGCTGATGGAAGCTTGCGGTGATGATGATAATGAAGAGTTCAGTGTGGAAACCAAGTGCAGGTTTCTTGATAATGTTCACTGAAAATGGTGTGCTTGTATATAATGTTCTATGACAAGGAAGGCAGTGCCACCTGATAAAAATGAAAATCAACTCTTACAGTTTACATACTTTGCAGCATCATCAAGAGAATTGGCTGACCTCCTTAAATTCTGGGTGGGATGGGAGATCCTGCCAAAGGAACTTAATGTTGAGCTATTGACTGCTACCGGTATAACATCAGCCACAAGTTTTGAAAAACTGAAGATACCAGCTAACCTATACAACTACTCAGACTTTGAGATCTCCGTTAAAACTTCAATCAGCAGTGTTTATTCTGGGTTTGACCTTGCCTGATGATTGAAATGTTACTTATCCACTCATTTTGTCATTCATGTTGATTTATGTTTCATTTATAGGACAGTTGCATAATTTTTGAATGGTTAATGTTACTATGTATTTCTTTGTTAATATTGCAACTTAAAATTAGTGTCTTTTTCTTCAGAAATCAGTCTTTATTCTCTTGTTAGGACTATATATGCTTGCTAACGTATAATTCAATTACATTAAAAAGGTACAATTTATGGGGGCGGTTTAAAAAAAAAAAGTCAAGAAACTGTCACCCTAATCAGTTGACCATGCTTCTAATGAGTTGGACAATTTCTACAAAATTGGCCATTGCATCATCACAGCTGTCAGCTGGAGCAAGCAATGAGACAACTTCTGCATCAGTGAGATCACACAGCAAGGCAGTTGAATCTCTGGCACAGACACACTGCTGTGGTTGCTGTGAGGTCTAACCCAATCAGCTCCATAATTGCTTTCAACCTGAAAATATAGAACACTGATTTTAAATGAGAATTTGTGTTAAATCTTTTGTCCACAAGTATGAACTCCCAATTGGTTATTCATTGTTTTTGTGTTAAAGTTTGTTGAAATCTGATCATGAGAATATCTACTAGTCATAGCTGTCTCCAGAATTTTCTATTTGCACATAACACAAATAATAACTACACATATTTTACAATGTAAAAAGGGAACAATATTAAACAATATTCCCCCCAGAATCAAGATTGTTTGGTGAGATTCAATGGATGTGTTGTTGTACAGAAAAGTTCAGTTGAATGAACACTATTAACACTAGAATTCCTGAAGCCAATGAAAAAAACTCGTTATCCCAGCCCACCTTAAATCCTTTTGCACCTCTCTGTCAGTGTCTTTTGTGTTGTAAATGCATCGATCAGCACAACCAAAAAGCAGCCTGCTATCCCATCCCCCCCGCCCACCGCTTCTCAGTGCTCATTGTTCATCTTGGAATGAAGTACCTGGAGCTGCATAGGGTAAATAATATATTGTTATTTGGAATACAAACATTTCATGTGTGTTCCATGTCTACAACAATCTATGTAAACACATCATTAAAACAAATGTTTTTCATGCTTTAGTAAAAAATGACAAAATGTAGACATGAAGTGTATAATGTGTGAAGCCTGAAGTCCAAATATCAAATAAACACTTTCACAAAAGTTACAAGTATAACAAAACAAGTATGCTTTTATTCAAGAATATAACCAAAGAAAAAGAAAGCGCATTAGTGTAGGCTAGTAATACAACACCTTCTGTGGTGTAGCGGTAATAACTCCTGACTCATAGTCAAGTGGTTGCTGGTTTGATCCAAACTGAAAGTGGAATTGCAGGGTCAATTCTATGTCTTCGATATGTCAGAGGACTGGGACTGTGTGAAGTGGGTTCTAGCCTCATGTGGGGAGGCAAAAAGGGAGGGTGGGGGTTAAGGGGGGGAGAGAAAGAGAGCAGGCTTGATCTATACCTAACCTATCTCTTTTAACCTTTATAATTATAACTACCCACGTAATAATAGGCTGCATGGCAATAAGTCTTGGGGAAATAGGAAATTAAGGCCGAAGCTGTCTCACTTCCAGTTAAGACTATAAAATGACATCAAAAACTCAGAATCAATGTCTCCATGATGGGACAATTAACTTCGTGAGCTGGAATGTTAAAGGCCTGAATCACGAATTAAAGAGAAAGAAAGTACTCTCTCACCTAATCGGTCTAAACGCTAAAATAGTATTTTTACAGGAGACCCATTTACTAAGCAAGGATCAGTTCCGGCTTCAAAAAGACTGGATTGGCCAAATGTTCCATTCTAGTTTTACAAAGAAAACTAGAGGTGTGGGAATTCTCATACATAGAACAGTCTCATTTGTAGCATCAGATGTATTATTGGATCCTGAAGGGAGATATGTAATGGTCATGGGAGACTTATCTAACTGTAAAATGATTTTGATAAATGTTTATGCACCTAATGCTGATAAGGAATTTATACAAAATTTATTTGCATCTGCAATCTGAGCACTCATAAAATTATAATAGCTGGGGACTTTAATTGTGTTTTATGGCGTCTCAACCCGCTTCTATTAGCAGACGAGAATTGTACAGAATTCATATTCAAACAAATCAATTTCTTCCTAGAGACAAATACATCCTCAGAGATTTCTGCAGGAATACTCTGGGAAACTCTTAAGGCCTTCTTAAGAGGACAGATTATCTCATATCTTTCCCACAGAAATAAATTAGAAACCAAGAAAGTAGCAGAGATCAAAAGCGAAATTACTAGAATAGATAAAGAACATACCAGACTACAAAGCGAGACTCTACATAGGAAAAGGCAGGATCTGCATTCAGAACTAAACCTCTTGACAACTAAAGAAACTGAACAACTAATTTATAAATCCAAACATCATTACTATGAACATGGAGAGAAAGCTAATAAGCTTTTAGCTCAACAAATTCACAAGCAAGAAGTGCGCAACGCAATCTCAGTAATCACCAACGTGAACAGAGATAAAATCATCGACCACAAAAATACAATGCACACTTTCAGAGACTACTATAAATCCCTATATACTACTTAGTTTAAAGAAGACAATACACAATCTAATACATTTCTGGATACATTACAAATACCACAAATAGACACTTTTAGGTGCAGAGGAACTTGATAAACCTCTGGCGTTATTAGAATTACTAGATGCTATAAAGTCACTTCAAGGTGGGAAAGCAGCAGGCTCTGATGGCTACCTTGCAGAATTTTACAAGAAATTCTCCGCTCAGCTAGCTCCCTTCCTATTAGCAAAATTTACAGAAGCCCTAATCGTTTTTCCAAAACAAAATAAGGACTTATTACAATGTGCATCATACAGACCAATTTCACTTCTGAATGACATTAAAATACTCTCTAAAATCATAGCTAGAAGGATGGAGAAAGTGCTCCCTTCGGTAATATCACAAGATCAAACTGGATTTATCAGGGGCCGATACTTATCTTCAAATCTTCGACGCCTGTTTAATGTAATATACTCACCAACTAAATCAAACACCCCAGAAATATTATCATTGGATGCAGAAAAAGCATTTGATATGATTGAATGGAAATACCTTTTTACTACACTGGAGAGGTTTAGGTTTGGCCTGAACATTTGTGCATGGATCAAATTATTGTATACTAACCCGGAAGCTTCAGTTTGTATCAACAACATTTGTTCAGACTACTTTAAACTAGAACGTGGTACTAGATAAGGATGCCCCTTGTCACCGCTACTGTTTGCAATTGCCATTGAACCACAGGCAATACATTGTCAAAATACTGATCAGATAAAGGGGATTATCAGAGAAGGACTGGAACAGAAAATTTCATTATATGCAGATGATATGGTACTGTACATATCAGAGCCAGAAAATTCTGTGCCTGCAGTCTTAACAGCACTCACAGAATTTCAAAAGATCTCTGGTCTCAGAATTAACCTGAATAAAAGTGTACTCTTTCCAGTGAATTCTCAAGCATATAATATTAGATTAGACACCCTACCTTTTATCATTGCAGAACAGTTTAAATACCTAGGGGTAAACATCACAAGTAAACATAAAGCTCTTTATAAACAAAATTTCGCCATCTGCATGGAAAAAATTAAGCAAGACTTGCATGGATGGTCAACCCTTCATCTCACACTAGCTGGAAGATTTAACACTGTTAAGATGAGTATTCTTCCTAAGCTCCTTTTTTATTTCAAAACATTACAATATACATTAACTAGCAAAATACCCGCGCTTCGCAGCGGAGAAGTAGTGTGTTAAAGAAGCAATGAAAAAGAAAAGGAAACATTTTGAAAATAACGTAACATGATTGTCAATGTAATTGTTTTGTCACTGTTGTGAGTGATGAGTGTTGCTGTCATATATATATATATATATATATATATATAAATATAAATATATATATATATATTTACACACACACACATAAACATATATATATACATATCTATACATATACACATATATATACACACACACATATATACATACATATATATATATCTACATATATACACATACATATACATACACACATACATACATACACACACATATATACACACAAATACATATATATATACATACACACACACATATATAAACATATATATACATATACATACATATCTACATATATACACACACAGCTATTTCGTATCAGTGCAAGACGCTGCTTGTTAAAACGGATAACTCCCGCTCTTACGTGCAAGTCTGCGTGGATATTATGAACTATCGTATTTGTTCAAGTTCTATTTAAATTTTAAATAGAAGGAATTTTTATTTAGTCGACAGAAATATCTTTGGTAGGAATGGTAAAAACAGACAGGAATATTATTCCTGAATAAATCAACTCAAACCTTAAACAACTTATAATATTTTGCTCTCCATAAAAATATATGCTGTCTAAATTATACAAGTTAGAAATAAAGTAAACTTTAAAAGAACAAACATTCAAATTTCTTTACTCTTATGTAATTTTATATAAAAAATAAACTTAGATTTTAAATATCCCAAAAGATTTTGCTCTCCATAAAAATATATCCTGTCAAAATTATACAAATTCAAATATGAACATGCTGCATAACAAAACCTGGAAATATAAATAAAATGTGTTCCTTTCAGCAATAACAAATCAAATCATTCAGTTGTCTTTGCTCATATGTCATTTTAGAGCTGGACGCCTAGTATCTTTTTTTGGCAACAAGTTCGTTTATGTTTGGTGTGAGGTTCTGTGTTGTGGAGATTCTCAGGATGGACTGCAGGTGCTCATGAGTGAGGCGACTCCTGTGTGCTGTTTTGTTAGTCTTCATCACTGAGAAGAGCTTCTCACACAGATATGTGCTACCAAACATGCACAAGGTTCGAGCCGCATGTAGACGGACTTTTTTTGTTCTTCAAAGTCACTAAAGCGCCGTGCGCTCAGTTTATCAGCAAAGTGCGTATTTGGGAACACCGTAGTGACGACTTGGTTCAACATTACTTGGCAACAGGGAAAGTGGGGCAAGTTGCACTGGTGAATTTGTGTCTCCCATAAAAGCAGCTTCACTTGAAATCACTTTGTGATTGTGCACGGGTAAAAACGTCCGCTGAAGTGTCAGATTCTTATTTAATTCTTCTGCTTTCTGTATCTTCTGCATTGCATTCAGGTCTTTCAGGTTACCCTGATGTTTTGTCTCATAGTGCCGTCTTAGATTAAATTCTGTAATCACAGCCACATTAGCTCCACAAATGAGACACACGGGTTTAACGGCAATGTCAGTAAACATATACTCAGCCTCCCATCGGTTTTTAAAGGCTCTATTTTCAGAATCAACTTTTCTCTTAAGCATCGTGTGGGCTAGCTTCGCAATAACTTGCAAGCTAGACTTGATTAACGCGGTAAGTGTTCGGCAAGGCAGGTGAAGCGCTGCATTATGGGATCTGTAGTTTATTGTGTTACCAGCGCTTCATATACCCGGGCCATTAATAAC
>JANRMT010028174.1:150552286-150591682 GCA_026402145.1 Polypterus bichir lapradei
CATAGTGCCGTCTTAGATTAAATTCTGTAATTACAGCCACATTAGCTCCACAAATGAGACACACGGGTTTAACGGCAATGTCAGTAAACATATACTCAGCCTCCCATCGGTTTTTAAAGGCTCTATTTTCAGAATCAACTTTTCTCTTAAGCATCGTGTGGGCTAGCTTCGCAATAACTTGCAAGCTAGACTTGACTAACGCGGTAAGTGTTCGACAAGGCAGGTGAAGCGCTGCATTATGGGATCTGTAGTTTATTGTGTTACCAGCGCTTCATATACCCGGGCCATTAATAACCATAATACAGTATATAAAATGATCTCGTGGGCCGGATATAATTACACGCCGGGCCGGATGTGGCCCGTGGCCCTTGAATTTGACACATATGGACTAAATAGAACTTGAAAAGATATATTTTTTCGTACATCGAGCCCGCGTGCTAATGTGGTTTTGCCTGCATGCCTCAATAAGTCACCCTCCCCTCGCTCTTACTTTTTTACCGTTCATCTAATGAATACACTGAGTATGGCTTTACCAAAACAATCATTGATTGCGAATAAAGTATTTATTATTCGAGTATGTAGATCAGGGTATATATATATATACATATACATATATATATACCCGCGTATCGCAGCGGAGACGTAGTGTGTTAAATAAGCTATGAAAAAGATTCGTTTCTTACTGCATCAATAAACAGCTCGTCTTCTTCTTTATCTAACACCTGACACACTGCATGCACGGGTTTTTTTTTAACACTGTCTTCCTTTAGCGGGACATTCACTTTTTCCACCGTGTGCTTTGTTTCTGCAGTAGCTGTACTTATTACATACTTATCTTGTATTTATCAGACGCTTCATATTTTTTTGCTGCCTTTTCAATTGTGTAATTCGGTTTTTGTTCAGCGCTCTTCGGAACTGTTGCTTTTTGTCTGTGCACTGCGTCAGTTCACGTGAGCCGCTCGGTGTACATGCATCGAAGGTTCCCAGCTGTGCTGTTGCCATGTCGTGCTATGTCCATGGCTGTATCTAATGCTACCGAAGTCCCGGTACTTAAAACTTTCTCTCGCAGTTTCGCTGAGTTTGTGCCAAACACCACCCTGACTATGTCATCTTCCTCTGCATAAGCACAGTCCTTCACCCGTGAATATTTACCCGTGGCAGTTTGCTATTGGATTGCCGCTGACGGACGGCCTTATATGGGCAGGCACTAAATTACAAACGCCAGCGGCAGCCTGTCTATGAACTTAATTTAAAGTGTAGGTTTACACTGTGCTTTGTTTCCGAAGTAGCAGAACTCATGAATATGGTTGTATATATCACTCGCTCGCTTCTTATTGTTTCGCTGCCTTCTCAATTATATAATGCATGTTTTCTTCAGCGCTTTTTGGGGCTCTTCCTGGTTTTCTACGTACTGCGTGATTACGTGGGAGGCGTGATGATGTCAAACTCCGCCCCCACGGGTTTCAAGCTCATCTCCATTACAGTAAATGGAGAGAAACAGCTTCCAGTTATGACCATTACGCGTAGAATTTCGAAATGAAACCTGCCCAACTTTTGTAAGGAAGCTGTAAGGAATAAGCCTGCCAAATTTCAGCCTTCTACCTACACGGGAAGTTGGAGAATTAGTGATGAGTCAGTCAGTGAGTGAGTGAGTGAGTGAGTGAATGAGTGAGTGAGTGAGGGCTTTGCCTTTTATTAGTATAGATAAATCATTCTTTAAGCAATTAGATTCAACAATAACCTCATTTATTTGGAACTCAAAACATCCACGCATCCAAAGAGCAACCCTACAAAGACAAAATGCAGAAGGCAGCATGGCTCTACCTAACTTCCAGTTTTACTACTGGGCAGCAAATATACAAGCGATAAAAACCTGGATACAAATAGAAGAACATACACAGGCTTGGTCCGCAATAGAAGCAAAATCCTGCAGTATTTCTTTGTATTCCCTGCTCTGTGCTCCAATAAACACACGTTATCGGCAATATACTAATAACCCAATTGTGCTTCACTCACTTAGAATATGGAACCAATGTAGAAAGCATTTCAAGACGGAGAAGCTGCTACCTGTGGCACCTCTGCAAGAAAACCACCTCTTTCAACCTTCGCGAACATATGCAGTTTTTAATATATGGAAAAATTTTGGAATTAACTTGCTTAGAGATCTTTTATATAGACAACATCTTTGCATCCTTTGAACAACTACATTCCAAATTTAACATTCCAGCTACACATTTCTTTCACTATCTTCAAATCAGGAACTTTGTTAAACAGAACCTTCCCGATTTTTCTCATCTTGCACCCTCATCCATGCTGGAAAAAATATTGCTCAATCTCAAGGATTCAGACACCATCTCTGCAATATATAAAATCATATTACAGTCCCTCCCTTTCAAAGATCCAACAGGACACTGGGAAAAAGATCTTGCAATTAATATATCAGAAAAGGAGTGGAAAGTAGCAATGCAGAGAATTTACTCGAGCTCCATATGCGCAAAGCATACAATTATACAACTTAAAATTATATATCGAGCACATTTGTCTCGTCTAAAACTCTCCAAAATGTTTCCAGGGCATGATCCAACCTGCGAACACTGCAACCAAGTCCCAGCCTCACTAGGTCACATGTTCTGGGCCTGCACCAAATTAACATTATTCTGGACCAAAATTTTTAATTACCTCTCAGACAGCCTTGGTCTCACAATCCCTCCTAACCCATTAACAGCTGTGTTTGGGGTTCTTCCAGATGGGTATAACGTGGAGAAAGACAAACAAATAGTGATTGCATTCACTACACTTTTGGCACGCAGACTTATTCTGCTAAACTGGAAGAACCCAAACTCTCTTCTTTTAAGTCAGTAGAAAACCGATGTGTTATACTATTTGAAATATGAAAAAATCAAATACTCAGTTAGAGGATCTGTACAGACTTTTTTCAAAACATGGCAGGATCTAATCAGTAATATTTTAAAATAAGCTCTTAAAGCACAGAGGAAGCAATTATTTTTGTATTTCTTTGTCTTCTGCATTCATCTCTATTGGCTTATCAAATTTATTAATTTAAGTATGTTTACAAGCCTTAAATTTCACGCTGTTTGCCTTGCTCTCTCTCTATCAGGGGTGGGGATCGATTTGTCCTTAACTCAATTTTTCTTTTTGTAAAAAATGATTGATTTGTATGGATTGCAATAAAATTAATAAAACTTCAAAAATAAATAAATCAATAAATAAAAATAAATAAATAAAAAGTAAAGCTGTCTATTCTATGGACCACCAACCTTCACCACCTGCATGAGGAAAACATTTTCCAATTAACACTCACTAATAGATTTACTAAGCAAGATAAAAGCAATATATGATAACCTGAAAATCAACTAGAGTAACTGCAAGTTGACTATAAATTGAAATTCATTACAGTGTATCACTATACATAAGCATATGAAGCCTAACGATAACTAATTTAGAATATGGGGAAGGTTAATATTTCCCTATTTGAAGTGAATTTATGACAGCTGCAGCTTACATGATCAACTTGTGGTTGCCATCGATGTGCCACAATTAGGTCCAAGAACAAAATACTGACATTGCCTTAATGTATGCAGCCTCAAAGATCTCATCACAACCCCTTCTAGATCCAGTCTACGCACTGACTTTTGCACCCTGTTGACTCTATAGAAAATACTTTTTTTTTGTAAATTCGACATCAAGTTTCCAAGTTTGTTTGATAAGAAAGTATAATTTTTCCACTGATTGAGAGCTGTAACGTTATTTGAAAAAGTAGCTGTGAATATGCACATGACTTTTGACTTATTAAAGAAGCATCATCTATCCAATTCAAAATATTAGTTGGCCTTCTTTTGGGTTTCTCTGTCAAAGTGTCTAAACTGATACAGGTGCACCACACCGCATCTCGCATTGGCTCATTCGCCCTATAATGGTCTTCTCTGATACACCATATAGATCTTCTATCTGTTGTACTTTTAAACAGCATAAAAGAAGATGTTCTATTGACTCAGCTGGAATTCTCAAAGGATGGGCGTTCAGGGCATGTAACTTCATCAACTGAATGGGTATGTAGCCTAGCTTGTTGTACCAGTTCTTCAATTGTTTTCAAAAATAATTTAATCGATATCATAGTCTAAAAGAGCAGCCAACATTGTAATTTCTTCTGATAAATCTTCAATTTTCTCTCTGAAATACGTGATAACTTTGGTAGAATCCATTTCATCGGCAGTAGTATGCATTTTTCTAATTAATTAATGAATAATTTATCATTTACCTAATTTTAATTAATAATAAATTAATCATTTACCTCCATCGCCCACTTTGACATTTTGAATTAGGCATTAGCAATCTACAGAAGACGATTCACCAATCAGAATACAGTATGTGCTAGAGCCCACCCTCTCAACTTTGTCAAGTGAAAATAACAGTTTTATTTCAAGCTGTATTTCATGATGCGTTTGGAAGAATATTATGGACAAAATTAAATAAATAAATAAATAAGCAACAAAAAACATATTTTGTGACACATATTTATTTATGCTCACATTTCATGACACATTTATTTATGCCCACATTTCACAGCGCTTTTATTTATTTGCACATTTATTTATTTATTTATTTAATTTTGTCTGAAATATTCCATATATAAGCACAGGGCCTTAGTTACAGCCTTAAAGCATCCAGTATTGTGAAACTGGAGAGAACGAAAACTTGCAGCCATTTGAAGTTGTCAGAACTGAGTTTGAGAAGTACTGCTATAGTAAATAAATTTACCATAACAGTTAATTGACTGGGATTCCAATTCTGCAACCATCAAAAAACAGTCAGAACAGGGTTGCCAAGTCCTTAAAAATGTATAGCCCAAAGAAATCTTAAAAAAATCAAATCTTCTCAAAAAGTATAGCCCAATAACTGAGGTAGACCAAATGACACACCAGAAAGCAAGGGTGGGGAGGGGTGTCCCCACAGAGATAGTTCAGTGTAATAGAATGGGTATATACCATAACACAATGGAGGGGGTGGAAGGGTTCTTCCTTGGAAATATCATAATGGTAGATGGACAAAAAAACATGGTTAAAATGCGGTGAGGGTGGGTGGGTTGAAAAATAGCCCTAAATACTGTGTGCGTCTATCTATCTATCTATCTATCTATCTATCTATCTATCTATCTATACATACAGTACAGGCCAAAAGTTTGGACACACCTCCTCATTCAATGTGTTTTCTTTATTTTCATGACTGAAGGCATCAAAACTATGAATGAACACATGTGGAGTTATGTACTTAACAAAAAAAGGTGAAATAACTGAAAACATGTTTTATATTCTAGTTTCTTCAAAATAGCCACCCTTTGCTCTGATTACTGCTTTGCACACTCTTAGCATTCTCTCGATGAGCTTCAACAGGTAGTCACCTGAAATGGTTTTCACTTCACAGGTGTGCCTTATCAGGTGTGGCATCTGGCTGGGGCTGGAGCCCGGCCGGGACGCCCAGGAGGACCGGAGGAGGGCTTGTACCTCCTCCAGACCGCGAGGGGGCGACCGCCCTGGTTATGTTGGGGGCCACGAGTAAAGGGCTTGGAAGCCCAGCCCTGTAGGGACCCGTGGCCACCGCTAGGCGGCGCCCCGGTGCCTGTAGAAGTCTGGAGCCCAGCACTTCCGCCACACCAGGAAGTGCTGGGGGGAAGAAGACAGGGGACACCCGGAGGGCTTCCGGGTGCGCAGCCGGCATTTCCGCCACACTGGGGCGTGTCTTCGGTGGAATGCCGGGAAGCAGCTGGAGCCCATCCGGGTTCCTATTTAAGGGGCCGCTTCCCTTCAGTCGAGAGCGGAAGTCGGGTGGAAGAGGACGGAGCTGGAGAGAGGACTGGAGGCGGCCAGGAAGGCACGAAGGACTGTGAGGCCTGGACGTTGGGGAATCGGTGCTGGAGGCACTGGGGTTTGTGGTGCATGTGATAAATTGTAAATATTAGTGTAAATAAACAGTGTGCGGTGGAGCCAACGATGTCCGTCTGTCTGTGTCCGGGTCCGAGTCCACACAGGGTTATTTAGTGGAATTTCTTGCTTTATCAATGGGGTTGGGACCAGCAGTTGTGTTGTGCAGAAGTCAGGTTAGTTGGACGATCATTTATTTTTCAACAGGACAATGACCCCAAACACACCTCCAGGCTGTGTAAGGGCTATTTGACCAAGAAGGATAGTGATGGAATGCTGTAAATGGTCATGAAAATAAAGAATACACATTGAAAGAGGAAGTTTGTCCAAACTTTTGGTCTGTACTGTACATCTGTAGCACTTTGAGATTGTTTATATAAAGTGCAGTATAAATAAAATGTATTATTATTATTATTACATCTTTGTCAATGTGTTAAAATACTAATGTTCTTTATGACAAAGTGGCATACCACTTTATTTTCTCATTTCTTTTGTTGGGTCATTTTCAGTTTCTAGCAGCTGTGATGCATCATGCTGCACAAACAAATGCAATTGGCTACTTAAGGGTCATTTTAATGGCTGGTGTAAATGTAATCCAACTAAATCCTACGTGAATATGGTCAATATACTGTATGAACATAACAGACAAACATTAAAGCCGATCTTTTGAGAAAACTAACCCATCACCACAGGGCATATTGATGATGATGTGGGCCACATTATAAAGGCCCATAGACCGGATGTGGCTTGCAGGCTTTGAGTTCAACACTCCTGCTTTACGTTTTGTCTGCCTGCACCTGACCACATGAATAAAACATAGCCACTCACAGGTCTTAAATTTAGTACTATTTTGTAAAACTTTTGAGTCGAGTCCCATGGATAATGCATGGATTCTACAGGAATATAGGCCTCTAGTTGTGTATTACAGACATAGGGAGAATACCTGCACTATGCAATCATAAGAGAAAAAAAAGTAGTAAAATTTAAATCTATCAGGCCATGATAAGACTATTTGGATAAACAATACTTTGGAAGCTTTGATGCCATTAGTAGAGATTAGTGGGCATGGAGGTGTGTCCATACTTCATTTTCAATGACTTGTATCACAAGACAGGCATCAAGCCCAACATGAAAGCAATTGGGCACAAAGACAAAAATCTGTCCAATCTGTCTCCTTGTGACCATGCACAACTGAGAACTGTTAAAGGACCAAGCACTTCAGATGCAGAGACTCTGTGCCTACTCTTGCCGGTACTACAATGCCTTTTTCCTCTTGCTGTTGCCTGAAGTCTTGGAAATATGATTGGCCCTACTGGAAGCCCCAAATGCATAATCTGTTGAGCAGTAACTTCTCTGCTCAAAGCCCCAGAGCACAGAGTGTAAATTATGGAACTACCAAATCCATTCTAGTACCCTCATCCATGGTATAGTGGCATACACTATATCTAAATGCTGTATTCCAACTTTCAGATCAATTATTGGGAACCTTCTTTCTCTGGTTGCTGCCACAAGTTGCTTGGCTTTTTGCATTTTCTTTCTTGCCATTTATTATATTTGTGTTACAGTCCTGTTAGCTCTGTAAAGTGCAGTGATGGCTCACGCTGTTAATGGTTCTTTTCAAAATAGTGACTGAGTCCTCTAACTGCCCATATATACATTATAAAAAGAGGCAAATTACATGTTTTACATGCCTATGACTAACATCGTCCCAGTAAAAACTTCAAAAACTACACAGTCTCCCTTGAAATACTAAACACCCAAAAGCACCACATAGTGCATGTATAGAAATGGTAAAAAATAAATTTACATCATAATAAATTTAGGATGTATGTCTCAGATTCACATCCCATTAAATCTGAGGGGAAGCAAGAAACCTACCACTTTTCTACCTTGGTAGTAGTCTGCAGGAATCTGCACATATACTTTCTACTCAAGAAAAAGGCAGCTGATGGCTTTGATAATAATATTCAACCAAAATGTATGAATTGATGCAACAGCTGTGACATTTCCCATTTAAATAATAAGCAGGGTTGATCTAAACAGTCCTATTTTTCATGAATTGTCTCTGATATTTTTAACTGTGGTCTGCTGTATAATCTTTTTTTTCTGTTCAGCATTTTGAAATATTTTTTCCAAAAATATACAATTGTCATTTAACCATTGTTGAATTTGCACCCACTTAGTAAATAAAATGTGCACAGCATATGAATAAATATTCTATAAGGGGATGAAGTGCTATCAGAGTAGCACATAAAATAAGAGTAATCCCAACATACACAATTTGTCTCTTGATAGAACATTAGAAACCAACACTAACAATTTCAGAGAAACTGTATGTAAATGATTACCCAGGTGACCTCTAGCCCTCTAGCAAAAGTTGATTCTTAAAAGGCATCTAGGTAAGAGATAGGGCTAGGAAGACTGGAGATTAGCACACACTTAATAGAGGTGGGATATTCCTGTCCAAGACTGGTTTCTGTAAAACACTATACAGCCATGGGCTTTATGGGAAGGGCAAGGTTCTATTGGGAATTCATCTTGGGGCAGGTGGCTCTAAGACTACAGATTTCCCCCTTACCCTGTAAGGTTATGCTTTACAAGCGTTGTAATTGACTCAGATCTCAGAAGATGTGAATATATGAACTACTTTATGGAGATAAACTTTGGCACATCTCAACAAATGAAGGACTAGTTGCATAGGAAGCCAGATATTGTGGGAAAAATCAACTTAGGAAGGATCAGATGGCTACGGCAAGTCTACAGTGTGTCCCTAGAGAAATATCCCAAGGACGTGATGGATAGAAGACCAAGAGAAAGACAACAACAGAGCCAACTGAGGAAAAGGTGTCTGGATGATGCTGAGGAAGGCTTATACAGAGAAGAGGTTTAATGTTAGAAAGCACTCAATTAGGGCCTGACTGATAAGATCAGTTACCGACAGAGGTGGGTAGACTAGCCAAAAATCTCTATATATAATTCACTAAGGCAAGACACCCATGGAAAGCACGCCGGAAGGGCCGTGGATTCACTAAGCCGCCGACAAGTAAGACACCTATGGCGCACGCAGGGAGGAGCCACGCCCACCAACTCCAAGATCATTGGATACGACGACAACTCGCAGAGCCACGCCCACCAACTCGGACGTGACGACCCAGAAAGAATGGCGTCATTTATATTCATCTGTCGTAGAGGCCTCATGTACCTCCGAGCCACCTTGACTGTTCATAGAGGCATGTTTCTCGCGGAGGTGAGTTGCCATATGCAGTGTGTAAAACAGTTTTTACATGAATAGTTTTGGGTTGTGGAACGAATCATCTGAGTTTCCATTATTTCTTATGGGGAAATTCGCTTTGATATACGAGTGCTTTGGATTGTGAGCACGTTTCTGGAATGAATTATGCTCGCAAACCGAGGTCCCACTTGTATTCTTTCTTTCCCTGTCCACTGTCTTTGAGGAGTTTGTGCCGCTATGCCGCCACAGTTTGTGTGTGGTCATGTGACTGCATGGCTACATCTGATTTGTGAAACGAAGCCATGTGATTATTGTTGCTATGTCTGATTGGTGAAACGGAGTCTTGTGATTATTATTGCTACGTCTGATTGGTGAAACAGTCATGCAGTAGATCCACTGGCAGCTTCTCTCTGGCAAAAATATAGCGTATCTAATGGAAAAAAAGTAACGATTCGAGTGTTGCCTAATGTAGCGGAGTAAGAGTAGCGTTTCTTCTTCACAAATGTGCTCAAGTAAAAGTAAAAAGTATGGTGCAGTAAAACTACTCTTAGAAGTACGATTTTTTTAAAAAGTTGAGTAACTTTAAAGTAAATGTAACGGAGTAAATGTAACTCGTTACTACCCACCTCTGGTCACCGATATATTGGACCGATATTTGGTCTCTACATATGCATCGGTATCAGTTGAACTAGGACTGATACTATGATGCTGAAACTCTCAGAAGCAAAGCACATTTATTACATTATTTTTGTAATGTAAAAGACCTCTATTAGAAAAGCCACTACCATTGACAGATATGCAAAATGACAGTAAACGATTTGAGTCTGAATAATTCACATGCTATACAATTTCACATGCTAATGTTCATCCACATTCATCGTCCCCAGGACTGACAATAATGTCACATTTTACAGAGGATGTATAAAGTCATTCATTTGCTTACTGTTATACTTGAAGTTCACAATTTTCTTGTTAAATTCTGTGTTCCATATTTCTCTACTGTGCACAAAGGTTTCACTCTGTAAGTAAGATCATCTTTGTTTCAAAGGTTGGGCATTTACCCAGTGAAAAAGAGCAGAAGTTACGCTTTCAAGTGGTTACTCATTTGTCTCTATATGCCTCAACAATTTCTTTATAAAGCACTGACTCTTTAAAAGTTTGCAGATAAGCATTCACTATTATTCCACTGTTTTCTTCTCAAAGCGACGCACAGTGCAGATCACTGCAGTCTGATTTTTAAAATGCCCCATCTCTCAGCTTTTGATATAGCAGAGGTTTAGCTTTCTAAGATATAGAGAATTGCATCCCTATTGCAGTGATTCTTTAATATATCAATTCATTTGTCATTAAATACATAGCAACCTGCTGTGTTTGTCCATAGCTCAATAGCGTATTTTCAAACTGGCAATTCTTTCACCAGACATGTTACTTGCAAAGAGCCTGCACATCTTATCCTGGCTCTTGAATGAATCACACTTCTTATGCAAATAAACTTCCCAAAATGCCTGCTTGGACTTATCAAACAAATAGTTGTTTCTTTGTGTATATCAAAGAAATTCTGTTATATATAACATTGTAACTTCCCTGGCTGAGTGTGTTGTAATATGAAAAAATGTATATATTGTGACAGATAGGGGGCACTGTCGTCCCCTTGAACCCTCAGACCAGATGCCAGACACCAGATAAAAGTCCAAATATTAAATTTATTTGTACTATAACGTGCACAAAGCACCCTCCACTCCACAATACAATACTCATATATCAATAACACAATAATAAATCAATAACAATCCTGCACACCCAGATGCATTGTTCCCTTCGTCCCAACTCAGCTCGCCTGTCTGGGATCTCCCACAGTCTTTTATAGTCCATGACCTGGAAGTGCTTCTGATCCCTCAGGTCATGTGATTACCCAGCACTTCCGTGTCAGGTGAAAACTCCTTTTCTTCGTCAGCCCGGAAGAACTTTATTTCTTCCTTCCTCGTGACATGGAAGTACTTCCGGGCTATATGGAAAATAAACGTCTCTGTGCCTCCCTGCAGCGTCCCCTGGCAGCCCCGACGTTATCCAGCAGGGCTGTGCAAAAAGACACCGGAAAAAGAAACAGAAGAAAGAGTAGGGGTTAGTACAGATTTTAGAGCCACCATGAATAGTTATTATAATGAATTGGATATACAGAGTATCAGGATTAAATTACAGTGAGGTTATGAGAAGGCCATGTTAAAATAATGCGTTTTCAGAAGTTTTTTGAAGTGCTCCACGGTATTAGCCTGGCGAATTCCTATAGGCAGGCTATTCCAGATTTTAGGTGCATAACAGCAGAAAGTCACTTCACCACTTCTTTTAAGTTTTGCTCTTGGAATTCTAAGGAGACACTCATTTGAGGATCTGAGGTAACGATTTGGAATATAAGATGTCAGACATTCCGATATATAAGATGGGGCGAGATTATTTGAGGCTTTATAAACCATAAGCAGAATTTTAAAGTCAATCCTGAATGACACTGGTAACCAGTGTAGTGACATCAACATTGGAGAAATGTGCTTGGATTTCCTTTTCCTGGTTAGGATTCTAGCAGCTGCATTCTGCACTCGTTGCAAGTGATTTATGTCTTTTTTGGGTATTCCTGAGAGGATTGCATTACAGTAATCTAGTCGACTGAAAACAAATGCGTAAACTAATTTCTCAGCATCTATCAGTGATATAAGAGGTCTAACTTTTGCTATGTTTCTTAAGTGAAAAAATGCTGTCCTAGTGATCTGATTGATATGCGATTTAAAATTCAGATTACAGTCAACAATTACCCCTAAGCTTTTTACCTCCGTCTTGACTTTTAATCCTAATGTATCCAGTTTATTTCTAATAGCCTCATTGTATCCGTTATTGCCAATCACTAAGATTTCAGTTTTCTATTTATTTAGCTTGAGAAAGTTACTATTCATCCATTCAGAAATACCAGTAAGACATTGTGTTAGTGAATCAAGAGAATCGGGGTCATCAAGTGCTATTGATAAATACAGCTGTGTGTCATCAGCATAGCTGTGGTAACTCACGTTATGCCCCGAGATAATGTGACCTAACGGAAGCATGTAGATTGAGAATAGCAGCTGACTCAGGATAGAGCCTCGTGGAACACCATATAGGATATCATGGGTCTTTGAGTTGTAATTCCCACAACTAACAAAGAATTTTCTTCCTGCCAGGTAGGATTCAAACCAATTTAAGACACTGCCAGAGAGGCCCACCCATTGACTAAGGCGATTTCTAAGAATATTATGATCAATGGTGTCAAATGCAGCACTCAGATCTAAGAGGATGAGAACAGATAAATGGCCTCTGTCTGCATTTACCCGCAAGTCATTTACTACTTTAACAAGTGCAGTTTCTGTGCAGTGATTTGTTCTAAAACCTGACTGAAATTTATCAAGAATAGCATGTTTATTGAGGTGGTCATTTAACTGTATAATGACTGCCTTCTCTAGAATTTTACTTAAGAAAGGCAGGTTAGAGATGGGTCTAAAATTTTCAAAAGCAGAGGGGTCTAGATTATTTTTCCTAAGTAGGGGTTTAACTACAGCAGTCTTAAGACAGTCTGGGAAGACTCCCGTATCTTCTAAGACTCCTAAGCATCTTGAGTTCTTTCCTATTATTAATTAATAGCGTAATTAAAATGAAAATCACATGTACAGCTGCAAAATAGGTGTTATATTATTTTGTCATGAAAATTTACGACCTCCAACCTCTGAGTAGTCAGGCCAGTGTAGAAAGTGGTTATCATATTACCCTATAATGTAGAAGACAAGGATGGTATTAGTTTGTGGGTCTACCATAAATGCAGATTATTTATTCTGTGTCTGTTAATGAAACAGCTGTTAATGAAAAACCAATAAAGTGCAGAGCGCTGATTTTACATACCCAATCAGATTCATTACGGCAGGCCACTGTGGTGGCAACTTTCTTGATGTATTTTTCCCCATCATCTACCTATTGCAATAAACATATTGATGTGAAATTCTTAACTGAAAATAACAAAATGTAAATAAATATTTACATGCAATACATTCCAAAGTGTTATTTTAATTCCGTATAATTATGTACAGGGTGGTCCAGATCTAATTATGCAGATCCAGATCGTCTGGATGACTTTGATTTATGCGTTGACGATTCCAGTTCGGTGCAAAGACGATTCTTCATGTCGTCAGTTCTCACACTTCTCGATGGTCCGGGATTTTTCGGGTGATTTTCTATGTAATAAACATAATAAGTTATAGCGTAATTAAAATTGCATAATTAGATTTGGACCACCCTATACATATACCTTTTATCTTTCAGCTCTTCTTCTCTTCCTCTCTGTCTGTTTTCCTCTGACGTTTCATTTAAGGAAAACACACATAATAAAAAATCACTTTGAATATCTGACACCAGTAACAATGTTATCACCTGATGTAGCAGCTTGCACGCTAATGATAGTAGTCATGAGATATACAGTATGCTTCTGGAACAAGGTAGTTCTCCAAAAGAATTAAGCACTACCATCTTCTAATTTTTTGCATGTCCAACTACTGTATATGTATAAAAACAAAAATTTTGAGAAATGTTCATCACAGTGTAGAATTATTTACTCCCTTTTCCCCAGAGCTTACATCAAAAAATAAGTGGCATACTGGCTACAAAAGATATTCTAGATCACATCTATATACATCTAAGTCAACATTTCAATATCATCCCATTAGTGAATTTCATCTGTATTATATAGCGACATGTGAATGTGATATATTACCATCAAAACAAACAAACCACAGTTATTGGAGAGTCCTTGTTTTGGTATGCCCTGTGGTGAGAAGCAAACAGAAAACTAAAACTAAAACACTATGCTGCGTAATGATGAAATTAAAAAAATGAAAAAAGAAAATTTTGCTATCACCTGAAGATAGTGAAATCAATCCATGGTCCTGGTGAAGTGAGCTGAAAAGATTTCTGTGGAAGGATCGTTAAAATGGTATTAGATAAAAATTGAAAGTTATGAGGTTATTGCAAAAAACAATACAAACACCAGAGCATTCTGAAACAAATTTTACAAAAGGAAAAATGAAAAACTGAACAGGATGGGAATGAGCCATGCCATTGCAAACAACAGTGTGCCCAACTGGGCATTCTTCAAAAAGTTTTCTAAAAAAAAAAATAGGAAGAAGTAACAATAATGATTCTATCTATACTAATAAAAGGCAAAGCCCTCACTGACTGACTGACTGAGTGACTGACTCACTGACTCATCACTAATTCTCCAACTTCCCGTGTAGGTAGAAGGCTGAAATTTGGCAGGCTCATTCCTTACAGCTTACTTACAAAAGTTAGGCAGGTTTCATTTCGAAATTCTACGCGTAACGGTCATAACTGGAACCTACTTACGTACATATATACGGCCATAGCCTGCAGCTCGGTCGCCGTGTGAGGTGGAGTTGCGTCCCTCATTGTCACGCCTCCCACGTAATTGAGTGCCTGCCCATATAAGGCCGTCTGTCAGCAGCAATCCAATAGACACGCTGCCGCTAAATATTCGCAGGTGAAGGACTGTGCTTATGCAAACGAAGATGAGATGGTCAGGGATAGACTAGTGTTTGGCACAAACTCAGCGAAAGTGTGAGAGAAACTTTTAAGTGGCGGGTCTTAGCTAACATTAAATAAAGCCGTGGACATCGCAAGATCGCACGAGATAGCACAAGCACAGCTGAGAACCTTCGATGCATGTACTCTGAGTGGCTCACATGAACTGACTGTGAACGCAGTACGCAGAGAACAAGCTAGAGCTCCAAAGAGTGCTGAACAAAAAACGCATTATACAATTGAGAAGGCAGCAAAAGAATATGAGGCGAGTGACGCATAAAAGCATATTCATAAGTGCAGCTACTGCGGAAACAAAGCACGGTGTAAACCTTAAGTTTAAATTAAGTTCATAGACATGCTGCCGCTGGCGTTTGTCATGCCTACGACGAATACGATATTCGCGAGATACAAGTTTAATGAGAAGATGCAGGGTATAAACGAGACAGAAAGCAAGAGCTCCAAAGAGCGCTGAACAAAAAACGCATTACATAATTGAGAAGGCAGCAAAAGAATATGAAGCATGTGACGCATACAAGCATATTCGTTAAGTGCAGGTACTGCGGAAACAAAGCACACGGTGGAAAAAGTCAATGTCCAGCTAAAGAAAGACTGTGTAAAAAATGTGGTAAATTGAACCACTTCGCTAAAGTTTGCAGGACTGGGAAAGGTAAACCCGTGCATGCAGTGTGTGATGTCTCAGATAAAGAGGAAGACGAGCTGTTTATTGATGCAGTAAGAAAGGAACAACCCACTGAAGCTGAACAGGCCTTTATAGACATATCAATAGGAAAGCAAGGTGTAAAGCTTAAGTTTAAATTAAGCTCATAGACACGCTGCCACTAAACATTCGCAGGCAAATCCACAACTTAATACCGGGAATGCCTGTTAAACGTCTTAGATTCACGAGTACCGATTTGGGTAGTGAACACTTCGATGAATGAAACCTGTTATCTTTACAACTGTTGACAAACACGGAATATAACTTGAACACAACACATCCTCCAAATACGAACCTGATTGAAAGAAATAATGATAATTAAATCCTTGATGACAGCAACACTCAACAGTCACAAAACAATTACATTGACAATCATGTTACGTTATTTTTAAAATGTTTCCTTTTCTTTTTCATAACTTCTTTAACACACTACTTCTCCACTGCGAAGCGCGGGTATTTTGCTAGTAAACCTATACAAGTAACAGGAATGCACACAACTGGAAGTGCTGCCGGACATACATCATCAAACACCTGGAGCACTTAAAAGGGGCGAGCAGACACTACTCGGAGAGCCAGAGTCGAGAGGAGGGAGACAAAGCTTGCAGAGGAGGAGTGGAGGAGAAAGAGAGAAAGAAAGGGAAAATGAATTGATTTATTGTGTTTGTGCTTGGGACTGCATCTTATACTTGTGGGAAAGGGGAAGGTGTTGCTCACAAGTGAAGAAAAGAAATAAAAACATTTGTGTCTTTATCAGTGTGCCTCCTGCGTCTGTCTGTGTTGGGTTGGGTGGCTGGCATGCCCCCATAGAGTTGTCACAGTTGTAACAAAGTGATAAAGATTACAGAGTGAATAAACAGTACTGTTTAATGTCCAGGGCACCATACAGGAAGCAGGATCTAATCAAGATTTGATGGTTGAAGCTTTAAGAAATTGAATTTTTAGCAATTAATACACTATACTATAACTGGAATCTAATACATCGTTAGGCTGTATGATTTTTTAAGAAACTTACTGGGAGATGACGTGCTGGATTCTGAGAAACAAGTGGTAACCAAGTCTGAATGACATGTCTGTTCCCAGCCAACACCTTGCAACCCATGTAAGAAACAAATTATTTTAACAACAACGCAACAATCAAATTAGAGTGGTTCAGTAAATAATTTTGTTAAACTAATAAACACCTTATCCAAAACTTTCAGGCAGCAGTTCAGGATGCTTACATGAACAGAAAATGAAAGTTGTTACAGCACAGAAGTAGACTAATTGTATGGTGTCAAAACACTGTCTTCTAACTTACCATCCCATCAATGTCCTCTGACAGTCCCAATGTTTAGAATTCATATTGTGTGAGGACTTGGTTATTGACATATGCATGATGTTCATTCATCAGGATCTTTAAACCTGTGAAAGCTAACAAGAAGCATATCAGATGTGTATTTCAAAACACAAAAATTTTGCTTTTATTATTGATTAGTTACGGTATTTACCAAATACTTCTGTGTGGGATGTAGTTCTTTTGCCTAACATGATTTATTTGCCTTTATGGTTTGAAGATTTAGCAAAAGAGACTCTACTGGTGGATCATCAGTTGTTTCCAGGTTTGCTACAGGGTGTTTATTGTCTTGTCCTACAATAAAAACAGTATAACTGCAAAGTACTGCAGTACACATAACTCAATTGCATGAACACACTCGAGTTTTCCCTTAACATGGCAAGCACTGAATTACCATTACCCATAATTATCCTGCCATTCAAGTCTTCATGTGATACAGCATGTGCTCCCTGGATTTTGAATTCTTCCTCATGCAAAGTATTTCTTTGTAAAAAAAAAATATTTGTAGAAGGTGTGTGCATTTTTAGGAAATAGTTGTTCTCATTCCAGAGAATACCTGCTTTGCACACTGACTGTTTATTTGTCCCGCTAGCTCAGGAACCAAGGACATTCCTTTCATCTTTACTATTCTGCTTTTAGAAAACATCACTCAAGCAAAAATGCTTGGAAGAACCAGTTACTGGGTGTCAACCTTTGTCTCCTGGGTATTTTTATGCTTTAGTCGTGGTAAATTGTGGCTCTGAGGCTACAGATGTGCACCTGTAGATCAGAAGGCTACTGGTTTAAATCCAATAAATGCCAAAAGTGAGTGTACTCTGTTGGGCCCTTGAGGAATGCCCTTAACTTGCAAGTGCTTCATCCTGGGTATGACAGTTAATCTGCATCCAGCCCTGCAAGCAGGTCCTCCAAATTACAGGGAAAACTTAGAGGATGGTGTTAGGTCTGGCACTCCAGCCACCTTAAAAACCTCACACTGTTCTAATTGTGGTGCTGAGGTGTCACCCACTGCACTCAGGTCCCAATCCAGGTGGTTCATTGTGTGGTGGGTGCAGCAACGCATTATCAGCGCATGCTCTCAATCCCTGTTCCTCATGGTAAATTAACCCTGAACCTCCCTTCTGCAGCAAGTTTGAGGTTCTCCGGTGTGCGGTGGAGTAGTCTTCCCTCATTGACATGAAATGCTGGATTCCCCAGGCATCTCTTGTTTAAATAATTGACTAGTCCTCTTGTGCAATCATATACCACAATATTAGGAAAATGTTTCCAGGTCAGCAGCTTGTCTGCAAAGTCCCTGGGACTCCCTGCTCTCTGGTTAAACCAAAGGGAATAAATGACTCCATATGGCCAAGCAATCACAGCCCAACTACCAGGAAAAGTGATATTAGCGACTTTAAATATCATTTCATTTTTGGCACCTTTGGTCAACAAAAGGTGGATGAAAATCATAAAGATTAAACAGAAAGTAAATTTTCCTAATTAACTTTACAATTTAAAAAATAGACATTGTATTAAATGTAGTCAGACGTCAAGCAAAATGACACCTTTTATTTGCTAACTAAAAAGATTACAATATGCAAGCTTTTGAGGCAACTCAGGCCCCTTCTTCAGGCAAGATGTAATTTCCACTGGGTCTTCAATTCCATTTAGTAGCGGTACATTTTAATGTCTTGTATGTCTTTAGTACTAGGGTGTTGTACCGTGTTAGCCATTATGAATGTAGTCAGAAGTCAAGCAACATGGCACCTTTTATTGGCTAACTAAAAAGATTACAATATTTAAGCTTTTGAGGCAACTCAGGCCCCTTCTTCTTGCCTGAAGTCACAATGTTGTACCCATCTTTCTGTCTAAATTTAGCCACCCACTGTAGAATTATGAGGAATGCTGAAGTGCGTTCGGAAGGCGTATTGCGTGGTGACAATGGATTTGTTGTTTTTGAAGATCGCTTCGACAGCGAAAGCACGGTGTGCACCGGACCAAGGCATGTTGCCGGCTGAAAACTACAAGGGATTGCCTATTAAAGGACCCCCAACCCACTTCACTGCCTCTACCTTTTGCAATGACCTTGAGAAATATGGTACTTCAGTTTGGCTCACCACGTATAATGATTGAATGTGCTCACGTTCAAAAGGTAGACTGCCACTTCTTTTGCCAAAATTAGTATTTAAGTTGAACTTGCTAAGTTCACATTTAGACCTCAGGCAAGTGTTTTTCATTATTTTTCAATAGCGAACACACCTCATTTTGGATCCACACACTGACAGCTGAGGCATCTTTCTGTTAACATCATCTCAGTCTTTTATGTGTGTTTTCACACACAACTGATGTGGCTTCACAAGTTTCTCTTTTTCAATTACAAATTACAGTAGTCACATATGACAGTGGCTGTATGCTCTCTAACAGGTGGGGCTCCTGAATGACTGGCAGTTGGGGCTACAGAGAAGAACACTGATGGGACTGAAAATGGGCTGGCAGGTAGGGCTGAAGATGGACTAGCAGGTGGAGCTGCAGGTGAGAATGCTGGTAGGACTGCAGGCTGACTGGCAGGTAGGGCTACAGGCTAGTTGACTGGTGAGGCTGCTGACTTCTGGCTAAAAAGATGTAATACGTTGTCTCTTCTAATTACTGTTGATGTACAATATGGGCAATGAAAGTGTGTGTTGTTATGACACTGTAGTCTACAAAAAATAGAAAAGGTGTGAACTCTATAACAGAGAGCAATATGAAGGAATTTGACAGAATGCTATTTAGCAATAGTACATGCTGGGTAGGTGCATTGGCAATCCTAAATTGTCCCTAGTGTGTGCTTGGTGTGTGGGTGTGTGTGGGTGTGTGTGTGTGTGTGTGTGCACCCTGCGGTGCACTGGCGCCCTGCCCGGGATTTGTTCCTGCCTTGCGCCCTGTGTTGGCTAGGATTGGCTCCAGCAGACTCCCGTGACCCTGTGTTAGGATGTAGCGGGTTGGATAACAAGCAGTTAATGAAAAATAAATTACACATTTTCATTATCTGATTAATGAGACAGACTTTTTGGTTATTTTCTTTCATGATTAAATTAAGTGTATGCTTCCTGTCTCATACCCACGACTGCAGGGAGATGTTCAGTCTCCCCATGACTGTAAACTAGATTAAGCAGGTTTAAGAATAACATGACATGACAAAATCACTATCATTATTCTCCACTTCAACTATGTACTGTATACCATTTCATTCATACAGATTAAATAAAATCAGGTAATGAATAAGAATATTGACAATTCAAAATGTTGATAACTGGGAGTGAAACCTTAAACATGACTTTATAGGTTTTCTTGCAACAACATATAGTCATATTACTAAATATACAAATATTGAATTTCATATGCTTGAAGCATGAAGAGGGAAATTTTATTTTACTTAATTGTTATTCATTTTTTTTTCCTCAACGCAGGCTTACTGTCCTCGTACATATCTTTCATCACCCTCACTTAGTTTTCTGGTACTCCTGACTTCCTCATACAGTACCATAACTCCTCTCTTGGCACCCTGTCATACGCTTTCTCTAAGTCCACACACAATACAATTCCTTCTGACCTTCTCTGTACTTCTCCATCAACACTCATAAAGCAAATGTTGCATCTGTAGTACTCTGTCCTGGCATTAAACCGTATTGCTGCTCACAGATTGCCACCTCTCCTCTCAGCTTAGAATCCATCACTCTTTCCCATGTCTTCATTATGTGGCTGATCAACTTTATACCCTTGTAGTTAGTGCAGCTCTATGTATCTCCCTTATTCTTGAAAATTGGTACTAAATCCTCAGGCATCTTCTTGCTTTTCAACTTTTTGATAAACAATTTAGTTAGAAACTCTACTACCATCTCATCTAAGCATCTCTGTGCCTCCACTGGTATATCATCTGGGCCAACTACTTTTCCACTTTTCATCCTCCTACTACCTCCACTTCATCCAAGCTACACCCTCTCTCATTTTCTATATTCATAACTTCTCCAAAGTACTCCTTCCACCTTTTCAACACACTCTCCCCACTTCCATCTGCATCCTTTATCATCCTGACCTGCAGCACGTCATTCCCCACTCAATCTCTAAGTCTGGCAAATAAGTACAAGTGCTTTTCTCCTTCCTTTGTGCCCAGCTTCTCATACATATAGCTCAACATACAGCTTTTCCTTAACCTTTGCCACCTCTTTCCACAACTTGCACTGCATTTCTTTATACACCTGTCTGCTTTAGTTATCTCTCTGGTTATCCCAATTATTTTGTGCTAACCTCTTCCTCTTTATGATCTCTTGTACTTTCTCATTCCACCACCATGTCTCTCTGTCTTCCTCTGTCCAGATGTTTCACCAAGCACCTTCCTAGCTCTCTCACTTACCACTTCAACTGTGGTTTTCCCATCATCTATCATGTTTTCACCACCACCCAGCACCTGTCTCACTTTTTCTCTCTGAGTCTTTAAATTTCCACCACCTGATCCTTGGTTCCATTCTCATTCTTCCTCTTTTTCACCTCAACATTCACTCTGCATACCACCAGTCAGTGCTGTCTAGCTACACTATTCCCTGCCACCACCTTACATTCTCTACTAATCTCTTTGCATCTCCTACATAGGACATAGTCCACTTCTTAAAATATGCATTCACCATTGCCATTTCCATTCTTTATGCAAAGTCAACCAACATCTGCCCTTCAACGTCTCTCTCCTTAACACCATACCTGCCCATCACCTTCTCATCACCACTGTTCCCTTCGCTAATGTACCCATTACGGTCCACTTTGATCATCACTCTTTCTTCTTTGGCTGTACTCTCCACAATTTCATCAAAGACTCTCACCATCTCAGATAACACTTGAGGAGACATTTAACAGTAACCCTTTGATTTCCAACTTTTTGCTCATTACTCTGTCAGACATTCTCCTCACCTCTAAAACAATCCTAACATACTCTTCTTTCGTAATTACCCCTACCCCGATTCTCTTCCAGTTCACACCATGCTAGAACAGTTTGCACCCACCTCTGGTGCATCTGGGCTTACTTCCTTTCCACTTGGTCTCACACACATTACTTCTGTCTTTCTGCTGTCTATCATATCTGACAGCTCTCTCCCTCCCAGTCATGGTGCCAACAAAGTTCTGACTCTGAACTCCACACTCTTTCCCTTCCTACTCTCCCCATTGTCTCTGAACTTACTTTCCCCCTATTGTTTTTCTTCACCTTCTTCACCCTGTAGTAGCTTAGTTTCCACCAATACAATACAATAAAATACAATATATTTTTGTATAGCCCAAAATCACACAAGAAGTGCCTCAACGGGCTTTAACAGGCCCTGCCTCTTGACAGCCCCCCAGCCTTGACTCTCTAAGAAGACAAGAAAAAACTCCCAAAAAAAACCCTTGTAAGGAAAAAATGTAAGAAACCTTGGGAAAGGCAGTTCAAAGAGAGTCCCCTTTCCAGGTAGGTTGGGCGTGTAGTGGGTGTCAAAAAGAAGGGGGTCAATACAATACAGTACAATACACAGAACAGAACAAATCCTCAATACAGTATAAAAATAAAAATTTTAGAAGTACGGAGTAGAATTTAACAGTAGATGATATCACATAATCAGGACAGCAGCATTGGTGGTGGTCATTAATATCCTGGGCCTCAACCGATTGGGTATGGATATTCTGTTTCTCATCCGCATGTTTCATTTGGCGCAGGTTTTATGCTGGATGCCTTTCCTGATGCAGCCTTCCCCAATTTACCTGGGTGTGGATCCAGCACTAAGACCGCTGTGACTTGTGCAACCCCGGTGGCTGGGTTAAGATTTGCTATAATTGTAAATTGTAAAAATCCGAGTTGGAGAAAGATAGTAGCCATTATTGATGGTGAAGTTAATACAAAATGATATCCATCACTCAGACGTTATTGATCACATTATGGCTGTGATTTTCTAAACGGTAGCTGGGTAAAGACTTATTTCAAACAATGAAATTTGCGCTGTTTTATTAACAATGAAGGTTTCTAATTGTTTTAATTTTATCACTGAGGTTATAAGCCTTAAAATATTCGAACAACATATTCATAAAAGTCTCCAGATTATTTTGATTAGTCTCAGAAAAACACTTCAATAGCAGCAGTGAAACGAATGTTGTGTTTTTGCAAAATTTGTGGTTTTTGTGGTGGCAGTTCACATTGTTTTTATATTATTGTGCAGAATGATCAGATGCATTTTAATTAATTGCAAGGAGATTTAGTAGCATAAAAAGTTAACTTTATCACAAAAACTCATTTTCACTTATTTTGATTCTGGCATAATATGATCAGCAGTATGACCAGCAAGAGCCAGGATTGTCTCCTCCTGAGGAGTCAGCTACAAAATCGAGTTGCCACCAGTGCAAAGCTTGCTCAGTATTGGCAGCTGGTGGGTGTGACTGAATCTGCATGCACAGTGTGGCGAAGACTATTGGACAACGGCCTTTTGTCAAGAAGTCACTTCTTTCCAAGAAAAATATAAAGGACCGACTGAAATTCTGAAGGAAGTACAAGAATTGGACAGCAGAAGACTGGTGCAAAGTTATGTTTTCTGTTTGGGACATCTGGAAAATCGATTGTCCAGAGAAGGAAAAGGTGAATGCTACCATGAGTCCTGTGTCATGCCAACAGTGAAGCATCCTGAGACAATCCATGTGTGGGGTTGCTACTCATCCAAGGGAGTGGGTCCACTCACAGTTCTGCCCAAGAGCACTGCCATAAATAAAGAATGGTATCAAAAGGTCCTCCAAGAGCAACATCTCCCAATAATCCAGGTGCAGTTTGGTGATGATCTGTGCATTTTCCAACATGATGGAACACTATGTCATAAGGCAAAAGTGATAATGAAGTGAACCTGTGGTAAGGAAACTTTACAGATCTTAATCCTATTGAGAACCTGTGATCGTTTCTCAAACAGTTGGTGAACAAGCAGAACCCCACAAACTGTGATCAACTCCAAGTACTAAAAAGGCAAAAATGGATCGCCATCAGTCATGATTTGGCCCAGAAGCTGATATTCAGTATTCTAGAGTGAATTGCAAAAGTTATGTAGAAGAAGGGTCAAAACTGTAAATATTTACTCTTTACATACATTTTATGGATTTGCTAATAAAAGCCTTTGAAACTTATGAAATGTGTATAATTGTTCTTCAGTATACCATAGAAACATGTAAAGAAATAATCTGAAAAAGCTGAAGCAGAATAGTTTGCAAAACACAACATTTGTGTCACTGCCAAAACTTTTGGCCACTACTGTATTAGTCAAAAGAAATTCATTTTAGCAAACTAACAACAAGCACATATAATCACTATGAAATAAAGACTCAGTTTGTCTTAGATTGCATCATTCAGATTCTTAACAGTTACAAAAGACTATTATATTCAAGCAGCTACATCTCTAACAATGCAGACAGTGAGGAAAGCATCTTGTAAAACTGGGGGAAATTATTAGGTTTGTCACTAGCGGTGGGGGATTGATTCAAGACCACTGAAGTTAATGCTATTTAAATACTAAAATTATACAGCAATTCGATCCACAGTGTGAGAGAAAGCAATAAATTAAAACGCAATTAAAGCAATGATCATTGGCTCTACATTTTCATCTTATATGCTGAAGTATTGTAACGCACCTTAAAATTTGCATCTGGATTGATGCAGCTCTGTTTCCAATTGTCTTTCTGCAGGTTGATTTCAAATGCTGCTGTTACACTTTGACACAGTAGCAAATGGAATAACTATGTTACCATGTAGGAAAATCTAAAAGAAAAGCAAGATAAGCAAAGGAATTTCTTAAATACATTATTAAAAACATATAAAGCCTCCAGTTCTCAGCTGTTTAAGTTCAAACTATCTTCCAGTTTTCTTTAGGCCTTTTCTATGGTTCCTTTTTTTATTTTGAAAACAGCAATGATATCTGCTAATGTAAGCATTGGATACATCATGTACTTCACAGCTGCTACACTGTGCCACACACATTATTACCATGTGTAGTCATGTGCACAGCTTTACTTATAGCATTCAGTTCAATTTTTTTTTTCTGCATAGCAGATTTCACTGAGTTCAGTCTCAGCGCGCTTGCATATATTTAACATTATAATGCATTAACTGAACTACCCATCAACGGCAGCTTAAATATTTCTGGGAAAACATTCTGTTGAAAATTCAACATGACTAAATACAATCCACAATGAGACAAATAAACATATGTCTTTTGTCTGAGACAAAAGCTGTAATCCTGCATGACAATTAAACTGTTATCCAGAGTAATTGATAAGAAAATGGTGTACATAGCAGAGGTCTTTAATATCGCACTTTGGCCAGTGGTATACATTGTGCGTGTTGATGACAATACCCTTCTTCAGCCCCAATGTTCTCTTGCTGCCAAATTGGAATTGTAGTCCCTTTGTCAGCACTGGTTTCTGGGTTGCCCCTTTCCTCAATATGACATACAGTCTATATTTTAAATCATTTTAAGGCACAAGGAAAATTTCGTGAAAATCATTATTTGTGTAATTAGTGAACAGTCATCAAAATGACTTACAAGTTCATTTATATAGATTAACAGTGAGCTACAATCAATGTAACATTTATAAACATAAACACACAAACTACATTAAACACACAGTTTCAGAGGTTTCAGTGGTCATGAAAATATAATCATGATAATATAAAATAATTATACTTGAGATATAGTTTGTTGACAACAGAGTATCGAAAAAAAATTAGCAGCATTGCTGGAGAAAATAAACCTCTGTGGGGGTAAGCAGCACCAATTATATAAGCAAAGTCAGTGTCAAAATCAGATAAGGTCACAATTCTAACCTCCCTAACCCACTTTACCATTCTACATATTATAAGTGTTAGCAATGCATTTGACATGTTGTTCTTGCAGTGATATCATTATGTTACTATTTTTGTGGTCATTTTACTATTGGGGCATCTATGATCTCTGTAGTATCCAGTGCTTCTGGCATTTCTTGACACTGATGCCATTGTTTTAGGTTTTTGCCATTATAAAAGACTGCTGTACACACTATGAAGCATCTGAAAAGTAAGACAATCTTGTTGTAAACTGCAATTAAAAAAAGAAAGAAAAAAAATGATGGACCTAATCTGGTTCTGGATTTTCTTTTGTGTTTGACTGTATTTTGATGAAAGGGCATTTTAGTACACCTATAACAGATTCTGCTTGTTTGCTTACAGCCTCTTTGTTGTTCCAGCAATAAAGAAATTAAATATAACAAGTAGTAGGATTTAGGTTATTTTCTTTGTGCTTCCAATATCTCTGGTGTCGCTTAGCAGGTTGGTATTGTAGCAGTGACACCAAGTACCATAATAGGATGTCAAGAAGAGTAACAAAGTAAAGGATGGTCACTAAGAGTTTAGGATGATTGCTGAGCTTATTTTTGATAGTTAGAATATGTATTTTGAAATTGTTCCTAAATGTAACTGGGAGCCAGTGTAAAGACTCAAGAACAGGAGTTACGTCATTGTACTTTCTAGTTATAGTAATTACCTTTGCAACAACATTTTGAATAATCCAAAATAGATTTGAGCAGACTGTCAATCATGCATTACAGCAGTCAGTTCTACTAGAAACTAATTCATGCATTATACTTTTTTGTATCCTGCACACAAGGAAAACATCTTCTCTATGTAGGTACCTGGAAAAAGGCCAATTTTGAATAGGGCAGTAAGATGTTTAATAAAAGAATGGTATTGACTCAGATCAAGGAAGAAAGCAGCTTGTGGCTGCAGGTTGTCATTCCAACCACTTTATTAATTACTAGCCAGTTATAGCTGGTAATAGAAAATATGTGTTTTACCCTAATTTCAATTAATTTGCTTTATACGACTCAGTCCCCATCTTTTCTTAGCCAACCACCTAAAAATAATGAGACTGTAGTGCCCTGGGTGGGCTACTTCCTTTTCCCTGGGATATTGATAGTTATGAACAATGATGGACTAAGACAACAACAACATTTATTTATATAGCATTTTTTCATACAAATGATGTAGATCAAAGTACTTTACAAGATAAAGAAAGAAAAAATATAAAAATAAAATTACTAATTAACAAAGCATAAAGTAAGATTGATGGCCAGGGAGGACAGAAAAAAAAACTCCACAGGGCTGGAGAAAAAAACAAAATCTGCAGGGGTTCCAAGGCCACTAGGAATTCTACCTAACATAAATGATCTCAATCAGTCCTCATGGTTTTCAGGCTTCACATGGAAGAATTGGACAATGATGGTCATGTGGACCTCTGGCCTTCAATCCATCAATGTACAAAGACAACGTGGACAAAAACAACATTGTCTGGCTCAAGGTGCAAAGTGCATTTATTTTCAAAAAGCAAAACTCACACAAGTTCAAAAGTGCAGTGCAAAATTAACCCAATAAATAATCTTCTTTAAAAACAGAGCCTTTGTGGAAGTTCTAAACCAATTAATAATTCTAATAAATACATTAAAATGAAGAATTAAAGCACAGACAGAATCAACCTAATACTCATCCTCTTGAGCCCCAGTGCATCTCTCTCCCTACCCTTATCTCTCTCTCTCACTGCTCTGGGGCCTCATGCATAACGCCGTGCATAGAATTCACACTAAAACATGGTGTACAGACATAAGCGGAAATGTGCGTACACACAAAAAAATGCAGATGCATGAATCTGTGTGAACGCCAACTTCCACGTTCTTCCACTCCATAAATCCCGGTAAGCATGAAAAGTAACACACGTGCACATGCCTGCTGCCACTCCCCAACTCCTCCCAGAATTATACCCCTTTGAATATGCAAATCAATAGCCCTTAAGCTCAGTGTTCTGTGAAAAGGCAATGGCAAAAGCACGGGGGAAAATAGAAGAAATTCAGTGAATACCAAGTGGAGGCAAGGAAAAACTTACTATTTGTTGGTTTAAACAGTGGTATAAAAAACAAAAGGAAGTTGATCGAGTGACATAGAGTGTCGGAGAAGCTCGAAAGCTCATGTTCACAAAGTTGAACAGTGCCCGAAATAAAAAAGAAGTTGTCAGATATCAAAGGAGAGTCATAGCCCACCATCTGAGTGTCATATGAAAGCTTATGAGGGTACAGAGAAAAGAAAAACAAATAGGGACACAGTGGGAAAAAAACTCGAAATGTCAACTTTAATCTCGAAATTTACACTTTAATCATGTAGTTTATTTTGTCATTAAAGAAGAACATCATAAACTTCATCATAAAATCGTTTCATTTACTAGTTTCTCAAATCCTATCATAACTAAAGTAGCACGTTAAATGCGTTCTAAATGTGTTCTTCTATGTGCTCAATGTGTGTGAATCACTACGTGCTTCTTAAACAGGCTTTCTCTTCCTCCGACAGGACACAGAATCCATTACATTCATGATATTACAGCTCTCTGAATAATTAAAATACTGAGATATATACTTGATATCATTTTCATGATGATAGCAATTAAAGCATGTCCAGCAGTCCAGAGATTGTTCCTGCCTTACGCAAGATGCTTGCTGCGCCGTGCTCAACCTTTGATGAAATAATTTACTGCAGCAGTACTATCTCTCTCAAAACATACTAACCTCCAATTCCTGTCCTTCCTTTTCTTTCTCCAAGTAACCAATCGCCTCACGATCAGCTCTGTAATAGATGCCAAGCCTTCTGTAAGCTTAGAACGCAGATTCTTCAAAACTTTTATGAAACATTGAAATTTCTTTATCATACATGTTTAATTATTCTATCCATCTATCCTTCCAATGTCACGCCAGCCTCAGCAAGAATACAGTGTAAGGCAGAGCTCCTTGCTAGCACTGTGATACAGTGTCCTCAACATGTTTAAATATTAACAATATAGATTATTTAAATGATGATAACATTTTATCTGTATAATGTAATAAACATACTTTGCTGCATTTCATCTTAAAAATGATATCATCATCATATGTAAATACGTGCTAAAGTGGCTTAGGTTGTGCAATATTTTAACTGTATCGCAAGTTTATATTGAAGTAATTGTACTTATAAGTACAAACAGTTCTACAAGGAGCACTTGATGGACTGATTGAGTGCGTTTATAGTTCTTGGGAAGAAACTGTTTCTGAACCGCGAGGAAAGGCTCTTAAGCATTTGCCATATGAGAGCAGTTCAATAGACAGCATGGCTGAGGCAGCATGTATTTGATGCTGTATACCGATAATTCTCTTTCAAGTCAGTTGCTGTAGAGCTGTGATTCCCCACTCAGATACAGTGATATAAATACTCAGAGTGGTGCAGTGAGGGTAATATGGAAAAAGATGATCCGCTGTGGCAACCCCTAATGGGAGCAGCTGAAGGAAGAAGAAGAAAAAGGTGCAGTGAGACTAACAACGCTAAAGTAGCTATGGTATTTAGAATAGTTTGAATGGTCAAACTGGACCATTATATTGTTACAGGTTAATTACAATCAGATGTATTAAACTAATAAACAGTATTTGGTTAATTTCAGTGTATTTATAAAGCCGCGTCAGGAATGTGGATCTAAACAAGAAAGGGAAACCACACTGGAACAGTAGCACAGGTGCCACCCATTTGCAAAACCAAGCAGAGAACTTGCGTATGCCAGGGTTGGAGCTACCATGAAAATGTGCGTGGCTTTAAGCCAAGTTTAGGTTTTATACATCGCGATTTGAGCCTGGAAACATTCATACACAACATTTTTGTGCGTATGCACCGTTTATACAGTAGGCCCCTGGTGTTAACTTAGGCCTAGTTATAGATGGGGATGAGCCATCTCTAACTGCCTCCACGGCGTGTAACCAGCTGGTGGAGAGAGACGAAGCAGCCTCCCTGAGTTATGTGGCAACTCCCAGACCGTCTTGTGCCGATACGTCATCCACCAGCACGGAACGGGAGGAAACCACACCCCTTGAGGTCGGCCCAGACACTCTCTCCATTTTGCAGTTTCAATTTAGAGAGACACTGGCTTCTTTTAAAAGGGAGTAGTGGAATAACGATTCTCTTAAGTTTGCCAAAAATGCAGTGGTACTGATCAACAGCCAGCACACTCACCAGTCGATGCCACAGTGTCCTCACTTTGTGTTGGAAAACGACCTTCTGTATTGCGTAGCAGACCATGACGTGCAGGAGAGAAGGCTACTACTAATCCTGTGGACCTTCCAGCGGCAGGTCTGTGAGTTAGCACATGCCCATCTCCTCGGTGGCCATTTGGGCACCAAGAAAACCCTGGAGCAGATCAAACTCCACTTTTATTGGCTGGGAATCAATGAGGAGGTTCGTCGCTTTTGCATTTCCTGCCCAGAGTGTCAATTGCGACAAATTCTTAGGAAGGTCTGTGCTCCTCTCGTTCCTATTCCGCTAATTGGTGTCCCGTTTCACAGAATTGGGGTCGATTTATTCGGACCCCTAGAGCCCTCAGCCCGAGGACACAAGTACATTTTAGTCCTCGTGGATTATGCTACCAAATACCCTGAAGCTGTTCCGTTGCACTCAGCTACTTCTAAAGCCATCGCACCGGAATTAGTAGGGGTCTTTGCGCGTGTAGGCATCCCTGAGAAAGTCCTGACGGACCAAGGGACACCATTTACAATACAATACAATACAATTTATTTTTGTATAGCCCAAAATCACATAAGAAGTTACGCAATGGGCTTTAACAAGCCCTGCCTCTTGACAGCCCCCCAGCCTTGACTCTTTAAAAAGACAAGGAAAAACTCTCAAAAAAACCCTTGTAGGAAAAAATGGAAGAAACCTAGTGAAAGGCAGTTTAAAAAGAGACTCCTTTCCAGGTAGGTTGGGCGTGCAGTGGGTGTCAGAAAGAAGGGGGTCAATACAATACAATACAATGCACAGAACAGAACAAATCTTCAATAAAGTATTACCTTGGAGAAGTTCAAGGAGACTGCCAAATTACTTAAAATAAAGCATCTAAAAATCCATGGTGTATCTTTCTCAAACCAACGGTCTGGTAAAGTGATTTACAGTAATCAGACTCTCAAACAATTGCTTCGTAAGGTGGTCAGTGAGGATGGAAGGAACTGAGATCAGCTCCTCCCCCTCGTCCTTTTTGCCTATTGGGAAGTCTCACAAGCCTCACAAAGGGGTTCTCCCCTTTTGAATTATTGTATGGGCGACAACCCTGGGGCATATTAGACATTTTAAAAGAAGAATGGGAAGAAGAGGCTCTTCCCTCTACAAACATATTGGAGTATATCGCGCAATTACACAATAGATTTGGTAAAATTCGGCCCCTCCTTAACACTAGAATTACCAGAGCCAACGAAAAAAGCGGAGCTCTGGCCCACCTTAAATTCATTCACACCTCTCCCTCAGCGTCTTTTGTCCTGTAAATGTGCCGATTATATAGTTTATGCTAACATTTTGTCATTTAATAATAAAATATGAAAAACGTTTCTGTTTTAACAATGTGTTTACACAGATTATTGTAGAAACGGAACACACATGAAATGCATGTGTTCCAAATAACGATCTATTATTTCCACTCTAAAACTCCAGCACTTCACTCCCAGATAATCAATCAAGGCATGAGCTGGGGGAACTTTGTGCACGTTCTGCGGTGGTGGGGGATTGAATAGCAGGCTGCTTGTTGCTTGTCTTAATCGGCACATTTACAGGACAAAAGATGCTTAGGGAGAGGTGTAAACGGATTTAAGGTGGGACGGGTCTACGAGTTTTTTCGTAGGCTCTGGTAATTCCAGTGTTAAAAGTCACATGGAAGAGGCTCAAGCAGCACAGGTCCATTATTATGACTGAGGCACGTCTCTCCAGGAGTTCCGCCCGGGAGATCGGGTCATGGTCCTAGTACCTACCTCCCACTCTAAGTTACTAGCCCATTGGCAAGGTCCATACAAAGTTAAGGAGCGGAAAGGACTTGTCGACTATTTGGTGAGACAACCCAATCATCAGCTGAGGGAGCGGGTTTATCATGTAAATCTGCTGAAACTGTGGAATGATAGGGATCCCGATCCCTCCTCTGGTCAGCCCCGCTCAATCTTTGCTCACGAAAGTAGCCTTAACTTCAGTGCGGATTTAAGTTCCAGACAGCGACGGGATCTTGAAACAGTTATCCGGTCTGTCCCGGAGGTAGTGAGTGAAAACCCCGGAAGGACGTCTCTGATTGAGCACGACATTGTGACAGAGCCCGGGGTTGTAGTCCGATAACGTCCGTATCGCCTTCCCGAGGCAAAAAGAGCTGAAGTGGAGCTTGAGATCAAGCACATGCTGGAGCTAGGAGTAATAGGGGAAAGTCATAGTCCCTGGTCAAGTCCCATTGTCTTGGTCAATAAGCCTGGCACGAGTTGAAGGTTTTGCAATGACGTCTGTCAGCTTAATCTACCAATTTGATGCTTGTCCAATGCCACGACTGGACGACCTCCTCCAGAGGCTAGGACAAGCTCAGTATTTGACCACACTTGACATGACAAAGGGGTACTGGCCGGTTCCTTTAACAGACTCTGTGAAGGTTAAGACCGCGTTTAGTACCCCTAGCGGACACTGGCAGTATCATGTCCTTCCATTTGGGTTACACGGGGCTCTGGCAGCTTTCCAGCTTCTGGTGGACAAAGTTCTCTGGCCCCATAACTCATATAGTGCTGCCTACCTGGATGACGTGGTCATCTATTCCTGCACATGGACGGAACACCTACAGCAGGTAAAAGCGGTATTGCGGACACCGGGTGAGGCCGGACTTCGGATTAATTGAGTGAAGTATTTAGGATACCTGGTGAGTCAGGGTATCATGAAGCCACAGTGCTCCAAAGTAGATGCCATTTTGAAATGGCCCCATCCACGAACCAAGCGGCAGGTTCAAGCCTTTGTCGGGCTGGCGGGGTACTACCGCCAGTTTGTGCCCTGGTTCTCAGCGAGAGTGGGGCCCTTGACTGATTTGACAAAGAAGAGGGCCCCAAACATTGTGGTATAGAGTGACAAGACAGGCGCTGCATTTAGTGACTTGAAGCAGGCCTTTACGTCCGCATCTGTTTTGAAAGCACCTAACTTTTCTCTACCTTTCATCTTCCAGACGGACGCTTCGGACACAGGCCTGGGGGCCGTGCTGAGCCAAAGCATTGATGATGTGGAACACCCTATCATGTTCCTGAGCCTGAAACTGTTGGACCAGGAGACCAGGTATGTGGCGGTGGAGAGAGAGGCTTTGGCGATTAAATGGCCGATTACTCAGCTGAGGTACTACCTGTTGGGCTGGGAATTCACCCTTGTCACAGACCATGCACCTTTACAGTGGATGGCCCTGCACAAGGAGACAAATCCGTGGGTCACCCGGTGGTTTCTTGGCCTCCAGCCATACAAGTTTTCGCTCATTCATCGTCAAGACACTCTTCATGCAAATGCCGATGCTCTTTCTCGGGTTCACGACCTCTCGGTTAGGGTCACCCGACCCAATGGGTCTGGGCTTGGGGCCTTGTCACACACGTGCGCAAGGGAGGCAGCTAAAGGGCTTGTGTAAGGACAATTCCGAATCAGACCAGGATGTAGCAGAGTGCACTGATTCTTTTTCTCCCTTTGCTGCAGACCATTCACGGGAGATTGCACCTGGTCCTCTTGACGTCACTACCGGGTGCAAGCCTATGGAAGAAGACCTTGCCGGCTCCGGCCCCTGTGATGTCACGTCCAGGCTCGAGCCTATGGTTGAAGACCCTTATGATTGCATTATAATGCAATTGTTGATCTTTTGTTTCTCTGTCTTTATATGACCATGAGCTTTGGATGGAGAATGGTAGAACAAATAGGTTGACTGTTAAAAAAAAGAATTTAATGTAAGACTTATCTGAAAGTGTACCATATCTCATATTGAGTATAGGGGATTGTCACAAGGTCAGTGTCTGTAATGAAAGGTAACCTTATAAAGAAGAACCTTATAAAGAAGAACCTCTTTGCAATTCTTGTTGTCATCTGCATAACTAAACATGGATATCTAATAGTATCATCTTATTTTTAATCATTATTTTATCCAGGACATAAGAATCCCTTTAAAAGATGTGAAAATCACCATTTTTGAAGTGATATGTAGCCTATTATATAACCAATTGCAAAAGCAATACCTTGACCAATATTTAAATTTCCAAATGAAAGAGTAGAATATTTTTTGGTAATCAATATTTCAATATGTTGACAGAGAACTGACTGGGTATATAGTATAATATCATCAGTCAAAACTGTTTTATTTTCAAGGCAGTAAATTCTTAACAGACATTCTAAACTGCAATGAAATTTAGGGACAGATTTTGCCTTTTTGAGTCACATTAGAAATACAAATTTCCCCCTTGAGGAGAAGCTGAACTTGGAAGTCTAATTCTGCTCTCTGCTGATTTATTTTCAATTACATCTATTAGTTGTTCCTGTAATACAATATAAGGGAACAGTTATTAAAGAATGTAGGGGAACAGTTATTAAAGAATAAGAGGTACAACAAACCAGAATGTCATTTAAGATCACAAAGCATGCTACTGCATACTGAGTACCACTTCTAGACCTGAACTGGTGACCCAGGTACCAAGGAACTATATTTGAACCTCTCAGGTCTCCATCTCACTGTTTCCTGAGTTACCTTGCGGTTGAAATGATGCTGCTGATTATGAGCATTCACTGGCTGCAGCAGGTCCCACAGAGACTAAAGCAGAATCAGAAGTGGCAAGCTATCTATTAATCCAACCAGTGAAATAAATTTAAGCTATATTCAGAGCTAAATCCATTTTAAACTGAATTACCATGTTGCAGATGTCAGTTCAATATTACTGGTGCCTTGATTTATTTCCAAATAGGAAGGTCAGAACTGACAAAAAATATTATTTACACAATACATAAAAAGTTAAGAATCAAATTCAAAAGTTAAAGATATAGATTGAAAACAACACAAAACAAAAATAAAGACAAGATAGAACTGCAGCCCTGACATCATACCCTGCTCCTAAAAAGAGGTGGTGCCTGGACTCCCACACACTCACAAAAGCCCACTAAAGGAAGTGTTGAACTTGATTTTGAGTGCATCTACCACTGGTATGGGCCCATCTTGGATACCCAGGGAGGCTCCATGTTGGAATGACCTTGGACTTCAAGACTTTAAAGTTCCCTTCTGGCAGTGCCTTGAGCAAAAAATAAATAAAATAAAATACAAATGTAAAGTCTTGTGGCAAGAACCTGAGCTACAGCTCAGGAAAGCCCTCTACTGAAAACTCAGGTAGCACCTCAGTAGAACCTTTAAGTGGAGACAAGGGCAGCAGGACGGGAAGGCCCTTCTAAGCAGAGACCTAGGTTGCAATACTGAAATGACTTGAACCTTCAGAGACTCCTTACAATCTGAAACACACAGGGATGACTTGACTTGTTGAGAAATTTGGTAATTGTGATAACAACAGGGCTGTTGCCCTGCCTGGAGTTTGTTCCTGCCTTGCACCCTGTGCTGGCTGGGATTGACTCCAGCGGACTCCCATGATCTTGTGTTAGGATATAGCGGGTTGGTAAATGACTGACTGACTGACTTACAGTATAAATTACTAGCAGTAGAGTGTTGTACCGTGTTAGCCATAGATTGATACAGGAGAAAGTAGGGTGAAATTACACCTTTTATTGGGTAACTAAATAGGTTACAAATACAAGTTTCTTTGTTACACCTTGCCTGATTGAAGGGGCCTTAACTGCCTCGAAAGCTTGCATTTGTAATCTATTTAGTTAGTCAATAAAAGGTGTAATTTCACCCTACTTTCTCCTTTATAAATTACTAGCTGTGTTGCCCAGCTTCTCCTGGGAAATTTACAAAGACAATGGGCCATTGTTATAGTCCCATTGGTTAATCGGTGTATCAGAAGTACTATGTAACTAACTTAGTTCCTTTTTGTATAAAATATTTGCAGTTTTTTTTTACCAGGAGCTAATATTATTAGCTCACTGGAGCTCCTTACTCTTGAATATGCTACATAAAATTGCTCATAACAAACCTGCTGTTGATCAAATATTGCTTTTCCTAGTGACTGGCCTTTGCTTTTGTTGGTGGTACTATAAAACACAATTTTACAGGAAGCTGTATACTTTTAAATAGAAACTGATAATCATTAATAAGTTTTGGAAGTTTTTACTCTTTTTAATATTATCATTATTATGTGTTTATGATTTTCATTTATTTGTGTGGTTCATTCAAGCATTACTTTTCATGTTTTTTGGCAGTTGTATGTTTAAACTTCTAGTCAAAAAACAAAAAAAGTTGTAACACCAACTCATGTTGTACTTTAAACACAGTAATGATGTACTGGTGGTGCAATGAATTGAAAGTTTTAATTTTGGGGTTGTTTTCTGTAGTGTTTGAAGTGGGACAAAATAACAGCCAGTACTAAGATTTGATGTCTTTTGAAACAGTTGCTGGGGTCCTTCGGGGGCTTTCTGGGGGGGGGGGGGGTTGGTCCATACTGGCCCACTTCAAGCACTGGTTTTCTTTCTGTGAATGAATTATAGCGATGTCTTTATTAGTAGAGAAGATATGGGAGTCTGAAAGGGAAATAATGAAGGGAAGAACTTTTTATTAAGGAGCGAGGTTGAAACAGGAGAGAAGTATGGACTGTACAGAAGAGAACATCCATCCATCCATCCATCATCCAACCTGCTATATCCTAACTACAGGGTCAAGGGGGTCTGCTGGTGCCAATCCCAGCCAACACAGGGCGCAAGGCAGGAAACAAACACTGGGCAGGACACCAGCCCACCACAGGGCACGCACACACACACACACACTAGGGACAATTTAGAATCACCAATGCACCTAACCTGCAAACTGCTTATGCTGAACGTGAGGAAACCCATTACCCTGTATTTCTCCCTCAATTTCTCCTAGGCAACCCAGCAAAGACCTATAGCTATACCCATCTTACTTGAGCTTAGTTGAACCTTCCTTCTTCCACTTAGAACCTATGCCTCATATCATTCCATCCAGAGTTTGAAGTTGAAAAATACAGGAAACACTCTGTGCTGTTGACATCTTGTCCCCCCTCACGATGAGATGACATTTAAGTTTAGTGGTCCCCCATGAAGATCGGAGCACGTTTATTTTAATTCATGATATCGAGGAGTGGGGGTAGGGGTGTGTTGGCTGCGTACATTGCAACCTTAGCGAGATCACAGCGTTTACATTGAGATTAGAGAGTGTTTGCTTTAGTATATTTAATCAAAGATCCCCTTCAAGCCCTGATCCCCTCTCTTTTTCCAGTGCAGAGCAGTTTGCCTTCTTCACTCCTTCCTCCCTATTCCTAGTGCAGCTGTTTTGCTGGCAATGTTCATTTGTATGCATAGCAAGCTTCATAACTTTGCACGATCATGTCTCAGCACTGTGCAGAGAAAAAGATGTGCTTCGTTAGTATAGCCACCTCATTAGACCTTTATTATTATTAAATATCCAGAAATAAAAAAATAAAACATGATGGCTAATTTTGATTTTTCTCTAATGTAAGCAAATTTCAATCAAATCAGTCAAGGCATTTTTGAGATTTAGGGTCATTTAGTTTTTCTACTGTGGGAAGGTTTACCCCTAAATATTGATATATCAAAATATACTTTCTTACCAAATACATACTGGTCTAGATATACCGTTGTGCCAAATATCAGCTTTTTAACCAAACATAACCTAATGTTTTTGTAGATGAGTGAGTGAGTGAGTGAGTCAGTCAACTTTGTGTTATACATATAGATTAACTTTGATTTACCACTGTGTTATAAAGATGAATAGGAGCACTGGAATTAATTAGCTCTTTTATGGTAATAAACTCAAAATTTGTTTCACTGCTTAATTGAAAGCTATACACTTTACAGCTGCCCAAGATTAACCAATATTGAAAATGTTTTAATAAGAAGAGCTGCTAATAGTAAACAATTGGTTGCTAAATGAGGTCTTATTGTGCTAACCATTATTCCCATCTCGTCAATTAGAAATGACTTCAGTTTCTTAAATGTTTAGCTTCTCCGCAGTAAACTTATAGGATTGGTTAAGGATTAAAAATCTTTTTATAGTGTTACTTTCTCCCGCATTAGACCCTGATTTTTTTAGAATTCACTCAAATTATTACAGCTAGGTTGGGCACTGTCAAACAGAGTAGGTGCTCTTTAATGAGGGATTTCCAAAAACTAATAATTACTGACACCATGTTTACTTAGTCAATTGCAAATGAACTTTGTTACACAAAGTAGCAGGCCAGATTTTAAAAGCTTTTTCAATGTTCTGGATCTTAGGTATAAACCTCTGGAAATTTTAGTTTCTAATTCATAACTACAGTTGGGCTTCCTGCATCCACAGCCCTTTGATTGTCACCCATTGTGCTAATAATTACTGCTTAGTCTGTGTGAGCTGTGTGAGACTTGCAAGTGTAATTTACTTAGTTTAATGGTTAAATCAGTCACTTCTGAGTGCAGTTTCTATGTTTCTGAATCAGTCATTTTGTTAGGTCAAAATTTCTGTTGTGGTGAAATAGTTCAATAGATATGCAGAAATGTAACCATTATATGTTATGTATTTTTTTACTTTAAAGTTAGTCTTTTAGAAAAGTTATACAGGTACTTAGTGACCTTGACCTAAAAAAATGGAGGTGGGTTAATTTACTAAAGTAACTGCACCAAAGATGGATCAAGAGAGGGAGAACCTAAAATATAAAATAAACAATGAAACTAAAAACTTAATGACTCTACCCGAGTAAGTCTTAAATCCCTGTCTAAGAGGTGGCGTGTCAAACATATCCTAAAGGTACCACACCACACTACTCTTTCACCTCCCTTCTCCTCATTTTTCTTTCCGCCTTTTTCATTTGGACTTTTTTCATCTATCAAGTTTGAGCACCTGTCTACCCTTTCCAGTAAATTCAACATTTAATGTGCCACTATGTAGAGAACAGTGTTTAAGCCCCACCCCAGATTCACTTCTGGCCAACTTTCACATTACTTCTGGGTTAATGTGCAGCCCTAGATAGCTCTGCCTTAATAGCGCCTGTTGTCCTGGCACTCCCGAGCCTCCCATTGGCTTTAAAAACCCAGGTCTCCAGGAATCTCCTAACTTTTCCCCCTGTTTGAGAGGCAGCATGGTTCATTGCATTCCCCCCTTGAATTTTGTATTATTTATCATGCGGGAGGGCTTTCCATCTCTGGTAATCCCTTCATTTCACACTCTGTCTCTCTTGCTTTCACTTTAATAATTGTGCCATTGCAGTGCTCTGCACACACATAGCCTGATCAGTCGATTTGTGTAACTGATTTATATTATTTCCAAATACATGCATTTATGACATTTCAGAGTTGTCTTTTTATGGTCATGATCACATTTTGATTGTGGCAATGATGCTCATTGACAGTCATGTAACATAATCATCATAACTTTTATACCAGACGTTCACTTGTATTTACCTGTACATTTTTTTCCTAGAAATCTGTTTTTGGTAGTGTTATAAATTCCTTGGCTTGTACAGTGGGATGCAAAAGTTTGGGCAACCTCGTTAATAGTTATTATTTTCCTGTATAAATCGTTGGTTGTTACGATAAAAAATGTCAGTTAAATATATCATA
>JANRMT010028174.1:150602542-150621731 GCA_026402145.1 Polypterus bichir lapradei
AGATATATATATATAGATATATATATATATATATATAGATAGATAGAGAGAGAGAGATGACAACAACACTCATATCAATGACAAAACAATTACATTAACAATCATGTTACGTTATTTTTAAAATATTTCCTTTTCTTTTTCATAACTTCTTTAACACACTACTTCCCCGCTGCGAAGCGCGGGTATTCTGCTAGTGAAAAATAAATGTTTAAAAAACAACACCTAAGTCATGTGCCGACTTATGGCTTTATTTGGGACTGACCATTTGGCTGTACATGTATGTCAGATTGGCTGTATGTCAGTCACAAAGTGTACAGGTCATTGCAATTGAGGACCTGAGGGTGTTTGTAACCAGTACATATACTTTAAATGCTGGCATTAAGTAGCACAAACCGATCTTTGGGTCTCGGTGGCCGCATGCTTGGGTCTGTATGAGCTGAATGCATAAGAATTAGCCACGTGGAACAACACTGATCAAAACAAACTTTAAATGGCACTTTATGAGTCAGAAAACATATAAGACCGCTTGAAATAATAATAATAAATATTTTAAAATATATACTAGGTGTTTCTATCTTCTTGGTGGAAGAAAAAAGTGTGAATCATCTGTACAGATCAGAAACAAATAAGATATTCCAGTTGTGTGAAGCACAACACCAAAAAAATGCCAATCAGTGCCCTGAGGATTAAAAGAGTACAATATTTTTTTTTTCTTATTGCTAGTTTGTGGCCATTTGCTAGTTACAGGAAGGAAGACATCCTAGAGACTTTAACCTCTGCAGCTCCATCTCCTCGTCTCTCACTGCTTCAACTCAGAGTTTATTATTTTATGGCTGGCAGTGCTTCTGCAAGTATGTGATAAACAATAGTCAATCAGCCTTTGTGTCTTGTAAAGACTGTTTTTTGTAGCTTCTAGAGCACTATTACCCTATTAGTTTCCAATGGACCTTGGCCATAAGTATGAATGGCCTCAACATGGTTGGCCATAAATTGATGCACGAATATATTCAGATATCTGTATTCCAGCTTTATGATACCCTCTTTGGGAAATGTTTCTGAGTGTGGGTTTTGTCTTCTGCAGATTAGATTTAGATGTAGATTTGATAATGACTCTTAAATAGTTGGCCGGCCAGAAGAGGCGAAGCTTCTTTATAGTTGGAAGCCACTGACGTCTTGTTTTCATTTTACCGGTCTGTAATGTCATCACAAGTTGGTAAAGGAGGTGTTTGCAGTATCTCATCAGCAACACCAACTTTATGTCACTCTATTAAAGTGACACTCACTGGGACAGCTTGGCTTATTTTTGCCTTTTCAATTTTTTCATCCAAAAAAGTTAACATCCAAAGTTATTCTTTGAGTATACAGTACTAGCTAAATGCATAATTTATAAGCAAAATTAATAATCACATTACTAGCAACTGTTGATCCTAACACACAATACTGATAAGAAATGGCAGGATTTATATTTGGACAGGGCAATACAGAGGGAAATTACCAGTGTTAAATAAACTCTCATGGTGTCAAGGTGACCCTTAAGAAATTATGGAGAGAGTATCTAAATATTCATTTTAAATGTTAAATTCATAATGTTTATTTTTATTAAGCCTGTTATACAAACATTTATTTTACAATCAGACACTGAACTAATTGTGAAAATTGGACCAAACCATTTAGCTGAAATGTAACACTACAGACTATACTTTGTTCTAATGTCCCATCAGCCTGAGGGAACCTTTATATGTTTATTTTCTGTTTATTTCAGGATAATGTTTTCTTTTTGTAATATTTTAAGTTAAACCATACCCTTCCTAAAGCTATGTAAATATTTTTCCTTTCATATTTGCCATTTCGGTCTGCCTAAAGCAGGTCTGTTCACTCAGTGGTTGAAAATGTGGTTATCAAAGGAGTCTGTACACCTGGAGATAGGTTTCAAAGCTTCAGAGCCTTTGATCAGTGAAATACAGACAAAAGACACCTCATTACTCAGCCAAACCTTGCACTTTACCTCGACATTTTATCAGGATCTAATTTTTCGAGGTAGCTTCTTGCAAAAGAAACAGAAAAGCCCCTTTTCTTCAGTTCAAAGCAAAGAATTCAAAGTAATAGGTGTTGTATGTTTCAACAAATAATACATGCTTTCTGAGCCTCCTCTCTAATTAAATACATGGCATATTTAGTACTTCAATATGCGTCAAATGAAACTGAACGTATGCTTAAATATTTAACTGTACTCGTGACAAACTTGAAAATGTTTTTTCACTTTTAACTGTAATTTCAAAGGAAGCCAAAAGCAAATCCTATTATTGATTTAGTCCTGCATTCCAGTTCGAAGTAGGACTGAAACCTACATAGCAAATCAAATGAATTATTTGGCATGTAAGAAACTAACTTCCATATTCTGTGAATATCTATTATTTTTCTGAGTCTGTACTCTATGAAAATAACCTGGCGAAAATGAGCATACCATGGTTTTAATGCTAATGTTAACAGATGGTTAAAGAGGATGATGGTCGCTTGCAGAAGAAATTGTATTAAAACCAGGTATCTAGAAATCTGCAGTACAAACCTTTTGTTTTATGTAATTTCTTCTCTAATATTTTCAGTGCAGCAGAAATATCCTTGAATGGAAGGGTTGGATATTCAGAATACTATCATTACTGCATACATTTTCCCCCTTCTCTTCCTAACAGGAGTGGCGTTTTGATTAGACATCCAAGTAAGAACTGCACTGTACTCTGTACACATAACAATACTACAACTACTACTACTGCTAGGGCTTCTGCCATGTGTTTGTTTCCTAAATAGAAGTGGCCAGATTTTGAAGCAGACTATTTCTCATACACAGTCACATGCACTATAACTCATCTTGTGACACATAGACATTGTCACACACATGTGCATGGCAGGCAGCTAAAGGGCTCAAAAGAAGGTAATTCTCAATTGGGCCAGGAGGTGGCAGAGTGCACTGACCCTTTCTCTTTTTTCTCCACAGACCAAATGCGGGAAATTCTGCCTGGACCCTTTAACGTCACTTCTGGTTCCACTCCTGAAGATGTTGCTATCTCCTCTCGACGACTTTAAAACCCACACTGCCTGTACCAAAGCTCAGTTCCGTTTTGGACTCTTGTCTGTAAAGACCATTTATTCACAACCTCTTGCTTCAGTTTTGCAGCCATTTCCAAGTATGTGGGAGGTTGCCCCAAACCTCTTTTTGTGTCAAGGCTTGGTTATTTATCACAACATGCAGTCATACCTGGATCTCCTGATATCATGTTACAAGCCCCACAGTTTGTCAAGGTTATTCTTGGTCTCAGCAGACCTTGATACCTTACAGACTCTAAAACAGTTTATAGCTGAGTCTGATGTGGCCAATATGAGAATCAGCATCTCCAAATCTGAGGCCATAGTAATATCCTAGAAAAGAATGCTAGTTTGGGGAATTAGCCGTCCCAAATCAAGAACTGATGCTCTTGATTATGAATTTGACCAATGAATCAGTGTAAGCATGACACCTTTATTAACATTGCATTGGGTATTAGTGTAGTAAAGCTTGTGACATACTGAAAAGTCTGCACCCCCAAGTGTTTGTGAGCTTTGGAATGAGTATTAGAATAATAAAATAATTAAAATAAATAAAGAAGCCAAAAAAGAGCATGACACTGTCTAGCAGGCTATAGTAAAGACACAGCTTCTTTTTCAATCATTCATTAAAGCAGAATAAATGTGTTTAATTTGATAGAGTCTCACTGACTTGGAACCATGCCTACTTGAGTTCAAGCCTTCACTGCCTGGAATGTCTATAATTACCAGCAGCTGTCACATTGTGTTTATCTATGCAGTCAATTAATCAATCTCTGTCTTTATTGGTCACAGTACTACTGCCTGTTTACCTGCATAGCTGGCTCACTTACATCAGCTGCCTAGTGCATCTTTCCTCTCTGTCCATTACTTCCTGTGGTGGAGCATTATTGCCTGCAGTTCCATTTAGGTGGCCATAATATAATACTCTTTGAATTCTGGTTCTGACTCTGTCTCTGAAAAATCCTGGATTGAGTTTCTGGTTTGCCCTTTTGTAAGGATGGCATCACTTTTATTTCTATTAAGGCCCATTTTTAATCCTGATGTAGGGTACTGGTTCAACCTCTTCCATAACTTTAGTATGTCAAAGATTTCAACCCTGCTTTGATTTTTTATTAATATTTTTGGATGTGATGTCTGCACCAGTACCACCGCTAGCTAAACTAGCCAAGTGAATCCTCCTTGTTGCTTTACATTACACTTCAGTGATGTTACATAATGCGCTGGATTGTGATATGTTTCAGATTTAGGGTATGGAAGGAATTTTCTTGACTCAAGTCAAGTAAACTAAACCATAAAGGTTTGTGAACCGTCAGTGGGACCCCGCCCACATCGGTCCTCTGATCACGGGCCCCCACGCACAATATATCTGTATATAGGAAGAAACGGCTCTGCTCTGACCATGAAAAGTAACTTCAGGTGTACAAAAGCTTAAATAAAAAAAATCATTTTATTTTTACATTTTCTTATTGATCGAAATATATGGTGAGAATAACAATAAACTGAACTTAATTGAATTGAATATAACAGACGTTTAACAAGACAGCAAACATTCTGTATAGATATTTTCTCCAGCACATCAAGTGAATTGTGAGTGCCTGCCATCTATGCCTGCACTGAAAATTGAGTTTCTACATTTTTCTAATATCCGAAAGGAACACGCCATAGATTGAAAAAAATGTTTCTTGTATTATTCAGATAGATTTAATAAATTAAGCCTTAGCCTCTTTGATACTTGTAAAGTAGATATTGCAGATGGAACCATATACCTGTTTGGTGGGGTATTCATCAGGGACACTGTGATATGATAACTGTTATGTATCTTGCATTTGTTAAGCAGCAATGCAATTTACATAAAGAAGTGTTGTGTGCTTTGTCTTGTGGGAAAAAGGAAGTGTTGGTATCTCACGTCTATTATAGAGTGAAGAGCACATTGAGTTTACTGGTGTCTCTGTAGTTATTATTGGTTGGAGTTAGAAGGAACACCACAAAAAGTGTCGACAAGGAAGTCTGAATTGACATGGTGCGTGGTAATAATTGTAAAGGAGCTATGAATAATACTCCATTAAGAAACAGTGATGAAATCAGAAAAAGACACTCCGTTGTTTGCCACGAAGGAAGCGTGGCAAGAGCAAAGAAACAGCTGTGAATTCTGATAAATGTAATAGAAGTTTATTTGGAAGTTAAATCACCTTACGAGTGATGGTGATTCTGTTGCAAGATCAAGATGGCTGGTGTTATTGGAGTAATTGGACCTTTCGATGAGAATGTGGAACAGTGGAGCTCATATACAGAACATTTTGAGTGTTTTGTTAAAGCAAACGATATTACTGATGAAAAATTAGTTCCTACTTTTTTTCAGTGTTATGGGAGCAAAAACGTTCAATTTACTGCGTAGTCTTCTTCAACCAGATAAGCCTGGACAGAAATCATATCCTCAGATTGTTAGAATTTTGAATGCACATTTTTCATCAAAGCCATTAGTAGTTGCTGAGTGATTTAGATTCCACAAGAGAAATCAAGAGGAAGGGGAATCAGTAACGATGTTTGTGGCAGCATTAAGGAAGTTATCTTAAAACTGTGCATTTAATGAGGAGCTCAATGACACAATCTGTGATAGGCTGGTATATGGACTGAGAAGTGAAGCAATACAAAAATGACTTCTGACAGAAAGTGGATTAACCCTTGCAAAGGCAATTGAAATAAGTGTGTCCATGGAAATGGCAGCTAAAGAGGCTCAGCAGTTAAGCATAATAGGGCAAATTCATAAAGTAAATATAAAGAGCAATGATGCTGGTAAAGGGTATTGCTATCGTTGTGGAAGACAAGGTCATTTAGCTTCAGACTGCAGGTTTAAAGACCTAAACTGCAGGAATTGTGGAAAAAAGGTCACATCGAGAGAGTACGTAAATTCAAAAAAGCTACAGAGAGAAATTATAGACATGACAGTAAAAAGTTGGCATTTTTTCAAAAGAAAAAAGTTTTTCACTGAGTTCAACTGCAAGAATTAGAAACAACATTGGAAAGTGAAACATCTGAAAATGAAGTGTTTTTAAATATTTTGTGTCTTGAAGGTGGCTCACAGAGATACCAGATATCTCCATTGTTGGAAGGACAAAAAGTATGCATGGAAGTGAACACAGGGGCAGCTGTTTTTCTCATGTCAGATAAAACATACTATACATTCCTGAGGCACCTTCTACTAAAAGAAACTAATATAGTGCTAAAAATACATAGGGGTGAACCTGTGAATGTTAGTGGTATGATAAAGGTGACTGCTCAATTGAATGGGCAGAAAGCCACTTTACCACTTTATGTAGTGGAAGGAGATTACCCATCATTATTGGGAAGATCATGGTTAAATAAAATCACATTGGATTGGGTAAATATTTGTGTACTGCTCAGAGGAGAAACCAAGTTGGATGCAGTACTTGACAGACATGCTGAGTTGTTTTCGGGTGAGCTAGGGAGCATGAAGGACATCACTGTCAGACTTAACACTAAACCTGACAGTCAACCAAAATTTCTGAAGGCCCGATCAATTCCTTATGCTATTCGACCAAGGGTTGAAGCTTAACTGAATTCCATAGTTAAGTCTGATGTTCTGGAAACCATGAGTGCAAGCGAATGGGCTACTCCTATTGTACCCATAATAAAAAAAGATGGATCCATTCGATAAATGCAGGGACTTTAAGCTGACCATCAATCCTGTGTTGTCTGTAGAACAGTACCCACTTCTGCATATAGATGATCTGTTTGCAGGCCTTGCTGGAGGACAGAAATTCAGCAAAATAGACCTGTCCCAGGCATATCTTCAAATGCATGTTGAATCAAAGTCTAGAGAATTGTGACCCCTAAGGGCCTCTTCCATCAATGCCACCTACCATTTGTAATCACCTCTGCCCCAACTCTATTCCAAAGACTAATGGACCAAATCTTAAGTGGACTTCTAGGGGTCCAGTGTTATTTGAACAACATCCTTGTGACTGGAAGGAAAACCTTCAATACTTGGATGTCATCCTTCAGCACTTAAAAGAATATGGCCTGAAGGTTTGCATTAATAAAGCTGAGTTTTTCAAGTCCTCTATAGAATATTTGGGGCATGTAATAGATGATTACGGACTGCACAAGACACCCTCAAAAGTTCAGGCAATTGTTGATGCACTATTATGGAAAATGTATTCCAAATTTGGCAACTCTTTTGAAGCCATTGCATCAGTTGTTATGTCAAAACAAGGCTTGGAAGCATACTGTCTAAATTAAAAGACATGGTTCTTACTAGTAATAGTCCTAGCACTTCATCAGAACAAAAACCTTACCTTTCTAGAAAAAGTGAGCTGTCTGAGCAGGCAGGTTGCCTTCTTTGGAGTCGCTGTGTCATCATCCCTCCACCACTCAGGAAACTTTTAATCCTGCAGCTTCATGCAAGTCATATTGGTATTGTCTGCATGAAGAAGATTTTAAGAAGTTATTTCTGGTGACCAGGAATAAATGAACATATTGAAGAAAGGGCAAAGGCATGTTCTTCTTATCAGAAGATTAGAAATGCCCCACAGCTGGTGCCACTTCACCCATGGGAATGGCCTGAAAAGGCTTGGCAGCACATCCATGTGGATTTCACAGGTCCCTTTGAGGAAAAGAGGTTCCCGGTGGTTGTAGATACCTACAGTAAGTGGCTAGAGGTTGCTGTTATGCACTCAACAACTGCTGTTAAAACAATTGAAAAGCTGAAGGAATTATTCTATCGTTATGGCTTCCCAGAGCAACTTGTGAGTGATAACGGTCCTCAATTTGTGTCACAGGAATTTGCCACTTTCCTACAAGTCAAAAAGTTCTGCACATACACTCTGCACCACACTATCCTTCCACAAATGGGTTTACAAAAAGGTTCGTTCAGACAATGAAACATTCACTAAAGACATCACAAGACGAAGACTCTCTTCATACATGTTTGAACCAGTTCTTTCTCTCTTATCAAAATTCTGATAGCAGCATAACTAAAGCTTCACCTACCATCCTAATGATGAAAAGAAAACTTCATACAATTTTTGAAAAATGAACAGCCTAACATAAACTTCATACAGTGAATTTTATAGGATAATAATAAAGCAAGTTACTGTACTTAACTAATGACAAAAATAAATAATAAATCCACATACAGTGGAACCTTAGTTTGCGAGCATAATTCGTTCCGGAAACGTGCTCACAGTCCAAAGCACTGAATTTCCTCATAACAAATAATGGAAACTCAGATGATTTGTTCCACAACCCAAAACTATTCATATAAAAATGATTAATACAAAATATAAAGTAAAAATACCTAAAACAAATTAACCTGCACTTTACCTTTAAAAAGAATCATGGCTGGTGTGAGTGAGTTTCTAAACTCTTGTGGGATTCCATCCAACGGGACGACACGCGGAAGAGCCTCCCAAAGCAATCACAGTCTCCCAGCGCTGTAGCAGTTCGCCGTAAAAGCGTATCCAGAAAGATCACAGACATGCTATAAGCGCCTGCCGTCGATGGGTGATACAAGGAACATTATAAAGATCCCGCTACTATAAATAACCGCGCTATTGCTGTTTCAAGCTGAATAAAGCTGGTGTTGTTAAAGTACTGAGACTCAGTTTTGTGTTTTGTGGCACAAGACAGGGACTTGCACTTCACAGCACACATGTGCGCGCACACACACACACAGTCACAATGCTGTAGTAAACAGTATACGCTCGTACGGATGTTGACTATATGAGTGAGGCACGCAGACTCAGACGGAAAATAGGAGATGATTGCTCTCAAGAGAAGAGAGAGAGACATAAGGAGAGAGAGAGAGACGCGAGCTTGAGAGAGCGAGATAAGGAGAGAGAGAGAGACGCGCGCGTGAGTAAGAGATAGAGAGAGAGACACGCGAGTGAGAGAGATAAGGAGAGAGAGATGCGCGCGAGAGAGAAGAACCATCAGCTCAGTTGTGGTCACATGACGCTCAGCAGACAAAAAGTATCCATACTACTCGTATTGCAAGACATTGTTCGTTTATCAAGTCAAAATTTATTAAAAACTTTAGCTCGTCTTGCAAAAAACTCGTAAACCCAGTTTCTCGCAAACCGATGTTCCATTTGTATTGTTTTGTAGTTCTTTTAAACAATAGTTATTGTTTATGTTTTTTAATGTTCCCTACTGATAATAAAGTTTTTCCTGTTTTGTTTTAGCTCTTTCAGACTAATTTACAGAGTTGAAAACACACATTTTATGTAAAGTAAAAAAGGATATTTAATTTCCACAGTATGAACTGCAAGTAGATATGAGACTCAGTTAATCAAGAATATGTAAATCATTTGACTGAAGTGTACCATTGATCAAAACTATTAGCTTACTTGTCATAATTAATTATAGACAGAATGCCCATCAAAACCTATTCAATGTCAGTGCAATTAAGTCTTAAGTTGTCCATTTTTTATTGCTGTCTCTATAAATTGTTGATTTAAATTGAGTTAAAATCCTTTATTAATCTATTACACTGCTCTTTGAAATAAAGATGGGCCCCAGCTAAGCGTAAAGTTGAAAATACCCATTTATGCATACTTTTAACATGCATTCCAAGAACATTTTCAATACCACATAGTATACAAAGTAAAGAAAACAGAGCATAAGTAGAAAAGACCTGAAAAAGACTTCATGCATGAATATAATAGAAAAAGCACAAATAGAAAAAACACTTTCATATACTGTAGTAATGAGGGTACAAGGTAAAATCCAACTCCTGTAGACCTCTACTAGAAACACTGTGTCAATACATTTGATCTCTTTAGAGAAGTGTTTTAAAGGAAGAAATTAGTCGGTTAAACTTAGTATATGATGATATGAAAATGCCCATCCATACTTTTAATATTTCCTGTTTACCTTTACAATAAGAAACCTTTTTCTTAGAAGACTTTGCTTCTTTAATGCGGGTAATGGGATCCTTTACATATTCTAGAACTCTATAACGGCCAGTGTGATTTTCTACACTGCATGGGCTGAGCAAGTAACTTCACTATAAGAAAGGCTCCCCGAATCAATAAACTCAGTTATAGGTATCATGTGTATGTGCTTGGGAGGCCCCATAAGGACTTTGGTGATGGTGTGGGGTTGGTGATGTGTGCTAATACCGTCTCTCATCCTCTCTCTGCAGAACAGAAGATTGACAGCCATTCTACCTCTGACATCATGTCTATTGTCTGGCCTGTATGACCAGCAGTTTGGCCATATTTGAGTCAGTTGAATATCGGATGTCCGTCTGAAAATACATCAACTCATTCTTTGTACAAAAGATCATTTACTTGTTAATTTATTTTTATTATGCATGATCATGGACGTGCCCCAAGCCTTTTTTCTGTGTCTGCTTCTTGATTCACATGGGACACACACTTGACACGCTGGAAGTAGTAATGGAGGACAGAATAATAATAATAAGTTACATTTACATAGCACCTTTAACAATTCCAAGGTTGTTTTACAAAAAAAAAAGAAAAAAAACTAAGCAGTGGAAAAAAGGAGAAATGTTCATTGAAGAGAAAGGTCGAGAGGACAAACAGTCACAGAGAGATTAGGGAAGAGTTTAGGGGCCATGGCATTGACAGACCTGCCTCACAAGGTGGGAAATCTGGTGTATCGGACAGCAAGTAGATTATGACTAGAAGACCTGAGAGAGCGAGAAGGGGAGTAAGAAATCAAGATTATACTAAGGTAAAGTAAGCAGGTTATACAGGACTTTGAAATTTAGGAGCAAGATTTTGAACTTAATTTGGAGTGAAACAGTAACCGATGTAACTGAAAGAGAATGGGGTTGATCTGAGCAGAACGCTGCATATAGGTGAGAACCTTAGCTGCAGAGTTTGGAATATACTGTGACTTTTGTAAAAATCTTGCAGGAATTACATTAATCAATACAAGACATAATGAAAGCATGACCTAAAGTTAGTGCATCATTAGTAGTGACCAATGGCCAAAGACAAGCAATCTTATGGAAACGAAAGAATGAAGTCTTGGTGAGGAACTTGAAAACAGAACTGAGCAATGCTGCACACACTCTCTCTGACACACTAGCATTGAGGACATTCTTCCTACTAATTACTCAGCAGATGTGTGTCAAGAAATGCCACTGGGGCCCCTTTATATGAATGCCTTAGTGTGAGTGGTCTCCTATCATTAGCTAAGTCAAAGGTTTTTTCCTTTTTTTGTAATTCATTATATGTATTTGATGGGGATTGTTGTTTGTTATAATAATTCTAGAGCTAAATTTCTATCTGGGGACAAATAAATTACTGTTTATCTGTATATCTACTGAGAATTAAAAAGAAAATTTATTTTAAAATGTATACATCCTCATGTGTGTGTTTTTTTATAGTTTCCCCTAATGGCCTTATGCTCTGAAATTCACCTAGTGGTCAACTGTCTATTAGTCCAAGTCTAAATGTTTATGTGGCTATATTTGTTTTGCAATGTAATGGAGTGGGTTTCGCTACTAGACTTTGATCTAACTCTCCACACTCTTGAATTTTAGAAACAATTAAAAGTAAAAGAATACATGTAGCACACATTTTACATAGTTACTCCTATCTTAAAGCCATTCTAAATGAAAAGATGGTTAGAATAAGAAGTAAGTCATACAAATGTGTCCTTAGTCTAATTAATTTGTTACGCATCTGGCACTTACATCAAGTATTCTGTAATACAGAAACATGCATGAAGAAGACTTTGAATAATGTTTTCTTCTGCAAAAAAAACTTTTAAGCCAATAGGTAATTAAAACTTTAAAAAACTTTTTGAGATCAATATGCCAGGAGTCTCTACAGCAAGCTTTAAACTGCCAGCATGTCACACTTTCACATTGAATGGGTACTCCACAAATGAAATAAAACTCTTGTATGAAATCAGGATTAGCATTGCTTCAGTCCTGTTGAATCATTCCAGTATATCTAACTATGGAATAATGACATTCACAGCTGTGTTACATTTTTTATTTGTTCATTTGTTTATCGACATTTTGTCATATGTGTGGTTTAGAAATTCAGAATTGTTATTATTTTTATGTATCCTACATTAGCATATCATCTTCCTGACTCTCCCATTTCCTAAACTATCAACAATTAAAATCCCTAAGTGGTTTGTTTGCTTTCTACAGAGTTGTAATGATCTGGACAAGAACGTCAACATGGTCACTATGTTTTCTGGATACTACTATCTTCAAGATATTTATAATTGGTACACTGGTAACTTGAAATAGTCATGGAAAGACTGAGGTGAACAATATACCCTGTGATGACAAATGCCCCATCCAGCATTATTGAGCATAATGCTTCAATGATATTATCAAGCACCTCTTGATCCTGTAACTGAATCATGGTTAATGCATTGGAAAATACTTATATTCTGGCCACATCCCAGGATTAAATACTATAATTCACACTTCCTCAAGAACATGCATTACTGAAGACACTTGTTGCAGTTAAAGTAAAACACTAACCAATGTTTTCAAATTTAATATTCCACACTGATTTAATGTTAACATGATATCATGCCTTTTGAAATGTGATAAAGTGTGCACATACTGTAACTGGTCTTTCTGTAATTAAAAAATTGCTACATGTGCTCAAAATTGCAAAATTAATATGTTTTAATGCAACAAAACAGTGGAAAGATAAGCAGAAAGTGAGGGACGTAAGTAAGTAAAAGACAAATATCCTGTCATCCTATTGGAAATGCATTATGGAGAGTTGCAATATTTGTCATTTTCTGTCCCCTCTCCCCTTTTCCACTCTGTCACTAAGTTTTATTCTCTCTCTGTTCTCAACTTAGTGACACACTTGGCACAGAGTGGCTTTTAAACCCCACTTGACTGGCTGTTAGGGGGTTACCAGGCAACTCTCTGGTTTCTGTTTCAATTTTTTGAAGAAGTTGTGCCAAGTGGAATGTTAAATACTCTGAATGTCGTAATGGAAGGACTGGTATTCTGATGGAGATGGATGGTGATTCCTTGCCTGGGCAGGATTCCATAATGGAAGGATGTGGATGGTCACAAATCCTGGCGAGATTGATTTGTGGTACCTGGGAGGCCATAATGAGGGAGACTGCTTCCCAGGGCCAAATATTCCCCCTATGCACAGTGTGCACATCCCTCTAGTGAAACTCCCATTTGTATACCAGCAGGGCATATTGGGAGCTGTAGTCCTGCATACTGGGAACTGTAGTCCTGATAGGCAGCTACTTGGGTACCACCAGGGGGTGCTGCAGGGGAACACTACTACTACTTTACGGGTCTTCCACCTGGCCTGGGAGTGCTCCCGACATGCAGTGCTATGGCACTAGAAGTACCCCAGGGTCTGGCATAAAAGAAGCTGCCTCCTTTGCATCAGAGAGTCAGAGTTGGAATGCAGTGGACAACGCTCACAGAGGAGGAGGTGTAGAAAGAGATGGATGTGCTTATTAAAATATTATACAGTGTTGGACTAGCTTTAACCTTCTGAAGGTGATTTTGTAAATAGATGACTCTATTTAACCTTCAATCTGTGTTTGGCTGATTTGTGTCTTGAGTCAGGGGCTTGCTTGCCCCCTTTGGCCACACTGTTTTATTAGTTTCTTCACAATATTTGTTTGATTGGTAGAGCCACACCAAATGATATTTAAATGGTCTGCGATAGAATAACGGCAAACTTATACACGCACTAGTCTACACCAGTGGATTTTAGGTTCAGTCCTGGAAGACCTCCATAGCTGCAGGCTTTTATTCCAACAAATTTCATAGTCAGTGTGCCATTCTTAGTTTTAAATGACCTCCTCATTAGTTATATGGCCAATATTTATTTCTAATAAAACCAGAAACATGTGTAATCTTTGTCATACACTTTAAATGCTTATATTTCTTTATCTGGTTTCTGTATAATTTAGTCTTTCCAGTACAGTTTACTCCCTTTATTTTACCTGACTGTTGATATTTAGTAATGACTAGTGCAGACATAGGTCTGGACAGCATTCAGCGTCGTCAGTGTACAAATACAAGGGGACAAACTCCATAGAAAAGTGTACATTAAAAAGAAAATGGCAAAGTAAATTTAAAAATTCCATGTTTTAGCAAAAGTATAATTATTTCAGAATATCTTAGAATAAGAGTAAAAAAGGACAGCTCAATAAACAATGTGATATATTGAAAGTAAGAATGATGCTCCAATTGTGAAACTGGTTGGAATAAAAGCCCACAAGTACTGGTGTTCTCCAAGACTCAACTTAGTAAACACTGCTGTGCCCCATATGTATAACATTATACCTGTTAAAAGATGCAATATAATAAAATTAAAAAGTGCACATTAAAATACTTATCTACAGAATTACTGTAAGTATATAATCAAATAAACCAAGAAACTCAGATGGACATCCCACCAATGTTCCTTAATAAATGGATCTTCTTGGTCATGAAACTTGTTAGATGAATATTGGTCCATTTCCTGGAAAATATATGCCAATATAAAGAATTATTCTGTGCTCCGTTAAAGCTATGATAACAAATAAATGGTAGTAGACATTGTAGTGCATAAATAATGATTTATATTCAAAAGGTATGTTGTGAGGTATTCAGTGGTGGTGCTGGTGTTCTGCTGCCAGGGCACACCATTAAATAGACCAGAATATGCCAGCTAAAAGCTCATTCCCCAATAGGAGCTTCATATGCACCTTGACTTCTATAGCTTTCTTTGCTGGTGATCACACCAACTGCCACTTGTTTGTTGCTGGTTGTACCTGATCATCCAGGATCAAGCCCACCACATGAAACCAGCACCCTTTATATCATTTTTGGAATGACTCCTCCAATTCGACCTTCCAGCTACTAATTTGCATATCTAATTTGCATGGCAGGCATGCTTTTCCTCTCTAGATGCTTATGGCAGCACACATAATCAACAATCTATCATGCTCCTTGAATCAAACTGTAAAGTCTTTACACTAATATTGTGGCATAAAGTACTTCAGCACATTGTTTTTCTTTTTAAGAGACAAAGGTTAACTTTTTTTCTGGCATTTTTGTATCCTTAACATACAATATTATCTAGTAAGCAACAATTTAATAACTAATCATGACACGCTAACATGAGAACAGAGAAATAAAGAGCAAAATGGCAGACTTTAGATTTTGTGTTGTAATTGAGAAGTCTAGTTAAAAACAGCAACCCCATATATAAAGGAGAATAGCTAAGGAAGAAGAAGAAGATGTAGAGGAAGAAGTCTTATGAACACTTTGAAATCACTTCAGTTTTTTTTTTTGGCACCTTCTGACTCACCAGTACAATAAAAATTACCCTACATGTTATAAACCGCTCAAAGTACCTTGATGTCTAGTTATGCAAGACATCAACCTTTTTGGGGTTCATTCTATTTTTGGCCCTCTAGACTCAAAAAACACAAATTATTTGCCTATTTTTGGACCATATTTTGTGGAGGAAATTTCACCCTTATGAAAAACAGTAAACAACATCGTAATTAAAGAAAGAAACTTATTGTAAGAGCCAATCTTAGAAAGTTAAAGCTTTAAGGTAAGTTAAATTCATATTAGTGTTAGCTTAGTCATAGTCATAGACAATGGTATAGCCTTTTACCCCCCTGTAAGTTAATAAGAGATAGAATGTTCTTGCTATAATTAAGATACACTGTGATAATTGAGTCAGTTGTTGTTTAGAATAGATTCCAGTACACAGGGACTTAAAAGACCCATTTTTAGCTTAGAAATGAGATAGGCATACAGTTTTCTCACCGTTTTGAAATGGTTAAGAAATGTTTTGAAGTAATTTGTAACAATTTGAAATGTAACAAGATTTAAGCTTTGAACAGAACTTTTCTTAACAAGAACTTTTATTTTTTGTTTGCTATTTCAATTTTCTCTTTTTCTTTGAAGCGTTTTACTTTGAATTTTAATTAAAACATTTAAAAACAAAGATATTTTGTCTGTGGAATCATTTCATCGTGTCAGGCTTTTGTTGAATCCCATTTTTTATGCTAGAGCTGCTGAACTTTGGTAATTTTGGGAAAACACAGCTACATTTTTGTCAGAAAACTGGCCATCTGAATGCGTTGAACTTGAATTGGACGCTGCCATCTGAGGACTGAGGACACTTGTGCTCCAGAACTCATCAACAAAAGAAAAAGAACTGAGCTACAGCGAGGTACTGTGCTCTTATCTTCAAACTCTACATGATCGTATATGAAAGCAAGGTCGCCGTACTTGAACTTGAGAAGACACTGTGAGACTAAGAGACTGTAATATGTGAAAGATTGCTTTTTTGCCTGAGTCATGGAAGCCTCACTGTAAGGAAGCCGTTTGTGTTTGCTTAGCACCCGATTGTTACGTAAATGTTGGTAGGAAATGCGCTGTCACTTACACGGGCTGCTGTCATCATGTCAATGTCCAAGCATAGTTCAAGTGAAGTTGGGAGTGATCTGAGTATGGACTGAAAGCCAGAGAATGTAATTGGGGATCTTCATCAGGAACTGAAACTTTTGTGGTATTACACTGGTTGGAACTAATAATTTGTTTGAGGAATTCTGCAGTGTTTGTTATTTATTATTAAGCTTATTGGGTAGTACTCTGTTTTCTAGGACTTTTGGGATGTTTGCCTCCATCTTTCATGATGGATGCCTGTTCTTCCATTCTCATTCCATGGACAGTAAGTAATCACAAAGCTGACATGGCTGAAAAACAAGGTCCAGTATGCCTGGCGAACATTCAATCTCTAAGCAGATTTCAAAGAAACAAGATTATTATATTCGGTATAGACTGAGATCCTTCCAGCCATTATCTCCACTCTTCCAGTCTCAGCTCTATGGCAGGCAACCTACTATTCCTAATGTCATAATTCTGCTTCACAAACAGTATCTTTCTTGAAAAGAATGCACAACAGTTTAACTCATCAATAGGATTAGTTCTCTGAGACCACTGCACCCACTCTAACACTAGAGGTACCCACTTTGATTATAAATTGTTTAGTGTTGCAGAACTGGAATTGCTTAAGTATATTGTAAGTGTATCGAAAGGCCATTGTGCCTCAGGTATCATGGAAAACCTCTTTTAGGTTTTTTTTATTAAGTGCCATGATATGTAAGATAATCAAGCTAAAGTCTTATGTACCGCAGATAGTAAATGGCAATCCGCAGAAATCTCTGTACATGCAGAACAGCAAAACATTAATGGGGAAGTGACAGTGCTTTGAAGGCACAGCATGTATCTCACAGATCATACTATGAACATTCACCCTTTTCTTGATTTATTTCCTCAAGTTCAGACTCATTGAATCTGCTTTGTGTTGGACACAGTTTATTCATCTGACATACATAAGCATGACATTAAACTAATTAAATGGTAGCACTAATGGCCTTGCTGTCAATATTATTCTACTTGTTAAAGAGCAATAAATGATTTCAAAGCATATAGTAAAGCTGATTTATGGTTTGTCTTCTATATGTAATATACCACAATAGTGTGTATTCAGTGCAGAACAAGACATCAGAATTCTCCGTGTCTTCTCTTTCCATATTGATCTAGGTTCATGGGCTTAGCAGTGATAAATTAAGGCAGCAGCATCATTCTAATTCTACTTTGAGAAGGTAAAGCTTATATTTGGGTTCAACCTGTAATTTATTTGGTTATCATGTGCGGCAAAGGTTTTAAAAGTGATAAAAGGCATCAGGAGGGAAAGGGGAAGTCAGTAATATAACCAGAGTCATGTTTAAAGGTGAAAAGTCATGCTAGAGACAGAATAACAAGACCAGAAATTATTGGAGCAATAAGGAACAGTGATTGACTTCACTTGATTGGTGCCCCTCAGTAATGCGATAGCACAAGCACTCGGTTACAAAAATACCAGTTGAATGATGCAGAGTAAATCTGTCCATTAAAATAATATGGGGATAAGAATTATGAAAAGGCCGATAATTCCAAAATAATTAGTTCACAATCTTTTGCAGAAATATTAAAACTCCCAGATCAGTTCAGTTGGATTTAGTAGTCATTTTCTGTTGTATTACTGAGAAAAGTGACATAAAAAAAAAGCAGTTCATTTTTTTATAGACCAGAGTGTGTCTGATGAATGGTATTAGGAGATGAAAATACAGATTGCTTTCATAAGTATTGAAGGCTTTCTACTGAAAGGCAGAGATGCGTATTGAAACAAGACAGAAAGATCAATTGGTGCCTCAAGGGAATATACATATGTACAGTCACTTTTTGGTTTACTGCCAAAAACACATTGATTGATTAACACAATCTACATTTAAATATTACATAAGCCTTTCTTGTACTATTATTTGCTTTAATATTGTGGCTGTGAGTGCAAAATCTAATCTAAATGTAATCAAAGCTGTTCTTGAAAAAGAAAGTGTATGTGCAGAATAAAAAGGTCCAGTCAGTTAAGTGAGGGATGACAGCATTTACTGCTATATTTTTATTTTACACTTCCATTTAGAATCAACTCTTTTTTTCAGCTATGGTATTTTGAATGGTATTTTGTGTGAAAATTTCTAAAATGGTTTTACTTTGACTAATGTGATTAAGGGTTTTTTGCAGCTGAACTATGTTGATTTTAGTAACAAAATCTGTCCATTCCCAAAGACAAAACACATGCAATATAAATGCATACAGCATACTCACAGCTGCTACAACATACATAATTGTAACACCATGTTCCACTTTTTGCCCTTATCCATAAACTTTTGACAAGCTGCATTTTAATTACTAGGCTTCATGAACAAATCTTCAACACACTGTATTATTAATTAAGAAAAATGTTACCATTCATGTTCTGAAGTAGAAGTCATTTTCTACTTTAGGTTATCAGCATCTCTAGGAGCTAAAAGTAATTTTCTCTCTTTTATTTATAAGTTTGGAGCTAAACTTCTCAGTAATGATATGCCTTACCGTGCACCTAGACAACAATTTGCTTTGTTTGCATTTTACCCTCATTATGTTTATCAGCAATTGCTATGTAATATTTTCATCTCCATTTGCAGATCCATTTATGAAACCAGACAATAATCAGCCTTCATTGGTCACTTTATCTATACTAATAAAAGGCAAAGCCCTCACTGACTGACT
>JANRMT010028174.1:150651731-150682359 GCA_026402145.1 Polypterus bichir lapradei
CCAACTTTTGTAAGGAAGCTGTAAGGAATAAGCCTGCCAAATTTCAGCCTTCTACCTACACGGGAAGTTGGAGAATTAGTGATGAGTCAGTCAGTGAGTGAGTGAGTGAGTGAGTGAGTGAGTGAGTGAGTGAATGAGTGAGTGAGTGAGGGCTTTGCCTTTTATTAGTATAGATACTTTGCCGTCTTCCACCTCATATAAGCACAAGTCAATACACTCAGTTCACATAAAATACACATTGTGAAACAGGTTTCATAATACAGTACACCCAGAATACAATACATCCTCAAAATAACTGGCAAAATAAAAAATATTTTTGAAAAAAATGTTAAAAAAAATTAAAGGATCAACTTAACACCGCAAATGGATAAATTCTTAACTTCTACTTTTTGACCCAAATATATATTTTTATTGAGTTTTTTGATGTTTTCATGTGAAATGCTCATCCTACATTCTCCTCTATATACCTGGAGGAGGAGGATGAGGTGGAGGTTGCAAGCATGTGCTGTTTGCAGCTCTTTGCCATGTCCACTACATGACAAATCACTCGGATTGGGACCTGAGTGCAGCCATGCAACGGTGACACCTCAGCGCTACACTGGAACAATGTGAGGTTTTTTACAGTGGCCGGAGTGCCAGTCCTGTCACCAACCCCCACATTTTTCCTTGCAAGTTTGGTGGACCTACTTGGAGGGCTATACCTGGGCAGTTTCAAACTGTCCTGCATGCCTAAAGGCACCTGGCCTTTCTAGTTGAACATGCGCTTTATACCTGTGACTTACAACTTAACAACAGTCTGGAAATTAATAAAATTTTACAAAACTACAATCAATATATACACAATACTGTATGTGAAAAATTAGGAAAATGAGTGCCAATATCGGTTACTGATATTTAGCTTCAAAATGTGCCTGTGCCAGTGATGTCTGAAAATGGTGTGAATTGATTTTGATATATTTGAAACTTTTAAAATGTAAACATTTCTTACAGTTTTACAAGGCAGTACATAAATTGGGCACTAAATATGCATTCCACAATTCTTACAGAGCTGCAGACATCATGCATCTGCGATTGCGTGTCTACAAACAGACGTAATAACCATACAGAATATGGTTGCACCTGTGTGTCAACCATACAAAATGGCATTAAAATGGTGACATTCTTGTGAATATTACTTGAACGAGTCCCAAAGAGGGAATATAGAGATGTCTTTATTTTGCTCAATTTTTCTGTCTATGGAGACAATAAGAATTCTGGAAGATCAATTGTTGAGGGTGAATAGTTCATCAAAAAATCAGTCTTTCTGTTGTGTGTGTGTGTAACAGATATTTACACCCCCACTAGGCTCAGTTCCTATATTGCTCACAGCAGTATCAGAACAAGCTCCAGCATCCATGGCTGATTCCTTTTTGCCTTTAATGACTCCAGTTTCATTTTGTGGCATTTGATTGTGCTTTTGAAAATACCTTGACATCATTGTTTAGTAAAGAGATTGGTCTATAAGATTCACATTCCAAATGCTCTGTGTTCTTTTTTGGAAAAACACTAATCGATACCCAGTGTAAAATTTAGTGTAGTATATCACCTTCTTTATCTTGTTCAAACATACATAGCATTAACAGGGCTAATTTGAAAGACATCCTTTTTTAAGATTCTGCAGGATTTTAATAAGTCTCAGTGATTTGTCTGCTTCCTAAACAAGCAGTAATTTTAGTCACATCAGTTTTAACTTTTCAAAAAGATATAAATATGGAATTCTCTTGTGGCAAGGTTATATAATATTAAGCCAGTTTTCCTCTTTATAATGGCTGTCTTAACATTGTACAGGGAGTGGTGTAGCATCAATGTGTCTGTAGGAAGCTAAGTTTTGAGGACCCCACACAGGACTTCCTCCTAGAGAATGTTGAAATGTCTAGGAATGTTCAAAACAACGGAGGAAGAGGCAAAGTATTTGATTTTTGGGAGGAAATTTATTGGAATGGCTCCAGCAGACCCCCGTGACGCTGTGTTAGGACATAGCGGGTTGGATAATGACTGACTGACTGACTGACATCAACACTAAAACAATGTAGACTGAACTGATGAAGGAGGAATTGGACTTGGATCTCTGTCAAACTGAATTACAAAAGGCCATTTGTTTAAAAAGGTGGCCACCTTGTAGAGGATCAATTAAATGGACACCCAAAGAGAAAAATAGAACTGGTCCATGAGTTAGAGTTAGCTTGTTCTCAGGTTACTCGTGGCTGATATTTTAAACTTGTTTTTTGATTTTTTTTGTTTGTTTGTGGTAGCACTATCCAAATTCTCCCATTTTCTCTTGAGTGGATTTAACTAACTTGGTACCTTTATATTCCAAAGAACTTTGTATTATACAGTATATTTGCACCCAACATTACTGGATAAAAATTCAATCTTAATTGTATAGTTTGAATAATTAATACTTGTATATACAGTATCTGTTCAGTCACAAATGCTGCTAATTTATACATAAACATGGATAATCTGGGGTAAGCATTTATTGTTAGCGTATGGTATTATTTTGTTGTGTGTATGTTACTATATCCCATTTTATTTGATTTGTGATACTAGTGCTGCTGGTAATGATATACATTTTGCTTATTTAACTACACTAGATGAATCATATTAGTTTTGCTTAAGTGGGAATTGACTGAGAAGATGTAGATGATGGCTAACATTTCTGAACATCGTCCACCTCAGTAGCAGGTGGTGAATTGTGATTGTCGCATCTGATAAGGCTAATTGTTAGAGTACTTCATTACACTAAAGGACTTAGAATAATCCGTATTACTTTATGTTCTTTAAATATGATCATGTTTTTAATCTTTTGTTATTTTTTTGGTACTTCATTTTGTATGTATTTGTTAAGATAAAAATTTACTGTTCTTTTCATCTTCCTAATAGTAAGAGTGGTGTGACTTAAAGAGTAAGTGCTTACATTTTTCCTGTAGTTAGACTTTTAAATTATGTTTGTAGTGACATTTTCTTAAATAATCTATCATTATGTGAGTTTTCATATTCTTTGGAGATTTCTTGAGATCTTAGTAATTAATTCTGATGTCTGTATAGTTTGAAATTTATTTTTGTAAAAGACATGAAATAATTTGTCCCCTTAGATATACTTCATATACTCCCAAAAGTTCTGTTTATCCATAGACAGGTACAGTGTCCACTAAATTTCCACTACTGCACTATTATGATCACCTCTATCCTCAAATGTGAATACAACCTTTAGGTACTCAATATGGAACAACTTTCCCACATAACGTGAAGAAAACAAGATATTACATTTGGAGAAGCTAATTTACACCTTAGACTCGTCAAATTTGCAGCTAAGAGGAGAAGCAATAGAGATGCCATTCTTAGTTTCCCATACTGACTATTCTCCAGTCCTCAGCATTGCCTTGATAATCTGTCCAATGCAACACACAGTGCTTTTATCATCTCCCAATGGTCTTAATTATCCTGGGCAGTGTAATGTAGTGGTTAAGACTTTGGACGTCAAACCCTGAGGTTTTGGTTTCAGATCCTGCTGCTGGCACTGTGACATCACTCCATCTGTTTGTGCTCCAATTAGAGAAAAACAAAAGAATGTAACAAATTATATCTCTCAAAAAAGTCACCTTGGCTAAAGGTGTCAACCTAATAAGTAATGATGTGGTTTCTGGCAGATCAAGCTGCAAATCAGCAGCAACTTGATACTTCTCTCAAAACAATGAATTGCAACAGTTTAATCAGTTCTAAAATGCATCTGTTGCTCATATACTGTTAAGTAATATCGCCTTAACAAAGCGTTATTTTGGTCTTAATAAAGTGTTTATTTATTTCTGTAATGTGGTCTATTAAAATACCATTACTTTCGGAATGGTCAGAGGCGGTTTACGTGTGTCATATTTCTCCTGATATGTAATTTCACTGGTGTATCAAAAGCTCTTAATATGTCACACTGCACAGAGATGAACAACCACTTTATCTATGCTTTGTAAGTTTTATTAAGACCAGAAAATGCCTTTGTTAAGTTCTTGTTACGTAACAGTATAAGTAATAGATGCATTTATGTAGTGTCTAAACTAAAGTGTTATCCAATGACTGAAAGTAAACATGAAGAGAATAAAGTGGAAAGGTCAGACATCACAAGCAATTACTTCAAAAACTTCCATTGTGCATGAACGCAGCATGTGGATAGTGTTGGTTAATGTCTTTCTTTTCTGTTGTGTGTGTGCAGCAAATATTTACACCCCTGCTATGCTCAGTTCTCATATCAGAACAGGCTCTAGCATCCATGACTAGATTAAGAGAGTTTAATAATAAATACGTATACACTTGCCCTTTTCCCTTGCTGTAGGGATGTATATATAGATTGACTCTTTCAAAGTGGTTGTTTATTTCCTCAAGAAGTAGTTCAATACTGTTGTTCTCCAGATCCAAGTGAAAACAGTGTCAAATTTATAGTTTGAAATTTATTTTTGTAAAAGACATGAAATAATTTGTCCCCTTGGATATACATCATATACTCCCAAAAGTTCTGTTGATCATTATGAAATAATCAATTTGAGAAAAAAATAATTTAATAAAATAATTATGCTCTAAAATTAAGGATTTAATTATCAACAATGATTTGCCTCAATACAAAGTTCCCACTCATTTAATTTTCCACTTTATTTTTGCTAATAATTTGGCCATAAAATTGCTACAATAACAGAAATGTGACATGTCTGTGGTATTTAGAATAGTGTTATTTAATTAATTTCTTAGGCATATGTTTGGTGCCTTTTTCCCTAACTCATCCTGATTCAACTAAGGGCATGACAATGTGATTATTAGTTCTTTTAGATATCCTATGGCACACAGTATAAATGTGGACTACAACTTACAGAAAAACAAATACATTTGACAGTGCTGGGTCATCCCCATGATTTATTTAATAGAAAAAACAAACATTTAAAATAATGAATACAATGGATCAGAGTTCCTATAGATTTTTCATCATCAAAACTTGCATTGTAAATAAAATTATCGATGGCATTAATCTTCTTTTACCCAAAAGTCTTTTTTGTTCCTAAAATATTTCAGTACAGTTTGCCGTTATAGACTAGGCCAATTTCTATATGGATTCTCGCATTCATGAACTGTTTCTGTACAGTACATAAACACACTGCCTTTTTTGTATTAATAAATCCTTATAGCTCTTTTGTAACCTTAACATTACACACTCTGCCAATTGCCCTGATAAGGTCAAGAATTTAGTCTGGCTGCAACCATTGACCACTCCTTCTTTATTACTGCATACTTTTTTCCTCTCCACACTTGCCTGTCCTTAAGACATACCCAGCAGCATCTTCACTACATTCCACAAACACTTAATTGTACTTTGGAATCCTTGGTTCCATGGAACAGTATGTCAAACCTTTCTGGCTTACGTTAATGAAAGGCTTCTGTGGACACAGGGAAATCACATTTTTTTAATTCCTTAAACACATCATCACTGACACATTGATTAATTCACATGAATCACTGTGAAAAAGGGTGTGTGGGCCACTCTTCATTTTCTGAACCAACTTCTCCTTGTCTGAGACCAACAGTTTTTGGTCCAAACATTGTGAATTACTAACAAGCGGGCATTTTACTGGAGCTTCCTCAAGAAACTTGACAAGCAGTGCAGTCACAAAATGTTTCCATTCCATCTTTATCTCTAGCACCTGTCTCTCTGACATTCCATTTTTAGTCATTAGTTGACTAAGGACCATCTCTGCCACAAATCCAATGTCCACCACTGAGGCATCCTTGGACTCACAGGTCTCCTAAAAAGGATCTTTTCTCTCAGTGTTTTTATGTTAACAAATCATTCCATCACATTGTAGATAAAGCAAAAAATGGATAACGTAACAAACAACTAGGTTTTATAAAAAACAAAAAATGGCCATATCAGTGTATGCATTATGTTCTTATATTGTATATGACAAATCTTACTACTTTTTTTTTATAAATGTATTTAACAGCAATAAGCATCACATGTATATTCTTTCATTTCAATTTTATTTCAGTTCCATTATTGATTATTAATTCCTTGTCCTGTCATCTCATTAAACCATACAGAGTTATTGGACATTTAAAATTATTAAATGAGACATGAAAGGATTTATTGGATGGTTGATGTTCTTGCTGATGACAGGAAACATTAGTTATTCCATTTTACATTCAGTAAGAAAGGAAGTCCCATGGTTGTTGATGTTGTTGAAAACGGAAACCTTTTTAGGGAACAGAGAATCTGTGTGCTTTTCATTTTACTTCTTGAAAGCAATTTTTTAGTTTTGATAGATCATCGATTGCTGCCACTTTACTAGACCAATATTTTCTATACAACCATGTTAATGAAATTTTGGCATTAGGGAATCACAACATATCATTTAAAAAATTCACTTCTGCATGCAGAACTACCTTTGAATAGTCAGGCCATATCCTTCCAGCTCAATCTAAATTCAGAATGAAATGTAAAAACTCTGACTATAATAAGTGAAACACTTTCCAATTCTAAGATTTGTTAGCCCAGTCTCTGTGAGAGTGTTGCATGCCCCATAAACTCTGAGCCTACATACTGTAACTAGTTTTTAATTTCTCCACCATTCTAGACCCTCGTGTTTAAATCCATTTGTTGATTTGTAGCGAATGATTAGGAGTCTAATCAAAATGCATGACATACGTAATTTCTTATTACATATCTCTCTCAAGCAATGATTTTGGATAAGAAGCAATACAGAAAGTGGTAAAATATGCTCATTTTGTTTCAACACCAGAAATTATAGCTGTGATGTTGCTGTCCGGGAACAGTAATCCTGTATAGAAACCTTATTTTGGACACTTGAACTTTCAATCTCATTCTTTAAGTTATTATTCAGAGTTTATTATCATAGGCAAGTGTAAACAAGATTATATTAAACTACCTTGTTTCCCTTTAAAAGTTAACATGCAACATAATGTGACTGCTTCTCATGTTTCAATTTACTGCTAAAAAAAAAGGTTATTGGTTTTAGTCATACTTGCACAGAGACACAAGTGTGTTTTCTGGGGAGTTTGCTTATGGGTTATTTAATGCTTCAGTCCAGATGACCATAAATGAAAAATTAAAAGTCTAAGGTTGCAAATTATCAACATAGACAGGTACAGTGCCCACTAAATTTCCACTACTGCACTATTACGATCACCTCTACCCTCAAATGTGAATACAATCTTTAGGCACTCAATATGGATCAACTTTCCCACATAATGTGCAGAATACAAGATATTACATTTGGAGAAGCTAATTTACACCTTAGACACATCAAATTTGCAGCTAAGAGGACAAGCAACAGAGATGCCATTCTTAGTTTCCCCTACTTACTATTCACCAGTCCTCAGCATTGCCTTGATAATCTGTCTTCCATGCAACACAAAGTGCTTCTATCATCTCCCAGTGGTCTTAATTATCCTGGGCAGTGTAATGTAATGGTTAAGACTTTGGACGTCAAACCCTGAGGTTTTGGTTTCAGATCCTGCTGCTGGCACTGTGACATCACTCCATCTGATGTGCTCCAATTAGAGAAAAACAAAAGAAATGTAACAAATTATATCTCTCAAAAAAGTCACCTTGGCTAAAGGTGTCAACCTAATAAGTAATGATGTGGTTTCTGGCAGATCAAGCTGCAAATCAGCAGCAACTTGATACTTCTCTCAAAACAATGACTTGCAACAGTTTAGTCAGTTCTAAAATGCATCTGTTGCACATATACAGTGGTGTGAAAAACTATTTGCCCCCTTCCTGATTTCTTATTCTTTTACATGTTTGTCACACAAAATGTTTCTGATCATCAAACACATTTAACCATTAGTCAAATATAACACAAGTAAACACAAAATGCAGTTTTTAAATGATGGTTTTTATTATTTAATCCAAACCTACATGGCCCTGTGTGAAAAAGCAATTGCCCCCTGAACCTAATAACTGGTTGGGCCACCCTTAGCAGCAATAACTGCAATCAAGCGTTTGCGATAACTTGCAATGAGTCTTTTACAGCGCTCTGGCCCACTCATCTTTGCAGAATTGTTGTAATTCAGCTTTATTTGAGGGTTTTCTAGCATGAACCGCCTTTTTAAGGTCACGCCATAGCATCTCAATTGGATTCAGGTCAGGACTTTGACTAGGCCACTCCAAAGTCTTCATTTTGTTTTTCTTCAGCCATTCAGAGGTGGATTTGCTGGTGTGTTTTGGGTCATTGTCCTGTTGCAGCACCCAAGATCGCTTCAGCTTGAGTTGACGAACAGATGGCCGGACATTCTCCTTCAGGATTTTTTGGTAGACAGTAGAATTCATGGTTCCATCTATCACAGCAAGCCTTCCAGGTCCTGAAGCAGCAAAACAACCCCAGACCATCACACTACCACCACCATATTTTACTGTTGGTATGATGTTCTTTTTCTGAAATGCTGTGTTCCTTTTACGCCAGATGTAACGGGACATTTGCCTTCCAAAAAGTTCAACTTTTTTCTCATCATTCCACAAGGTATTTTCCCAAAAGTCTTGGCAATCATTGAGATGTTTCTTAGCAAAATTGAGACGAGCCCTAATGTTCTTTTTGCTTAACAGTGGTTTGCGTCTTGGAAATCTGCCATGCAGGCCGTTTTTGCCCAGTCTCTTTCTTATGGTGGAGTCGTGAACACTGACCTTAATTGAGGCAAGTGAGGCCTGCAGTTCTTTAGACGTTGTCCTGGGGTCTTTTGTGACCTCTCAGATGAGTCGTCTCTGCGCTCTTGGGGTAATTTTGGTCGGCCGGCCACTCCTGGGAAGGTTCACCACTGTTCCATGTTTTTGCCATTTGTGGATAATGGCTCTCACTGTGGTTCGCTGGAGTCCCAAAGCTTTAGAAATGGCTTTATAACCTTTACCAGACTGATAGATCTCAATTACTTCTGTTCTCATTTGTTCCTGAATTTCTTTGGATCTTGGCATAATGTCTAGCTTTTGAGGTGCTTTTGGTCTACTTCTCTGTGTCAGGCAGCTCCTATTTAAGTGATTTCTTGATTGAAACAGGTGTGGCAGTAATCAGGCCTGGGGGTGGCTACAGAAATTGAACTCAGGTGTGATACACCACAGTTAGGTTATTTTTTAACAAGGGGGCAATTACTTTTTCACACAGGGCCATGTAGGTTTGGATTTTTTTTCTCCCTAAATAATAAAAACCATCATTTAAAAACTGCATTTTGTGTTTACTTGTGTTATATTTGACTAATGGTTAAATGTGTTTGATGATTAGAAACATTTTGTGTGACAAACATGCAAAAGAATAAGAAATCAGGAAGGGGGCAAATAGTTTTTCACACCACTGTACTGTTAAGTAATATAAAGTGTTATTTTGGTCTTAATAAAGTGGTTATTTATTTCTGTAATGTGGCCTATTAAAATAACTTTACTTCGGAATGGTCAGAGGTGGCTTACGTGAGACATATTTCTCCTGATATTGCATACTTCAGTATAGGTAATTTCACTAGCGTATCAAAGGCTCTTAATATGCCACACTGTACAGAGATGAACAACCACTTTATCTATGCGTTGTAAGTGTTATTAAGACCAGAAAATTTCTTTGTTAAGTTCTTGTTACGTAACAGTATGAGTAATAGATACATTTATGTAGTGTCTAAACTAAAGTGTTATCCAATGACTGAAAGTAAACATGAAGAGAATAAACTGGGAAGGTCAGACATCACAAGCAATTACTTCAAAAACTTCCATTGTGCATGAACGCAGCATGTGGATAGTGTTGGTTAATCTCTTTCTTTTCTGTTGTGTATGTGAGCAGCAAATATTTACACCCCTGCTAGGCTCAGTTCTCATATCAGAACAGGCTCCAGCATCCATGACTAGATTAAGAGAGTTTAATAGTAAATACGTATACATTTGCCCTTTTCCCTTGCTGTAGGGATGTATATATAGATTGACTCTTTCAAAGTGGTTTTTTATCTCCTCAAGAAGTAGTTCAATACTATTGTTCTCCAGATCCAAGAGAAAACAGTGTCAAATTTATTTCCATTTTGTTTATTTATTTATTATCCCATGTTGTTTCTCCTGCAATGCTGTGTCCTTCAGTTTGTCCAGACAACTTAAATCACAGATGTGTATAATTATATCTGTCTGAGCAGTTGCAGACCACATGTCCAAATGGTATCTGCCTTTTTCTGCTCATTTCATAAACTTGATCAATTGTGTTGGTGGTTTCAGCATTTTTTTCACTGTACTATTTTTCTTTTTCTTGATATGGTTTTATCTTATAAGAGATAGTCTTCTGTGATCCAGATGCCAGCAGAATGTATGTGACACAAGGAGAGATAACACAATTCAGAAACAATAAAATGCAGCAGGTGAGGCAAAAATGTATGCAAACCGTGGGACTCTAAAATTGCCTTTTATTCTAATCAGTGTGACACTTTTTTGAAAGGATGCTCCTTCAGACCTATAACTGTTACATGCACTCACAAGCCACTTTATTAGGTACATCTGTTCAATTGCTTTATAACGCATATATCTAATCAGCCAATCACATGGCAGCAACTCAATGCATTTAGGCATGTAGTCATTGTCATGACAACCCCTGCTGAAGTTCAAACCAAGCATCAAAATGGGGAAGAAAGGTGATTTAAGTAACTTTGAATGTGGCATGGTTGTTGGCGCCAGACAGGCGGGTCTGAGTATTTCTGAAACTGATGATATACAGGAATTTTCAAGCATAACCATCTTTAGGGTTTAAAGAGAAAAAAGGTCCAAAAAAGGGAAAGTATCCATTGAACTGCAGTTCTCTAGGCAAAAATGCCTTTTTAATGCCAGAGGTCAGAGGAGAATGGCCAGACTATTTCAAGCTGATAGAAAGTTACAACTGAGGTATGTAGAACAGCATCTCTGAACGCACAACACTTTGAGCCCTGAAGCAGATGGGCTACAAATGGAGGAGACCACAGTAGGTGCCACTCCTGTCAGCTAAGAACAGGCAACTGAGGCTACAATTCACATGGGCTCACCAAAGTTGTACAATAGAAGACTGGAAAAACATTGCCAGGTCTGATGAGTCTAAATTTCTGCTGAAACATTAATTTGGATGGTGGGGTCAAAATTTGGCATCAACAACATGAAAGCATGGATCCATCCTGCCTTGTATCAATGGTTCAGGCTGATGGTGGTGGTGTAATGGTGTAAGGGATATTTTCTTGGCACACTTTTGGCCCCTTAGTATAAATTGTGCATCATTTAAATGTCACAGCCTACCTGAGTATTGTTGATGACCTGTCCATCCCTTTATGATCGCAGTGTACCCACTTTCTGAGGACTACTTCCAACAGGATAACGCTCCATGTCACAAAGCTCAAGTCTTCTCAAAATGGTTCCTTGAACATGACAATGAGTTCATTGTACTCAAATGGAATCAGCCAGTGTACCAGATCTCAATCCAATAGAGCATCTTTTGGATGTGATGGAAGGGGAGAGTAACTGTGTGATGCTATCATATCAATAGGGACCAAAATCCCTGAGGGATGTTTCCAGCTTCTTTTTGAATCTATGCCACAAAGCATTACTACAGTTCTGAAGGCAAAAGGGGGTTCAACCCGGTACTAGTAAGATGTACCTAATGAAGTGGCGGGCAAGTGTATGTATTATTGTCAGGCAACACAATATTAGTAATGAGGTATGCCAATAAAAGAACTTATTGATTAATAATAGTAAACCAGCACTTATACTTCCACACACAGAAACACTGTAGAAAATAGGGATCCATTTCCCAACAGATATAACATCAAGAAGCAATTTGACTGCACTTTCTGTGGGACTTGTGATAGCATCATCTGGGCAGCACATTAAAGTCATATCTTAAAAAAAACAAACTACACAAAATGCAATTCACATTGTTGGTAAAAATGAAGATTTATAATTTTCTAACGATATACAATATGTCCTTTTGCAATCACAATATTACCAGATGGCAAATTTTAAATTGGAATAATGTGTTGTTAATGAAAATTGTATATTCCTTCACTGTCAAGATTTTATGGGCTCTTTGTTTATTTTAAGGTGGACATTGCTGTTTGAATGAATTCTTGGTTCTGGCCTTGGCACGTATCCTAGTTGACATGTTATTTTCTTACACTGCTTAAAGATGCATTTATCTTGAGTCTGAAACTTGTTTTGTTTTTTTTTTCTTATCATCCTTTGAAATGTATTATTGTAGACATAGGAAAGATTATTGCCTATGAGCTGCCAAAGTGACCTTGAGTTTGCGGAATTGAGAATATTATGTTTACTGTATGTCATTGGTTATGGCTCCTTAGTTGCTTTCATCTTCTATTTTGCCACTCAAAAGCAAATTAACAGTAGAGTGGGAAGGTCATGTATTATTAAAGCATTTGAAATAGTTCAGCATCATTTTCTAACAAACAAAGGAACTGTTAGACCTGCAGGAGAAAAAGACAAATGATATAAGTTATGACAAAAGCTGTAACACAATAGACAGCCTTTGGCATATTTTATTTCTCTGTCAAATTTCAGGCATCAATGTTTACAGTTTAAAGCTGACAAAAGAATAAATGTGACATGGCCCCTAACTATAAGAAGAAGCTATTTTATTCAACTTTCTCTAAGTAAGTTTTATATCCCTCAGTGGAAAGTGTATATTTATTCCATGTCCTTCTGTCACTTCTTATGTCAAGAGAAGCTGCAAATGTCTGTGACCTTCGGGCAATTTTGTTTCCTTTAGACTTTAATGCACTGAAGCACTTAAAGGGCAACGATTTCCTAGGCTACACACATGGGGGCTACTGCCTCTGGGGTGGTAGCCCACTGTGACCAAATATTTGAAATCACTATATGATGGGCTGTGGTGTGCCACAATAATGAAGAGCATTTTTTGCAACTTTTCTTGTCTGTTCTACAGCCATCAATGGTTCTTTCCCCAACTATGTCAACTCTTACCCTTTTTGCAATCATAATGCAACCACTGGGTGCTGATGTATACTGTGTCCCACGGTAGTCTTCAAAATAATTTATAATTCATTTTAGAAGTAATTGCCCATTATGTGTCATAAAAAGTTCACAAAATCACCAGGCAATCTTAACAGTATTACTCTAAATACCTAACTGTTTCATGTTGTTCTTCCACATATGTACTATATTCCTGTTTTTTATATAATACTTATGTTTATTTTTATATAATTTTTCACTTTTAGTTGCTTTTCATGACTTTTTATTAAAAATAATGTTCTATACCTGGTGAATGACAAGAGTGATTGCCTTCAAACAGGGGGATAATTAGAGCATGAGAGAGTCACTCATTCAGTATTATAATAAAGCTGTGAAAGATTGTGATGAATTGTAAGGCATATTCTAATAAATACAACATTATGTAAGCATATTGTGAACAAAGTCAAATACATTAATCTTTAAAACCCGCTGCGGGAATATAGGTAATTTTCAGTTTAAAATCTGAAGCAGTTAATTCTCGCATCATTTATAACGAAACTCCAAATGGGAGACACAAAAGTAATCAAAAAATCAATTATTAATAAAGTTAAACAGTGAGGTTTATTTAGGTGGGATTTAAATAATGCCCAAGAAAAAAGCTGCTGCTTTATGAGGAAGACTTGAAGCTACCAATACTAGAAGCTCAGTTACTCAGGATGTGTTACTGCTAAACACTGAGCTACATTAACCTAGCATGATAGGTGCACATAAATTAAGAAAAATATCATGGGGTAGGTCTGTGGGATGAGACTTCAAAAAATGCAATTATACACCTTATTGGGTGCAAGTCAACCTAAAGTAAAATGTCTCAATTTATTTTGGGAAAGGTGATCCATGCTACAGTGTATAAATAGAAGTTTCTTTAAGATTACAGAGAGACAGCAGCCAGTCCAGCATGGAGGAATGAAAGCAAACAACTTGTAAATTTAAGACTGGTGGACCCAACTTTCACTGCAATGTGACCCGTAATAGCCCATAAGTAAAATCCTACCAAGTCAGTAATACTTAAAATTTCTTATTGTATGTTGAAGCCTCTGTGAATTTTATCCCACTGTTGATGACATAATAAGCATTATTTTTTTCATACCTCCTTTCTATGACTATACAAAAGAATATGATAGTTGTGTGCATTATGATGATCTTATTGAAAAATCAAAGTTTTAATAAGTTGATATATGATTGATATTGGTGCTGAAAGGAATAAAGCAATCACTTTACTTAAATAAGTGCTGAAACAGCTGAATTGTGTAATACAGGCTCCTCACCTAAGCCGTTCTCTCATCCCTCACTCCGACGCTACACAGAAAATAGGGGTAACTGCCTAACATGGCAGAAGTAATCTCAGAAACTTACTACCATGTGAGAGATACAGCTTTTAGGAATGCTACAGATCTATTTAATTTCTTTTGGTTAGTAAAAGAAGAGTATTGTTGTCAGCAGCATCTGATTTTATATTTTGAGGTCTAGTTAGAGGACCATCCAAGGGGACAGTAAGTAAAAGCCAGTAAATGTCCAAGTTCAGAATAGATCTGTTTGTTATAGCCTGAGGGAAAATTGTTGTGGAATGACCTAACTGTATTGCTCCAATACATTTTCCAGGCTGACTACTAAGTTGGTATAAATAATGTTTTCATTAAGTCTTCTTTTTTGTTATGTCTTCTTCTTTCATAGCTTAATATATTAGTGAATTCTTTGCTTTCGTTTAAAGGCTTAAACAGTGAAAGGGTTGCAAATATTTACAGGTAAATGTCAGTCAGAAATTTTACAAGCATTGCAGAACTCACACTTAATTTAATTATCACACACAAAAAAATGCTTAAAGGAATTATATAATTTCTTTACAGTCATCGTTTTTTTTAAATATTAATTGCACCAATGCTTCAGTCAACAAGGAAGGAAACAGAATCGGTGGCACCTTACCACACAGCAAGTGTCCATACACCTCCAACCATCTACAGCTAATCAGCAGATGATGGCAATGAGTCAGTCCTAACTCTATTACATTTTGTTGTCACGGTTTTTCTTTGAAATGTCATTGGAAATATTTTGCATTTATGTGCTGTGGGAGTTTTCTCACTTACCACTTATCTCTTCTCACATTCCCACATCATTTTGTGTACGTAAAACAGTACACAGAAAAGCATGTGTTGTCTTTCCACTACATGCTACATGTTACAAGAGGACACATTCATACACTTAACTTGACGACATGGGTGCTATCATGTTGTTTGTGTTTGTGACAACTGTTGCTAGTCAATGATATGAAAGTCACAAGATTATCTTTTGTCCTACTTATTTAAGAGGGTGGCATGCAGATTCTGGCATCTAAACTTTCCCATTTGCAGTGAAACATGTACTAATAATTAGGCGTAGGTAGAGGTTTATTAAACAAGTTACAGTGAAATCCTTTTGCAACATTACTTTGACTTCAACTTTGGGTTGGTAATTCTGGGTTTGACAATTGGTTCAGTTTTTCTCCCTCATCAACCTGACCCATGCCTGCTATATAGACTAAGATTTTGCCTTGTTATTAAGTTTATTTAATATCCAGGTATTTTCCTATCTATAATTCTTAGAGATATACTTGTTTGATAAAGTGTCTGTAACAATATGTTATTTTTTTACTTTACCCTATTAAGTCTAAATCTTAGCATTTAAACTTCAAAACCATCCAGTGAAAATACAACCACGTATAAACTTCCATAGTACAAAGAGACAAATCAACCGCTTGAAAAGAAAAATGGAAAGATTCCTAATACTAAACCCATGCAACTTGAAATACTGAAATTTCATAGGACGCATTATGCCATCTTGCAGTCTTGCATTTTTTGGAACAGCAAAACATGCAAAATATGGCAAGAAACAGTTAAATCACCACCATAACGAGTGATTTTCCTATGGCTTCCCTGCAAAAACAATTAAAAAATATTTAAAAAATACATGTAGAAGTAAAATATATAGCATTTACTAAGACAAAACAGGAGGTGGATAGTATTCTTGACAAACTGCAGTTCAAAAATGCTTACAAGACAGACCTAAGAGGAAGAGTACCTGGCAAAAGGGACAGACAAATAAAGGTACAGTATAATCTCTTAACTTTTGGGAAGAACATTCACATTACAGAATGCAAAAAGAGTAGCTAAGTCTTTGATCTAAATTTGAACAATACAGTAAGAGTGTCACAAATACAATTAAAAATTAATATAAAAATAGACTTAACTGTAACAACTGTATCACAATTTATATAGTAGATGTTCATATAGCAGATACAGCAGATATGTTGTAGCATAAAATGAAAGTTATAGTGACCTGGTGGAGGAAGCAGATGGTGAGGCTGGTGATTGCTTAAGTGGCTTTGAGGTGTTTGGTTCAGCAGCTTACTTGTCATGGTTGCAATTACTTTTTTTAATATTTGTGAATTGAAGATCAGGTATCTTTGCTGCTTTTTGAAAAGGAATGAGAATGAAATGTCATTCCTGGACAATTTTAATCCACTGTAAACTTCAGACTTATATACTTTAACAGAGATGCATCACATTGTCATGAGGCATCTCAAACATAACAACATGGGTGTGAGACTTTTTAAAAGGACTATAAAGGCAGGGCAACAACCTAACTAGCCTGCCTGAGTTGGCTCACCCCAAATCCAGCACGTGTCTCACAACTGTTAGCTACAGGCTTCATGTCCAGCATGCCCATATCAAAAAGTCCCATAAGAGAAAGGATGACAATAAACCCTTGGGTATTTCTAGAAGGACAAACAAGAAATATTCATACATGAAGGATTTATTCTCGAGAATAGAAAAATACAAGGAAAAGCTCAATGGAGCAAAAAAGGCAAAATGAGTTGCCAAAAGGCAATCCAAAAACATAAAAAATATGCAATCCAGAAACTTTAATTCTTAAACAGAAGCAAGAAACAAAAACAGAATAAAACAGAAAAACTGAATAATTGTACTGAAATAGAAAGTTCACAAATTAAACTAAGGTTATGAATTCAAAACTAGGCCCCTTGGTTGTGATTGATTTAAACAGTAACTTTCTTGACAATTTTATTGCATTGCAGATGCCCAGTCCCAACAACTTCAAAGGTAAGAATATACGCACAATATTTAACATGTTATGAACACATTAAATGCAAAAACATTCACAAATCAACTTTGAATTTAAGTCCTAACAATAAATTACTTTTTAGAATGAAATGGAATAATGTGTAATTTCCTCACTATTTCATTTCATTGCCAATATCTACACATTCAAAGGGCACATTGTAGCGCCAACTTTGATAGCTTGTGAAATAAAAGGTTCACAAATTAATTACATTTTGTGAACAGAAGATCAGGCAACAAAGATTAAATTATAAAAGGAATTGCAATGACATGTTATTCTTGGATACTTTTATTTCACTAGAAAATATCGGTCCCTGCACCTTTGGCGTGATGTGTAGAATTGTGATATTTGAAAAAGCTGTGAAGAGTGACATGAAGGATTCACAACTTAAATCGGTGGTTTAAATTTTAGGGCACATCTTTAAGGTTCTGTTTTATAAGAAATTAGAATGATTAGAATGATATGTCATTACTTTAGAGTTTTATATTATTTTAAAGTTTCACTTCACATGCTTTCATAGGGAGGCATACTAGTAAAGTATCTGAGAACTTGTGAAGAGTAAAATTAAAAATTCACATACCAAATAAACATTGTGCAGTGTTTTAGTGTTTTTATTGTGTTTCAATAAAATTCCATACCATGGTAGAGCAGTCTCTATAACTTCACAAGGAAACATAGTTGTGGTTATTTTGACATGTTCTGAAAAGTGAATCACAAGATTCACAAATTAAATAAAAGGTTGTTAATTCAAGACTAGTCACAGAATTTTGAAGTCTGAAAGTAATTAAAATGGTACTTCTTTCCTTGACAATTTTAAATAATGCAAAAATTTCAGTCCATATGCCTGTTTGACAAATTGTGAAATGAAAAATAAATGTTTCACAAATTAACTGCAGGTTGTGAATTCACAATGAGACACAAAATATATTGTCTCAAAAAAATTGTATGATAAGTGATTTGTGGACAATTGAAGCCCATTTCAAACCCCCACCCCCACCATTCTTATACCTATAAAATTGTTCTTAAAAGTGTTAAATTAGACAGAATATAAAAGCAAGATAAAAGATTCATCAACGAAATACATGCTAAGAGGTCAATAGCAGACCTTTAACTCTTTTAGGGTGGATGTCAACTTTTGTCGACACAAGGGGCTGAGGATGGATATCGGGGGCAGAAGGCAAAAGAAAGCTGTAAATGTTGATAAATCTCACCATTACGTTATAGGTAGACCTTCTTTGCTCGGAGGACTGTTAGACTTGTTGACTTGACGTTGAAACCCTGCGTGTGTGTCAGTAGCGTAGAGTAAGCATTGGGCAAGAAAATGTACAAAGCAAAATACTCTGTGTATATTATTTCTTTCTTTCTTTCAGTATTTATTTTTTGCGTATTATCGCTGAACTGGACTCTGATTTATCGAACTGTGATTTTGATACAAGTGATCTGGAGATCGAAAATGAAAGTAAGGTGCCTGCCTCAGCTGATCCTAGTGCTGGACACGCTCGTGCAGCTGACATGCCAATGAAAACATTTGCCCTGGGAGGACTACACAGACATCGATCGACGGGACACGAGTTGGCAACTGGACTTCACCAAACGACTTGGCCTGCTGGAGGATACTACGGATTAGCAGCCACTTGACTACTTCAAGCTGTTTTTTTTAACAGAAAGTCCCTTTCAGCTTATGAGTGATGGGACAAACATGTATGTAATAAGTATGTGACTTTGCATACTGTAGGGGCTCCTGAAACATAAAACAGAGTGACATTTGTCATAAATAAGTATTTTATGTTGATGTATGCGTAAAACCATTGCTTTGTGTGCTTTTTAGAAAACTGAGTTTTTTGGAAACATATTTAGCCCTGGGAAAAAAATAAAGAAAAAATAACTAGCCCTAAAATAGTTAAGTTACTGAATTACAATGAATTAGACTTTGTCACACATATGTGCATGGGAGGCAGCTAAAGGGCTCAAATGAGGGTAATTCCATGCCAGACCAGAGGGTGGCGGAGTGCTCTACCCTTTCTCTCTTTCCTCTGCAAACCAGTTAAGGGAGATCATGCCTGGACCTGATGACGTCACGTCTGGTTCTGGGCCCGATGACATTATTTCCGGTTCTGGCCCCAGTTCCCTCATTTCCGGGTCTGACTCTGCTGACCTCACTTCCTCTGCCTAACCATAAAACTGCCATCTTGTTTCATCCAGTCAGTTCTGTTTTGGACTCAAATCTGTATGCAACTTGCATTTAATTGCCCACTTTTGCAGCTTGATTTCAAGTATATGGGTGGCTACCCCAAACTTTTTTTGTAGAATTTGTTTGTTTATTTGACAACTTATATGTGACTTCTAGATGGTTTTCTTCCACTATGATTCCTCAGTCCCTATACCGTTGAAGTGTAAACATCGAGTGATTCTCAAACAGCAAATAAAAGATTTAGAAATTAAATAAAGGCTATAAAGTGAAGACCAGGCTCTTGTTAGAATTTTCAGAAAAAAAGGAATTAGCCTTCACTTTTAGATAGTTTTATTGCATTGCAGATCCTCTTCCCCTATATCTTCATAGGGATGTATTAAAGTTTAAACTATAAAAAAGTTTGAAAATAAAAGAAATGATTCACAAATCAAGGGTGGATTGGAAATTCAAAACCAGATCCTTTACATTATTACTTCAAAATGAGTTGAATAATATATTATTCCTAACCATCTTGTATTACACTTTAAAACCCACATCCCTATGCTTTCACAAGGTAGCATAGCAAAGTAATATTTGACAACTTGTGAAAAGCGAAATAAATAATTCACAAATCAATTGTGGGTTGTGAATTTAAGATTGCACATTAAATTTACCGTTTTTGAAGTAACTGTAATATGTCATTTTTTGACAATTTTATTCTGTTATAAATCCCCAACCCCTATACTTTTATTGCAATAATTAAAATGTCTGCTTTGACAGATTGTGAAAAGTGTAATAAAAGATTCACTCATTTAATAAAGATACTACATGAAAGTTACAATCTTAAAAGCAATTAAAATGGTATGCCATTGCTGGACAACTTTAAATTATTTCTAAATTTCAGCCCCTATGCCTTTATGGAAACACATACAAAGGTAATATCAGGTAATATTTAGGTTTTTCTAAAAATGGAAATAAAAGATTTACAATTTATTTGCCGGTTGTGAATTCAAGACTTTTACCGATATTTATCAAATGTCTCAGAGTAGGACTATGGTCGTAATTGGCAGTGACGCAAATGTGCTCTTACACTTACTGAAGTAGGAGTAAAATCATTTTAGCATTTTTTCGGATTTAGAAAACTTTTCCAAACTCGTCAGGATTTAGGAGAACTCATGAGCTGTCCCAGCCTGCTAGGAGCTACCAGAAGATTGGATTTAGGCAAACATCGACACTAATATCCTGGTAAATGCTGAATGTTTTGGAAATACTGTACAACAACAAACTCATAAAAAGAAATAGATTTGACAGAGAGAGAGAGAGATTGACGACATGCACTGATACAGGGTGATGCTGTACCCACCACAAGACCAAACACCGCAGGAACCCAAATTTGGACCCGAGGGCAGTTGTACAATGAGTGACACTTCAGCACCACACTAGTTCAAATGGAGTAGAACAATGTGAGTTTTTTTACAGTGACTGAAATGCCAGTCCTGGCACCAACCCCTGAGTTTTTCCTGCAAGGTGGTGGTGACGAGTCTTGCATGTTAAGTTATTGCTCTATGTACGCAAAGAAGTCATGCACTATCAGCTAAAATTTAAATGTTGGTAAGGTTAAGTTTTTTGGCCACGGGAAAAATGTAGCTTTGTAATACCTATGATATAGGTATGTCACAACCATGTTTTGAATTTTGTACTAAACTTTAAACATCCTTACAATGCAATATAGCATGTAGATTTATACATTTCCCCACTACTCAACATCAGGTAATGTTAAAGTAAGCTGCATTCACGCAAATCACTGTTTCCACTGGGACACACATAAAGATCATTGCCCAAAGTATAGATGAATACGCATATGTGAACCACAAGTGATATCAAAGCATCAACACACAAGTAGTCATGGATGCAAACTGTATTGTAATAGCCAACATGTTACCAAGATGGGGCTGCATGGGTAATTGACAGCAAAATGTCGCACAGGTATGCTGAACTCTGCATTCCACAAATCTTTAGAACATTCATTCACATTACACTTTACAAGGCAGAAGGGGATTTAAGAAGGCAGATAGAGACTCCCGGAGCACTGGATAAATAGGGACTCACAGAAGATAAGAGTGGAGCATAGCACACTGCTGTGGAAGGTGACTAAAACACTGGAAGAGTGAATGTGACTTCAATAACAGTATAGGAAATGCCATGACAGTTTTCAGTAGCTTTGAATATTTCATTGTTAAATAGAAGGGCACTTTACTCTCATTGGTGTTTCTTGGTCTTTCCTTTTCGGGGCTCAGTACAGTTATCTTGATGTTGTGGCACAGTGCAACAATTATCTGCAGCTTACCACAATATCCTACCTTGTTATGTTTTCCTTCTTCTTCACTTACAATTTTGAATATTACTATGATAAATTTTATCCTTTTGGGGTGCTGCTGTGATGTCACACATTCTCAAATGTGACATCCTCCTCCTCAATGGCAATAAGTGTACAAGGCTTCATAAAGACTTCCTACTCTGAGGTATAACAAATTTTAATCCTTGTCAGACTTTCAGTGCAATTCCTAGGAGTAATTTTGAGATGCATGATAAATATGGGCATTTATATCTATATTACTATATGTATATTCTTACTTATATCTATATTACTCTATCTATATCTATATCCATATTACTCTTTCAAACAGCACTAAAGTGACATCCTAATTCTTAAGGCCTTTACTGCTCTGTAAAATGTCAGACCCTATATCTTCATATGAATACTTAGAAGTGAACCACTTGAGAGGAAAGTTTCACAAATTAAAAACACTATGAGATCAAGTTCACACAGCATATTTTCTGTTTATTTAAGAACAGAAAGGTGTTTCACTTCTAGACAATTTCACTCTACTGCAAAACTCCACTCCCTATACTCTCATCAGGATGCGTAGTTTTGTTAACATAGACAAGTTGTGAAAAGTGAATTATATAATAAGGCCTGTGAACGCAAGACTGCTGTTTGAAACTTAACTGTTCCAAAATGAATTGATGTCATTTTTGAATGGTTTTATACCACAGCAGATCTTCAGCCCTTTTACCTTTATATGGATGAATACAAATGAAATATTTGACAAGTTGTTAAAAGGGAAAATGAAGATTCAAAAGTAAAAGTCAAGTTATGGATTCAGGCACAGGCACCAATGTCACTTGTATAAATGGAATAAGAATAATATGTTACAGTTGGGAACTTTCATTTTATTATCAACCATTACTCCCTGTGGTGCCTTGGCAATGCATACTAGTGTAATACTGTATTTGACAAGTTACAACAAAGATTCACTATTATGTTGCAGGTTGTGAATTCTCAATCAGGCACTGAAGTTAACATTTCAAAATGATAAATCACTTCTGAACACTTTTAAGCTATTGTCAAACTTCAGCTAAATCACCTTAAAAGGCAGACATGCATTAAGTGTAATATTTTACAGTATATGTGAAATGTTAAAATATTCAAAAATGTGTAAATTCCAAACCAGGAAGCTTTTTAAGAAACTAGAATGATACAACTTTTATAGACAATTTTAAACTGTTTCAAACATTCAGTCCTTAATTCTTTCTAAGGGATAGATGAAAGTGTAACTTTTGATGAAATGTTGCCTGAAGAAGGGGCCTGAGCTGTCTCCAAAGCTTGCATATTGTAATCTTTTCAGTTAGCCAATAAAAGGTGTCACTTTGCTTGACTTCTCATTGATGAAATCTAAAAAGAGACATGAAAGATCCCCAACCCAAGCTTCTGCATTTAAGATTATGTACCACATTTATTACTTTAAAATGATTAAAATCATATGATTTGCTTCTACAATGTTTACTCAAAGTTGAATTTTCAATCCATGTACTTTCACTTGGGATGCATAGTTGTGGAAACTTTGACAGGTTGTGGAAAGTAAAATTAAGGATTTACAAATTAATGCCTGGCTGTGAATTGTTTTCCAATTTTGTATATGTTTTAGGAGATGGAAATGATTCTCTAAACTGAAGCACAAGATTCACAAATTTAGCAAGGATTGTGAATTTAAGACCAAATACTAGTTTCTTTTTTAAATGGAAGTTTGTCATTCTTGGTAATTTTATTCCACTACAAAACTGAATTTACTACACTTGATGCACCAAATAGTAATATTTGAGAAGATGTGTAAAGTGAAATAAAAGATTCACAAATTAAATAAATGTTGTGAATCGGAGATCAGTCTATTTAGTACATTTTTAAAAAAGTCATTAAAATAATAGGTCACTTCTGGACATTTCTAATCCACTGCAAATCACACTATCATGTAACTTTATTAAGGTACACAGAAGAGCTTATTCCAAATGATTGTCAGAAATTAAATGAAAGACTCACAGGTTAAACAAGTGTCCTGAATTCAAGACTGGGTCCTTAGGTTGCTTTTTCAAAATTCATTAAAATAATATGTCATTCCTGGACACTTGTAATCCATTTTAAAACTCTAATCCCTATGCCTTCAGGAGGAAGCATAGAAACGTAATATTGAACAAGTTGTGAAAACTGAAACAAAACAAATGAATTGCTACTTCTGAATTTAAGATTATGAACTGAAGTTAGTGTGTGAAAAAGAATGCAAATGATATGCCATGTGTGGGCATTGTTAAACCATCTCAAAACAATTGTCCTTTTGTCTTTATAGGGATGCAAAGGAGTGTACAATTTTCCAGATTGTGAAAACAGAAATAAAAAATTGTTTGCTGTGAATTCAGAAGCTTGTGCTTCTGTTATAATTTCAAGAGGAATTAGAATGACAAGTTATTTCTGCATAATTTTATTCTGTTATAAAATTTGAGTCCTTATACCTTCATAGGAATAAGCAAATATAATATTTGACAAGTTGTGCAAAAGTAAGTGACCCCACACATTTACTGGTGTCATCCATGCTTGATTGTTGCAGATTTCATTTGGCTTCTTACAGTGTGAACCTGTGAAATTACTGTCCTAGGATGAAGTTCTATATACTCTCTTCTTTTACTTATACACTCTCAGTTGTATTTGTTAAGAAGTGAAAATACTGTGTGTTTTATTTGAATTATAACCATGGGTAACCGTTTAGTATAAGTATTGCAAAAATGCAACTATTATTCATTTACTCTTATATAACAAATCCCTAGTAGTAAAAATTACTTGTAAAAATGAAGGATTTATAGATTCCTCCGTTTGAGGGCAAGGCACTGTGGTGAGTTGCGGGGATTGACTGAGGTGGCAGTCTGGGTTTGCAGTGATGCATTTTATTTATATACTAGCAAAATACCCCCGCTTCGCAGCGGAGAAGTAGTGTTTTAAAGAAGTTATGAAAAAGAAAAGGAAACATTTTAAAAATAACGTAACATGATAGTCTGTTGCTGTCATCAAGGATTTGGTTATCATTATTTCTTTCAATCAGGTTCGTATTTGGAGGACGTGTTGTTATGAAGTTACATTCCGTGTTTGTCAACCGTTGTAAAGATAACAGGTTTCATTCATCGAAGTGTTCACTACCCAAATCGGTACTCGTGAATCTAAGATGTTTAACAGGCATTCCCGGTATTAAGTTGTGGATTTGCCTGCGAATATTTAGCGGCAGCGTGTCTATGAACTTAATTTAAACTTAAGCTTTACACCATGCTTTCCTATTGATATGTCTACAAAGGCTTGTTCAGCTTCAGAGGGTTGTTCCTTTCTTACTGCATCAATAAACAGCTCATCTTCCTCTTTATCTGAGACATCACACACTGCATGCACGGGTTTACCTTTCCCAGTCCTGCAAACTTTAGCGAAGTGGTTCAATTTACCACATTTTTTACACTGTCTTCCTTTAGTTGGACATTGACTTTTTGCACCATGTGCTTTGTTTCCGCAGTAGCTGCACTTATGAATATGCCTGCATGCGTCACACACTTCATATTCTGTTGCTGCCTTCTCAATTGTGTAATGCGTTTTTTGTTCAGTGCTCTTTGGAGCTCTTGCTTGTTGTCTGTGTACTGTGTTCACAGTCAGTTCACGTGAGCCGCTCGGAGTACATGCATCAAAGGTTCTCAGCTGTGCTTGTGCTATCTTGTGCGATCTTGCGATGTCCACGGCTTTATTTAATGTTAGCTCAGACCCGGCACTTAAAAGTTTCTCTCGCACTTTCAATGAGTTTGTGCCAAACACTATTCTATCCTTGACCATCTCATCTTCGTTTGCATAAGCACAGTCCTTCACCAGCAATTTTAACTCCATTGCAAAGTGATCAAAAGTCTCGTTTATATCCTGCGTCTTCTCATTAAACTTGTATCTCGCGAATATCGTATTCATCTTAGGCATGACAAACGCCTGAAAATGGTCATAATAAGTTTTCAGTACCTTGGCTTCCTCCTGGGTGAGAGTCCATGTGTTAAAAATGTCTCTTCCTTTTTCCCCAGTCCACAATAGCAGGTAGCTGCATTTCTCACTCTCGTCTTTGCCTTTTAGCGGGCCAGAAAACATCAGCTTCACATGCTGTCGGAACTTTTTCCATTCTCCCGGCAAGTTAAGAGAATCCCAGTCAATTTGTGGCAAGGGAACTCCAACAAAATCCATGACTGTCGTCTATTCTGACACCATGTCTTGTTTTCACAAATTGTGAAAAATGAAATGATGGCGAAATTTTCTTTTAAAGTATTCAGGGGAACTTTATTACAGCTCTTTCATTCACGGCATCCGTGCTCTAAATTAACTTCCATAATAGTAACCTTGAGGTCCATTTTTCTGGTGCCTTCCTGATGACATAGATGCCTAAACCATGCCTGATAATAATAAATTTCAATGACATATAAATATTACAGTGATCACCTCGATAGACATCTCACCACCCAAATCGCTACTCGTGAATCTAAGATGTTTAACAGGCATTCCCGGTATTAACTTTTTGATTTGCCTGTGAATATTTAGCGACAGCGTCTCTATTAACTTGTGGATTTTTCTGCGAGTATTTGGCGGCAGCATCACAAAATTGTTTTCGTCTAGCTGCATCAGAAAATGTAGCACGACGTCTGACACGCCTCCTTTTTACTGTTTTTCTCACAGCTTGGATTGCTGCTGACGGACGCCCTTATATGGGCAGGCACTCAATTACGTGGGAGGCGTGGGTATGGGGGACGCAATATAGGAAGGCAGCCAACTACGTGGGAGGCGTGGTGATGGAGGACGCAACTCCGCCTCACACGGCGACCGAGCTGCAGGCTATGGCCGTATATATGTACGTAAGTAGGATTCAGTTATGACCGTTACACGTAGAATTTTGAAATGAAACCTGCTTAACTTTTGTAAGTAAGCTGTAAGGAATGAGCCTGCCAAATTTCAGCCTTCTATCTACACGGGAAGTTGGAGAATTAGTGATGAGTCAGTGAGTCAGTCAGTGAGGGCTTTGCCTTTTATTAGTATAGATAAACTTCCTTCTAATCATTTGTAGTTCTATACTCACTACTGTTCAGTCACTTAAAGCTCATTTACTACATTAGCAGAATAAATGCCACACATTTTTGGGTATATAATTTAGGCACAATAATGACAAAACCTCTTAGGACATAACTGGTTAAAATTAAGAACTGCACTTTAAGTTTTTTTTTTTCATTTAAGATTTTCTTTTTATTTTTTAGTTGGTGGCTTAGTTCTCATGTATGTATGAAATCCAGTCTCACTCTGGAAGTGACAGATGCTTACTTACGAGGCTTCATTTCACTTCTTCCCATGGCATCAGTACTCAATGTCTTGTACAGATAATATAATTTCATGAAAATACCTCTTAACATTTTTCACAGCAGTTTTTTTTAGTGCACATATGGCACAGATACAACCTTTGCTCTGTTTGGAGCCAGATAGTGTTTTTATAAACATGTTTCATGTAAATACAGTTGCTTTCACACAAATAATATTTAACAAGCTTTCCCATATTGCAACAATTGTGCTCTCAAAAAGCTTTACATACCTGAATTAATTTGAAAAAGTAACATTGCCAAAAAAAATAAATAACATTTTTCTTCTTATAATGTGGGTAAATAAAATTCACTCTAGCAAATTCTTTCTCATATCCTTGTATTAACAACTAAATTGGTCCTTTGTGGCTCATATGAGATGACTAATTTATGTACACGGATAGACGATTTGCACTTTAAACATGAAGGGCACCAAATCTGACAGATTTATAACCCTTGTCTCTTATATGAATGAGGAATAGGAAGTCAGAGTTTAACACTTGCTGTGTTTATATTGTACCATGTGGCTAGAAGAATAAATGCATAAACAAAATCTTAAAACTTAAAAAACAAAAAGAGGAGGTGAAACGATAGGTAGATTAATCTCAAGCCCCCCACTTCATTTTTATATGAATATTGAATAGAAAATTAGTTGTTGTATACCAATTAGAGTCTTTGTCTCTCCCATGACAGGAAAAAAAACCTGTTATACAAGGTTTGAAGATCAAGCACACAAGGGACCAAAACTGAAAGGTAGGTCATCAGACTTGCCACCACTGACCCATAAATTAATAATCTAACATAGAATAAAAAATTAGTCCATACATACTGTCTAATATTCTTGTCTTTCATATTATAAAAACAAGAACATGTGCTATAATTTTTGGTGTGAACAGAAAATAAATGAGGACCAGAATTGACAGGTAGGTCGTCACGTCTGGCCCTCTTTGTAATTTGATTTATTGATGATGGGACAAGTCACAAATGTTTGACTTCAAATAGAAAGAGACTCTTGTAATTCTGACAGAGACAGTGCTATTTAATAAAATTTAAGGAGAAAAATCTGAACAATAACGTACTACAAGGTGGGAAATCTTGTCCATTTGATTTTATGTACACATGAAAATGTAATAAAATGTTCAATAATCTAAAAAGATCTCTGATTACTCTGGGGTGCTTCTGTTTACTGTAATACAAACTGTCTGGAAATGGAGAAAATATTGGAATATGTTGACTCTCCCTAAATGTGAGCATTTTTCAAAATTATCTCACAAGGCAGCAGAGCGCAAAGATCTATACACAAAAAGAGGTCATAAATTTTCAAGGAGCATTGTATTCTGTAAATGTTTGGCTATTGATTCCCTAAAATCACCACCTGCTCAAAGGCTGTAAAAAATTAGGAAAGCCTGTTCGTGCATGAATATTGCTAAAAATGAAACATGAATTACTGTCATTTCAAAAAACAAGTTACATTTGCACATTCTGCGAGTAATGCCGACATATCAAAACAATCAGAGCTATTCATATTAATTTACATGGGTTGGTTATAACAAATCAACTAATTATATAGACAGAGGTTCAAAAGGTGTTGGCAGATGCATTTATATTTGACTGATTCACATGTTTAATATCTGTTCAAGAGAATAATGAAGAGAAAAAACCAAGGAGCTCTATTAGTCTTCATTGTACTGAATCTGTCCATTGCTTTGTTCATTTACCTGATAAATGCAGTTCTATTTAATTTAAACAATTTCTGAGACAAAGATTAGCAACAAAAAGAACCTGCATATGTAATTATTCTCCAAAACACAAAAGTGAAGTTCTATAGCCAAGGTCTTTGGCTGGATATTGAGCACATGATATTTAGTGGAATTATTAATGCAACAGAGTAAAAATTATTTTGAAATCTGAAATAAGATTGGGTTTATAAAGAAATGCTAGTCAGAAATTTATCTTTCTCATTGGTTTCAGAACCTTAAGCAAAAAATGAAAAATAAGTCTGATACTTGGAAAGAAGAACCCGGATAGTGTGATGTTTGGCCTTTGATCCAAGAAACGACCTGCAGCCATGTTTTCACCTTGTTTTATTATAATCTTTAGAAGACATATCTTCTACTGAAATTAAATTCCTGGATGAATGAATTAACACTAGAATTACCAGAGCCTATGAAAAAACTTGTACACCCGGCCCACCTTAAATCCCTTCACACCTCTCCATCAGCGTCTTTTATCTTCTAAATGTGTCGATAAGCCCAAGCAGCCTGCTATACCATCCCCCTCCACCGCCGCAGAATGGTCAAGAAGTTCTCCTAGTTCAAGCCTTGATTATCTGGGAGTGAGCTACCTAGAATTATATAGAGTAAATAATTTCATGTGTGTTCTGTGTCTACAACAATCTACGTAAACACATTGTTAAAACAGAAATGTTTTTCATGTTTTAGTATATTCACTATCCAGGAAGCAGTTTATTGAGTAGGAGCGTTCCGGACTTCTTTCCATCATTTAACCCTAGTTTCCATTTCCAGAATCACCCCCATCATTTGCAGTAAGGACTTTTTTTTTCCAGGACTGTAATCATCGTTGTGGGCAGTTTTGTTTTAGTATTTTTTGTATTTGTAAATAGTTATTCTAACAAATAAGGATCATTTTATATATTTTTGTGTGTGGTGTATTTAATCTTAAGGGGCTTTTTCCTGGGTGTTGTTAATATTTGGGTGGTAGTGTGGAAATTCGGTAGGGCTTAGGGGTTGGCCTGATTTTATCCATCCCTCATTTTAAAAGCATGCAAATCTGGTAACACCCTCCACACAAGCTATAAGCTGGGGTGTGTGCTACAAACACTTCAATCATGTCACCTCTTAGTCTACATTTGCTTAAACTAAAAAGTCTCAGCTCTTTAAATCTTTCATCATAACTCGTTCATTGCAGCTGTCTCTCTTCTCTGGACTTTTTCCAGCACTGCAATGGAGAAACTGTACACAGTACTCCAGGTAAGGTCACACCAGTGCATTTTCAAATTTGAGCATAACCTCCTTGAACTTGTACTCTGCAAATCATGCCATATAATCTAACATTATGTTAGCCTTCTTAATGGCTTCTGAACACTGTCAGGGAGTTGATATTGTTGAGTCCACTTTGACATCTAAATCCTTCTCCTAAGGTGTACTTTCGAATTTTCAGACCTGCCATTGTGTATTCAAACCTAACATTTTTATTTCCTAGGTATAATACTTTACATTTACTTACATTAAATTTAATCTGACACAAATCAGCCCAAGCCTGTATGCTGTCTTTGCAAACTTAACCGATGTGTTGCTTATAGTCCTATCCAAATCATTTATCTATACTAGTAAAAGGCAAAGCCCTCACTCACTCACTCATTCACTCACTCAGTCACTCACTCACTCACTCACTCACTCATCACTAATTCTCCAACTTCCCGTGTAGGTAGAAGGCTGAAATTTGGCAGGCTTATTCCTTACAGCTTCCTTACAAAAGTTGGGCAGGTTTCATTTCGAAATTCTACGCGTAATGGTCATAACTGGAAGCTGTTTTTC
>JANRMT010028174.1:150692359-150716941 GCA_026402145.1 Polypterus bichir lapradei
ATATGACACTATAACAGAATAAATGTAAAGATTTAATGTAACTCAAAGGTTAACTAAATGTGGCTTAAAGCTTAAGCATGTGAGGTCTCTCTGCCTTATCTTAGAGAAGCCACCAACAGAATTTTTCAAGGTTACAATTAGGTAAATAAGTAACAAACTCCCTTCTAGAAAGTGAGAATAAACTGATGGGAAAGTCCAAACCCCCTCATATGAAGATCTAAGATCAACAGAACAATCTGCAAACACCACTCCTAAGGAAGCAGGTTCAGAATAATGGGAGAATCGACATGAGTCAGAAATTACTTGTGGCGTTAGTTAATTGGATAAGGTAATCAAGTTTGGTATGTTAAGAGTCAGGTGATGTGATGTATTAGGTAATAGAAAAGTATAAAAGAAGATGAATTGTTTAATTGATTGCTCACTCCATGGACTGAGCCATTTGTACATATCTTTGTGTGAATAAAGAACTGTTCAGCATTCTCATCTTGGCTCTGTGACTGCCTTCTTTGAAGACAGAGGAATTTTTTTTTTTCCACAACACTGCTTTCATTTGTCACACACACTTTTATTAGTGAGCTTTTCTAACTGTGCACCAATTACAAAAATTCAGAATAAATGGCATGCAGCAGCTGCTGTAGGACCCCATACTATTGAAGTATTTCCTATAAAAGGCCACAATGTATAAAGTCATATGCCTTCTTCATGCCTGCAAAATGTGTAAAAAGGATTGGCCTTGCAAATAAATGTGCATGGATAAGGAGTAGTTCAGTTGTTTTATAACCAGGATTGTGTCCACATTGTTCCTTCTTGATGTGTGGTTTGCCTATCAGCCAGATTCTCGTTTCAAGTGCTCCAGCATACGCTTTCCCAATGAGGATGAGTAATGTGTTTCAAAGTTGTCTTAACCCCTTTGAAAAAACTGGACTCCCCACCCCTATTTGCTTCTCTCAACATATTGTTCCTGACCAGGTTTCACTTGCAAATTGATGTAAAAAGATGGGCCATACAAAGAGCATTCCAATATTAAACTGAGTTCAAAGTTTGGTGCCAAACCTAGGGTTAGCACTTGCTAACTTAGAGATTTATCTTATACATGCTCAACCTGAACAAAATACGCAGAGCTACCAGGGTGGCTCACAAAAAGTAAAGGCAAGGATGGAAGAGGGGTTCAAGGCCAGTAAAGTCCAAGAAAATTATGGGACAGATACAGCCAAACCACAACTTTTATGATGATGGAATACAATTTTGGTCTTTTTAAATTTAAGCAGAAAGTTTGGGTTAACAATACAGAGAAACTTTTTTTTTTGTTTTCTAATAAGTTTTTATTGAGATGAACACAAATAAATATCAATGAACAAACATGATAACCATCATAATGATAAAAGACTAGTTGTGTAAGCTGTGTCCTAGAAACTAATTGTCAGAAAAAGAAATTGAAATGTGGAGATGTCAGGTGATTGAAAGGAACTACTCTGGGCATCTCTCTCCTAGGAGGTTTCGTTTTGCTGACGTACTCACATCATTTGTGCATTAGTGGCTAAGCAACTTTCTTTTTTCGCAGGTTTTGTTTTGTCGATGCGCTCATCTCACTTGTGTATTAGCAGCGATAGGAAAAGAAAAAGGAATACCGTTTTGCTGATGTTTTGCCACACTTCTGTAATAGCAGATAAGCGAGTGACCCTTTCTTCGGATGTTTCATTTTGCCGATGTGCTGGCCTCGCTTGTGTATCCTTGGAGGTGGAGCCCTTAGCCCAACTCCACCTCTCACTTCCGTGCCGGACAGACACACACACATAAACATTTATATATAAGACAAAGAATTATAAAAGACAAAGAAACTTCTCTCCGAGCATTCACCACTAGCCTGTGAGGGTGTTTGAAAGCACAGAGAAATCAGCTTTAGCTTTCAGAGCGATAAGAGAGTGCGAGAGCTACAGCCCACCATTGAGCTAGGAAGAAAAGAAAAGGATGAAAGGCTAGAAGTGGAAAACAAGCTCCCTACATCCCCCTAATTTGGTGAATGAGATACAGTTGGAAGAGCCATTAATCCTCAATGTGGGGAGCTCCAAGAGTATCAGATTATAAAAAAGAAGGATTTCTAAGAGTCATATGCAAGAGAGTTAGAAATACTTCCAACCAGAAGCAAACATTCCATGGATGTTTAGAAAGTAATAATGGTATAGTGGGTCATCTCACAAGCTTATAGTAAAATGTCTGTGGGTTGTGAGATATGAAAGATGCACACATTTAGTTTTCTGGTGGCTGGGTTTTCTGCTCTCAGATCCTGTGAATGCAGCTAGATTGCAGTCTAGCTGATGCTATATGGACATCCAGTTCCTAATAGGAGATATAGCCGAGCAGCAGTTCGTAATATAGATGGCTCCTTACTAATGAACAAGTTCTCTTTTGTAAATTTTGTGTGTAAGATAGAACTTGCACTGATAATGTCAGTTGATAGAAACATCAGCAAATATACATGATGTTTTATTTCTCTTTTTACAGAAACATGTTTTAAACTTATTAATAGAATAACAGTGAAGCAACATTACTCTGCTTTAAATCATAAATCACAATTAATTTAAACTAAAATGAACCACAGGTGTGTACAGTTTTTTGACCTTATGTATAAACATCCTGAAGGTTTTGATAAATGACACAGTACTTAAGAGTTGGAAAAGGCATAATGATGACATGAAAACCCATCACTAACTGAGCGTTGATATCTTGATCAACATAAATGTGATGTCTTTGCTGAGAGATTATTAAGAGTGTTACATACTCCACCGTGAGATGACAAGGCTGTAACGATTACTTAGGACACTACAAATTACCTGCCCAAGAAAAAAGAAAAAAAAAGAAAACTTTTCAATGTATTGTTTAAAAGGGATTTGAGGACATATTAGTTTGTTATACAAACTATAATTATTTACTTTATGGGAAATGTCCACTCGTTTTTATCCATTCAATATGGATTACAGTAATCATACCTAAATATTCTGATCTGAAAGCACAAAAAGGAAAAAAGAAGACTCAAGGATTCGAAAGTACTCTCCAAGTTGTGACTGGTGATGGCTTCAATGGATACACTCTATCTTTACCCACATGTGTTTAAAGGTCTATTTACACTATGCAGCTGAACACAAAGCACGTAGCACACTTTCTTTTTTTCTCACTTTCTTCTATGTACCCTCAGTTGCATAATTTCCACCTTTCTTTAACATATTAGAAAAAAAAATCTCAAATAGTACAAACATCCAGATCAATTTAATGTCAAAATGATTGCACATTGCATCATGAGTGAATAGCACTGTAAGACTAAGTACATCCAGTTACTGTACTGTCTCATGCCACTGGAAAGCCTAGCCGAGGCAGGATAGATAAGCCTACAATTGCATCACAGTTAGGCTGATGAGAACGGTGTCTGTTACACCTATCAGGCTATATGGGATCAAACCAACAAAAAGATAGAAAAACAGTTTTTTATATTGAACATAAGCAATCAATTAACCAATTACATTACTTTTTAAGCAATAGTGCTATAATTTACTTAAGCATTTGGAATCTTTGGCAGAGAAACTGACCCACTGAAGGCATGAAGAACTTGTGTGCCCTACAACATTTTGCCTGGGACAAGATCATCCGCTTTCCTTCTCTGAGTCTTCACTGATGGACATCAAAATGCACAAGAACAAGGACCATTGCTGTAAACCAAGGGCTTCCCTTAGCTGAATTAACTGGAAAATAATAAACTGACTTGCTAAGGACCCTTTGGTGGCATATTCTTTATGATCCATCAGGAAGACAAGGTAACTCATGCAAATAAACAGACAACATTGTCATAGTTTTCACACATTCATTCATTACCTGCATCTGTACCCACCTTGTCAAAATCAGGATCCCAGAGGCCATAGTGTATCCTGTCAGTATGAAGCGCAAGCCAGGAAATCAACTCTGAAAAGTTTTATTGCAGGGCTTATTCTTTCACACACACTCACCAATTCATGCCAGGGCAAACTTCAATGACATTAGAACATTAGAACAATCTAGACGAGAACAGGCCATTCAGCCCAACAAAGCTCGCCAGTCCTATCCACTTATTTCTTCTAAAAAAACATTAAGTAACGTCTTACTGTCTACTACACTACTTGGTAACTTACTCCAAGTGTCTATCGTTCTTTGTGTAGAGAAAAACTTCATAATGTTTGTGCGAAATTTACCCTTAACAAGTTTCCAACGATGTCCCTGTGTTCTTGAACTCATTTTAAAATAAGAGTCTCGATCCACTGTACTAATTCCCTTCATAATTTTAAACACTTCAATCATGTCACCTCTTAATCTTCTTTTGTTTAAACTGTGTAGGCTCAGCTCTTTTAATCTTTCCTCATAATTCAACCCCTGTAGCTCCGGAATCAGCCTAGTCGCTCTTCTCTGGACCTTTTCTAGCGCTGCTATGTCCTTTTTGTATCCTGGAGACCAAAACTGCACACAGTACTCAAGATGAGGCCTCACCAGTGCATTATAAAGGTTGAGCATAACCTCGTTGGACTTGTACTCCACACATCGTGCTATATAACCTAACATTCTGTTAGCCTTCTTAATGGCTTCTGGACTTTGTCGGGAAGTCGATAGCTTAGAGTCCACTATGACTCCTAAATCCTTCTCATAAGGTGTACTCTCAATTTTCCAACCGCTCATTCAAACCTAACATTTTTACTTCCTATGTGTAATACTTTACATTTACTGACATTAAATTTCATCTGCCACAAATCTGCCCAAGCCTGTATGCTATCCAAGTCCCCCTGTAATGATATAACGAATTCCAAATTATCTGCTAATCCACCTATCTTGGTATCATCTGCAAACGTAACCAGCTTGTTACTTATATTCCTGTCTAAATCATTTATATATATTAAAAATAGCAGCAGCCCTAGCACTGACCCCTGTGGAACACCACTCTTAATATCGGCCAGTTCTGATGAGGTTCCTCGCACCATCACCCTCTGCTTCCTGTGTCTGAGCCAATTCTGCACCCATCTAAAAACATCACCCTGAACTCCCACTTCTTTTAATTTGATGCTCAACCTCTCATGTGGCACCTTATCAAATGCTTTCTGAAAGTCCAGATAAATATCATAAGCTCCACTTTGATTGTATCCTTTTGTTGCCTCCTTATAGAATTCCAGCATGTTAGTAAAACACGACCTCCCTCTTCTGAACCCATGCTGACTGTTCAGAATAACTCCTGTCCTTGCCATGTGTTGCTCAATCTTATCCTTAATAATTCCTTCCATTAATTTTCCTGTGATGCATGTTAAGCTTACTGGCCTATAGTTGTTTGGATCTGCCCTGTCACCCTTTTTATGTAATGGGATGATATTTGCCATTTTCCAGTCCTTCGGAATTTCTCCAGTACGCAGTGACTTCCTAAAAATATGTGACCAATTAATCTTTAACGAACTGTGTTAAATACTTTCTTGAAAGCTTATTTTCAATTCTGGTTAACCACTTCTCCATTTGTAACCTGTGTTTTACAGTAGAGAAACCCAGTCCAACGTCTACCATGTTTTCCCTCCCATACTGGTTATATCTGAACAAAGCAATTTTATGTTCCAATTTAACTTCCTTCTTTTTTTAACCTAAATGATAAATTAAAGAAGAAGGTTGACATGCTGACTTTTCTCTTCTCAGATTATGTGAGTTACAATTTACAATTGCAGAACTGAAAACATAATTCCAGTCCTTTTTTAGATATAGGCCTCCCCTGCGTTAAGAAAATTTGCATATACAGTGTAACCTCTGTTCACGAACGTCTCGGTTCATGTACAACTCGGTTCACTACCAAAAAGTTCGCCAAACTTTTGCCTTGGTTCACAACCACACACTCGGTATACGAACAAGCCAGTTTCCCTTGCCTGCCTGAGCTGAGAGAGAGAGAGAGAGAGAGAGCGCGAGCGAGCGAGCCACATGCCTGCCGGGGAGGGGGAGGGGGAGATTGCTGCACGTGTTTGCCTGCCTATCTGCCTGCCTGTGCCGGGGTGGAGTTGGGGGGATGGTTCGCGTGCTGGTACTCCCTGCCTTCGGGGGGGGGGGGGGTACAGCTGAGACTCTCTCTCTGAGAAGCAGGCAGTACGTGCAAGCGAACCATCCCCACAACTCCACCCCCGGCACAGGCAGGCTGAGAGAGAAAGAGAGAGAGAGAAAGTGACTAAGCCGCGTGCCTGCAAGAGCCCTGTTCATTGTTCTCAGTCAGACGTGCATGCATTACCTGCACTCTCTTTGTGCTCTACACAGTTTCATGTGCTTTTCCAGTTAACTATGGCTTCCAAGCAAGTGAAGAGTGGTGAGAAGAAAGTTTTGAAGAAAACTGAAATCGAAGTTAAGAAATTACAAGAGGTGGAAAAACTGTTTACCAGTTTACTCATTTACCAATTTGAGAACCCTCGTGCTTTCAAGTAGCACAATGTAAACAAAGCCAGACTGCCAGTAATGTGGAGGGCAAACACGAAGGGTTGGGTCACAAGGAATTTCTTTTTGGAATGGCTGCATGAGGCTTTCGCTCCCACCAGCTAAACAGCTAAAAACACCAGAAACCCAAGAAATCACAAGAGAGAAAACACCTGAAGTAAAACACTTCATGCCAGTTTTTGTATTATGGATTTTTCAAAAGTTAATTTTTAAGTTCGTAGCGTGAATTGTTGCAATGTTACTTTTCTCTTTTTTCAAATGTTCACTTTTTTCCCTGTGCTTAAAACTCATTAAAGTGTTTACAGATGGAGTTGTTCATAGCGCGATTAGTTGCAATGTTACTTTTCTCTTTTTTCAAATGTTCCTTTTTTTCCGCTGTGCTTAAAACTCATTTTAAAAAAAGTGTTTACAGCGATCTGGCTGTAAGGCTATTAGCATGAACTCCTGCAATGTTTTTTGGTTGCTTGTGGTTGGTTTTTAAAGTTCAGATTTGTTCTAATGTTCCTTTTTTTCTGCTGTGTTTAAAACTCATTTTAAAAAAAGTGTTTACAGCGATTGGAATGTAAGGCTAAAATAGCGTGATCTTGTTACTTCTTTGGTTACTTGTGGTTGGTTGGTTTTTAAATAAATTTCGGATTTGTTCTAATGTTCCTTTTTTTTCCGCTGTGCTTAAAACTCATTTTAAAAAAACTGCTGCACATGCTGCTGACAGAGGGGTGGGTGTGGTGGGGTGGGGGTGTGCTACAGAGAGATTAGAGAGCGGAGCGAGCAAGGGCAGAGAGAGAGTGCATGCTACAGAGAGATTAGAGAGCGCAAGCAAGCAAACGCAGAGAAAGAAAGAGAGAGCAAGCACGTGCTGCTGACGGGGGGGGGGGGCCGGGGGGGGCCAGGGGGGTGTGTGTGTGTGCTACAGAGAGAGAGAGAGAGCGCGAGTAGGGAGCCTGGGTGTTTTGTGTCAGTGTTATTCAATGTTTTTACATTAGTTTACTATTACACTGTGCATTCTATGGTGTAATTAACTATATTTGTGCTTAATCTTTAAATATATTTACATATTTACATACAGTTCATGCGGTCTGGAACGGATTAATTGTATTTACATACAACCCTATGGGGGAAACTGCTTCAGTTCACGACCAACTCGGTTTACGACCAAAGTTCTGGAACGAGTTATGGTCGTGAACCGAGGTTCCACTGTATGTCCTTTGGCCTTACAAAACACAAAGAAGCTAAAGTTTCATGTGTATAAAAACTTAGTTGGGAGCCATTTCCAAACTCATGTTGGTAGTGCTACATTATTATCTTCGTAGTTTTTCCAAGTACACCTTCCTGCAGCCTGTGAAGTGGAGCATGGCTTGATGCTTGGGATGAGGCTGAATGTTAGTGATGTGCAATCCCAGTCATGGTCATTCGTACAGCAGATTTGGAATTCAGAGACTGTTGGCAGGCTGCCAAATGGGGCATAGCTGGATCTGCAGGCTATGGTAAATAGTCCTTGTTTGTCCACATGATATGGCTCGCTCTCCTTGTCAGCCGTGTTGCTCACATGTTTTCTTGCATTAACCTAGACAAGAGCTTAGATGTGTGACATTATGTTTGGTATATTATGAAATCAAGAGTATTTTTGCCATTCTTTGCAGTTAACAACAGGTTTGTTTTCAGATATTGCTTGAAATACAGCTTACTTTATGCAATATCCATGCAGCATTGACACAATACATACATAATACTGTATTCTTTAGCCTCCTTGGCATTAATCCCAAGCATCTCTCAGGCACAGAAGTCTAGTCGGAGTGTCTTTTGGGTTAAGTTATTATGATCCAATGTAAATTGGATAAAATAACATCATGCTGCAAAAAAAATCATTAGTATCTCTATGCCTTTTACCACTTCATGGTAACTCATCAATATTCATGAGTGGGGCACATCCTTAAACTAAAACATGCAATGAAATGCAAACAAAAAGCTGTAAAGCCAATTTTAGAAAAAACTGAAACTGAGCCATTATTTGAATGAAATGATAGTGATGACAATGTAACATGGTCATCAGATGTTGACATGGATAGTAAAATTGATACACATGGATGGTAAGACCGAACCTGCATAATATGCCTGGTGATTTCAGTGGCGTGCAGTATCAACATGGAAAAAGGAGAAATTATTGCAAAGTGGAAGGACAAGAAAGATGCTATCCTTCTAAGCATTGTTCACAATGCAGCAACTGTCAATGTTCATGTCAGGGGAAATTTGGGAGTCGCTAAGCCTACAATAAAAAATGGGCATTTCGATCATGTTGATCAGGCATTGACATTCTACCTTCTCATGCACAAGCAGCAGAAAAAAATAAGATAACAAAATTGTTCAAAGAAACCCACCTTTAGTGTCCCAACTGCATCATCTGGCTGTGCATTGGCGACTGTTTCAAAACATATCACACAAAGGATGTGTACCAAATCTGCTTCAGTACAGCATTGGACACTAGACTTACCTTTTCTACTGTATTTATGTTGACATTTTGATATTTAAATGTAGTAACTTTTTTTTTTGAAGAAAAATTAATATTTTTGGCTTGTTTTTCTGGGGGTAAACTTAATGCTAAGGAAGCTACAAGACATGGAAGATCTTTACAATGTATGTGTGGATTTACATTGTTTTTCCCACCAATATAGATAATGACCAGTACCCTGCTATATACTGCAGGACTACTCATAGTAAACTCTCTGCATACAAACAATAGTTAAATAACACCCCTACAAATATTTGATTAGCCAATATATCCCATTGCTGAAATTGGTAATGTGATGAATTATAGTCTAATTGCTATAGTCTTGCAGATAGTTTACAATGTTTGAACTAACTCTGTTACTGATGCTACACAGTATACAGAGATGAGTTGTACTGGAGGGACAAATCATTTTGCCACTGCTAACATGTTGCATAAAACTACAGTGAACTGATATTTGCTGAAAGTCACTTAGGTAAGCTTCAGTGAGCTGTGAACTGTTTGCCTACAAATTTCAGACTTTTCTGACAGATGTTTCATACTTGAAGAAATGGACATGGGAACCTACATTATACAGGGTGGTCCAGATCTAATTATGCAGATCCAGATTGTCTGGATGACTTTGATTTATGTGGGGATGATTCCAGTTCGATGCAAAGACAATTCTTCATGTCGTTAGTTTGCACACTTCTCGATGGTCTGGGGTTTTTCGGGTGATTTTCTATGTGATAAACTTAATAAGTTATAGCGTAATGAAAATTGCATAATTAGATCTGGACCATCCTATAGTTGAATGCATTATATGTATTTTGTCTATGTTTGTATGTTTTGTGTCTCAGTGTATAATTCAACTTTATAATTCTAGGTCAGAATGGCCAGTCAGTTTGTAAATCAAAGGTCAGGTAGGATGTATCTAGAAAAATGGATACAGTACAGTACATATGCTCTTGACAAGATAAGGTGTTTAACACATACTTTTTTGGTTAAAGCTTTTAGACTGAGCTGTCTATTATGTGGGGCCATGCAATTATCTGTAGGTAACATCATTTGGTTTTGAACCCCACACTGAGAACATCACCTGAGGAGAAGGAAGAAGAAAGCTCATCCATGTCAATACAAGTTACACCAGCCTTACTTCTAAATCAAGGCAAGCTACCTGAAGATGCTCCCCACCTCTCCTTTGCAAAGATGTCTTCTTTACGGACACTGTTATTTAGCCTTGATAAGTATGACTTTTATCTAAGTGATGTGAAACTGTTTAACTGGTGTATTTTTATTAGGGCTTTATCTGCACATCTTGGGTAATTGAGTTAATACAATAATATTATGGCACCTGGTGTGGGACAATTGCCATTTCTCTCCACAAGGTTAGTGACTGAGGAGGGAAACCCCCAACAGTGAGCAGCATGGGCCAGAGCAACGAGCTGTTGGAAAGTGACAATACGGTAGAAAGTGCATTAACTTCCATTGTCTTAAGTACACCAGTTTGGTCAGCTGGCCTAGTGAATCCCTATCAGAACACTAGGGGAATGGTAGACTACACAGACACCACTCATAGTGAGTGACTGGGTGGATGTGACGCCTCATGCAGTGGTACTTCTGCGCACATTCAAACTCTGGGTGTCTGTAACGTAACAGAATGGTTCAGTGGTGTGAATTGAAGTCACAGAAACAAACAAACAAAAAAATTCAAATGAAAACAATTCTTTATTATAGTGCCAGCAAGAAAAAGAAAACTCTAGTGTCATGTACTTAATTCAATGCGGTCCTCTGCAATGGCAGAATTTATATATTATATAACAATAAACAAAAATAAGTGAAGATGAATATGTACAATATTTTTACGAGTGCAATGGCCCAAAATAAAGGTAATGACAAAATAACAAAAACAAATGATGAGACAATTCTTCTTCCTCCTCCTAGGACAAAAATGAAGAGGATAGAAAAACAGTTATCAAAATCAAAAGTGAAGAAAATGGCACAAGCACAAAAATACAGGAAAATCAGTGGTAAAAAAAGCAAATAACTCTATATACAGGAATGCTAAATAAGGATCTCTATATATAATTTGCTCCGCTACCTTCTCTACCTCACAGCAGGTGATCAAAACATGAGAACCTGCTCGGTGTCTCAAGGTTTTATTTGGCAGACCGATCTACCTGGCCATTCATTAATTCCAGACTGACACAATCCAGTTAGTGATGCCGCATGTGACTTTCCATTCCTGCAGCCTCAATCTAGGCAAAAGCCTCTCTAGATCTCGGGCATCTTGTTCACACATGGGTGCATGGCTGCTGGCATGCACACACACACATGCACATGCCTCCAGATAGCTTCCTGAACTTGCTTTCATTTTTTAACTCTTTTTCTGGGACTTTCCAGTCTCACGGCTCTTTTGCACGTGCCTCCATTTTCAGCAGGTTACTCTGCTGAGACTCACGCAGTGAAATGAACAACCTTCACTGGTATGGCATGAAATAACACCGGGATGTAGGCATACCCGGATGTAGGTATGCAGACGCTTGAGAGTTAAACTGAGAGACAGCCGTTCTCATTCATGTTAATGTGCCAACAATGTTTCCACCCATGGCATAATTCCATACCACCACCGCGGCTGTTTGCTCCTTAAGCCTTTTCACCTACCCTGCAGGTAAGTATACTTTTCATATTTAAACAATAAAAATTAAACTGTGTCACACACGTGCACTTAGGAGGCAGTCAACAAGCCCTGAGGTGAGTGAAATATTGCAAGACAAGGGGTTGATTTGCGGTACTAATGCCTCTCTCTCTCTTTTGTCAGACAAAAAGAAGAAAAGTAATGTACCTTCCCTACTTCCATGTTCCAAAGATGGCCACTGATCATCACTTACACGTCCGACTCCCTCTGATGATGTCTCTTCTGGCTCCATCTTAATGACGTCACTTCTGGACTCCAGAAGATAACATCACTTCCACTACATCACTTTCAGTTCCTTTTGATGACGTTGCATTCCATCTGCCAGTCACGACGTCACTTTCTGCCACATCATTTACGTCTGCCATTTTTTTACAGTATAAAAACGCCATCATTGTAATTCACATTGTCATCTGCTGTAAATAGTATTTGATCACCCAAATATTGCCTTTTTGCAGTTGGTCCCCAACTCTTTTCCTTTGTGGAAGCGTTATTTTTTCTTATTACAACTGCTATAGTTTAAGTTATTACATTGACTCCCATTGTCCTGTGATATGACCTATCACAATGGCGGGGGGGTTTGGTAGGACCACCAATAATGAATCTAATGATCCCCAAACACTCCATGTTAATATACAATTTATCAGTTTGACAAGGAGATCGCAGTGCTGAGAGGTGAATGAACCAGGTCACATTCTGCTATCTGTCCATCCATCCATTTTCTAAACCTGGTTGTTCTAAACCTGTAATTGAACAGGGATTATGTTTTTTTTTTTTTGGTGTGAGGCTCTCTGTAATGTAGGCTCAAGTTCATCATACAATTACAGGAGGATGGCTCTAAATCAGCTTATAAGTTAGTCATCATCACAAAAAAGGACACAAATACCATTAACAATTGAAATAGAGAAACAACTAAAGGATTTCTTCTGGTTGTACAGGAATAGTTGGCATTCACAGTAGAGTGTCCATAAAAACACTTGGAAGGTAGATTTTAAATCCAAACCTTTAATTTGCAGATATAGCTGTACATATGACAGTGAGGGTGTGTGTGGTCTAAAATAAAAAATAAAGTAGATCTATTCTTAGTTCTCAAATTAAACATAAAGAAAAATCACTCTGCAAATCTTACACAAATATTAATCTTAAAGTTCCAATACTGAAGTTGGCCACGAGGTGGCACCTTATAACTAAAGGCACTATTGAGAAACATTTAGTATTAATGAAATTACAAGCTATTATAACACAAACGAAAAACAAATGAACAGAACTTACGTTGCTTCACTTGACGCACACTATTTCTAAGGAACTCTCTAACTTTGTGAATTGCAAATACTTAAACAGACAGTTAAAACAACCATGCTTTCTCTTTCTTCCTGCTACCCACAGTACTTCGCTCAGCGGAAGGCAGCACCTAAGTCCGTCCTCCTGATGACTGAACTCCGCCTCTCAGACAACAATATATAAATAGCAGAAAACAGTGTTTTTGAGTTTGTTTTTTTACATACTGTATTTTAATAGTGGCAAAATAAGCACTTTCTTATTTCAAGAGGTTAGAAAATGTAAATTCAGGAGTGATTTAGTTAACTGATTTGAAAGTTGAGACTTTTTCAGTTATTTATTTGCTTTATCAAAGAGACAGATATCACATGTTTTGCTTTTTAATTACAGGTAAAATTCCATTACAATGAATATCTTTACAACAAAATTTTCATTACAACGAAGTATTTTTATGGTCCCGACAGTTTCCCCATATGACCTGAGTCTATAGAAATCTTGTTACTACGAAGTATATTCAGCAGATACTTCCATTACAACAAAGTACCCAAAAGACCTTGAAATGCCTGAATGAATTATCCACAGAGCAGTTAGTTCTGTGGCTGCAGCTCAGTTGTGCACAACGATACCCAAACAGAAACATTGTAATTTTTTTTCTTCAAATTTTCCTCGTACTGTTTTTTTTTTTTTTGCCTTTTTTGTTTCCTTCAGTTTTCAGTGATACCTTTTGCTTATTGCTCGTCAACATTTGAAAAACATCCATTGGAATTTAACTCATTGTCACCCTCTTATAGAAACGACAGACACGAAAAAACGATAACAGTTTATATTACAAAAAAAACACTACATTTTTGCAGCTCTTGATTGTGACAAAAAGAAAAAAACACATTGCCTGTGAATTCAGAATTTTGCCATCGATGCTGTCAACTTTCTTGAAAGGCCGAGCAAAAAAAAGAAAAATCTCGGGTTGCAAATGTATGTGAACTGCTGCATTTGAAGACGTCAAAAAAGCAGTTTTTATGTGGTTCAGTGATGCTCGTTCAAGAAACATTCTTTTTAATGCGGCACTCATTCAAAAAAATATGAGGTTTGTAAACTCTCTTGGGACCTCCATCAAGGGAACAACATGTCAAAGAGCATCCTGAAGTCCGATCTCCGTGTCTATGGAAGACTGTTTATCTATTGCCGGGGCAACAGCAAGCTCAAAGCTATGCTGCGTCTCTTAGCTATGCTGCGTCTCTCCAGCAAAGCAAACAGAAAAGATCTCGATGGGTGGTACAAGATACATTGTTAAATGCAGGTAACAGGATTACTTGATCACTGATCTGGCCACAACCCTACCTGACTGCTGTGTCGGTGTATAGCAGAGTGGCAGATTACGCTACAATAAATAACTGTGCCGTTCCTGTTTCAAGCTGAATAAAGCTGGTTTTGCTAAAGTACTGAGACTCAGCCTCGTGTTTTGGGGTGCAAGACAGGGACTTACAGGGCGACCTCGATCTTTTATGATTTGCTTCTGTATTGCTTCACTGCAGCGCTTTGAGCCTGTTTTTGCCCTGCCCCGGCAACGAACAAACAATCTTCCACAGACGCTGCAATCACACTTTGGGATGCACTTCAGCGTGTCATTCCCATTGGGTGGGGAGTGGGGGGGGGGTTATGTCTCAAAAGAGTTCAGAAACCTCACAATATGAAGAAGAAAAGGCTGATTCGGCTCCTGATTGATAACTGTGCTGCCCACAACATGCTTCTGCATTTACATAATGTTCGTGTTGAATTCCTCCCACCCAATTGCACAGCAGTGCTTCAGCCATTGGATTTGGGCATCATTCGCATCCTGAAAGTGTATTATCACAAGGAAATGCTGAGAAAAATTCTCATCAGCATAACTTGTAGGCAGGAGGAGATTAAAATTAACGTGAAAGAAGCTATTGAAATGATTGCAAACACCTGGGCGCAAGTTAAAGAAAGCACCATACAGGCAGTCCCCGGGTTACGTACGAGATAGGGACTGTAGGTTTGTACTTAAGTTGAATTTGTATGTAAGTCGGAACAGGTACATAAATTTAATAAATGCTGTTATTGACCAATTGTAACCAAGTGCTCTGCCAATGAATGATGGAGTTTCACCTCTCTCTGACCTATCTATTATTTCTACTGTATTTTCAATGTTGATGGTTTTTCTCTTCTTTACTGTATCACCAGCACTTGCATCAGATTTGTGTTTCTGAGACATTGTTGAAAAGTGAAGACAAAAGATTAAGATGAGCTCTTCTGTACAGCACTGTAGACACTATCACAGCAGGAAGGCACCAGTCGTCAACATGTCTGATGTACTGACAAGAGACAACTTCCTGCTATGTACATAACAGTACAAGCAGGCTTGCCATTGAGAATGAATGGGGGCATCGACGGGCGGTTCATCACCAGCACACCTCACAGTCACCTCCAATACAGTATGCTGTCTGCAGCGTCTGCCCACCAAGGATGAACACGGTGCGGCCAAAGGAGGGTGAATCACCCCCATTCAATAGGCTACCCACAAAGGTTCACCCTCAATGGCCTCCATTCAGCCACAACCGGGTCACCGCTTGCTGCATTACCAGCCACCCACCAAGAACAAAGGGGGCAGCCGTGTGGGGTGGGCGGGCAGTGAAATCGCCCCCCTCCAGCCTCCGTCCAGCCACCGCTTGCAGCATCTCCAGGCCGAAGACGATGGAGTGGCAGTTTCTGAGGTGCATGCCTTGCAGCTGCGGCCTCATTCATAAGTCGTAGGTCAGAAGTCCATAACCTGGGAACTACCTGTAGTAACAAATACAGAATCTCATTACAACAAAATATTTTTTTAGGTCCCTGGGAGTTTGTTGTAACAGAGTTTAACTGTATTTTGAAACAGTATTATGTACTATGTTTGGTTCAGATTTGCTCAAAGTGCCATGCCACTATTTGTATTGGCATGCATAAGTCACAGCCATGCGAACTACCATTTCAGCCACTCCTTGCTGGCTATTGATAAACATTTTGCTGACACTGTGAGTTAAAAAGGAAAATACTGTATACAGCATATTCAAGTTAAAATAACCTCTCTCAGAGTAAATCTAAAGCAGTGACAAGCATCACCTGTAATCGAAGAGTATTTCTCTAGGGATTTGTAACATGCACATGAAAGTTGCTTTTGGATTATAGTATTTGTATTATAGTGTTTGTTGATCCATCCTACATCTAAATCTGGAGCCCATCCTAACAAGCAATAGGTATATGCAGGAACAATCTCTGGACTTGGCACCAGCCTATCACAGGGTGAACACACACACATCCATCAGGGGACAATTTAGCCTTGTCAATTCACCTAACTGGTCTTTGGACTGTGGGAGGAAACCAGAGCAAACTCATATTGATGAACTTGAAAATTACATGTAGGGAGTACCTGGGGCACGACTCCAGGACTCCTTACTATGAGGCAACAGCACTACTACTGCATCACCATCACCTAATTCATTATTCATTCATAATTTTGAAAGTAAATACTTTATTCAGGAACATGGCCAAATTTATATGGTGATTAGATCATGAATACAATACAATACAATACAATACAATACAATTTATTTTTGTATAGCCCAAAATCACACAAGAAGTGCTGCAATGGGCTTTAACAGGCCCTGCCTCTTGACAGCCACCCAGCCTTGACTCTGTAAGAAGACAAGGAAAAACTCCCCAAAAAAAACCTAGTAGGAAAAAAAATGGAAGAAACCTTGGGAAAGGCAGTTCAAAGAGAGACCACTTTCCAGGTATGTTGGGCGTGCAGTGGGTGTCAAAGAGAAGGGGGTCAATACAATACACAGAACAAAACATAATTAATCTTCAATACAGTATAACAGTAAAATAAAAATATTACAAGTACAGAGCAGAATTTAACAGTAGATGATATCACATAATATCATTTGGATTTGTTTAGAGTCCTGGAGACCTCAGCCATCAAGCTGCCTCCCTCAATTCCATTCCTCATCTGGGATAGCGTTTGGTCAGCCAATCCAATGAAAGGACCCCTCTACCCAACGATTCATGTGAAGTCAGACATTACTTTTGAATATTCAAAGAGTGTATTTTTAAGCCATACTGGTGGCAGGTGATGAGAAATAGCTAAAAGAACATGCATGAACATGTTCTGTAGTTTGAAGCTGATTTGAGATTTACAAAGGAACTTGGCATGACACATGGCATTATATGCGGTTTTACAAATCAGATTTTTATGTTCATTGCTTTTCTTGTGTTAGTAAAATTTTAGTATGGAATCTATGGAAGGTTTTCTACATGAGATCCCTGGCCATTAGATATGCTTTGTCTTTCAGAAGTTATCAGACAAGGGGCTGATAGAAGGCACTTTGGAAGACTACATCAGGGCTTCCTATGGACACTCCTTACCTCAGACATACTTTCAGTGATTTCCCTGAAAGAAACCCTAGGACCAACTGGAACTATTTGAAAATGGAATAAGACAAAACATAAAAGATATTTTCTTAAAATGAAAAGAAAAAGAACAAAATATTAAAAGCCAAAAATGGAACTCATTTAAAAATGTGTGTGGCAATTCATAGTTATGTAGAATTAAAATCCGCCTAGACTGTGCTGCAGATAACAAAAGAACAGCATCCCATCTTTTTAAATTATGGGAAAAAAGAATTTTGTAGTCTTAAATAAAACTGGCACATACAAGATTACCTACAAGAAAGCACTCTAAAGTTAAAGTGTTATTTTGTAGGGAATTTTAAAAAGCACCAAGACTAAACTTAATTAAATGTAAGTAAAACTGATATTTTTTGAAGTGTATGAGAATACCTGAAGTATGGCAACTAATTCAGAACAATAAAAATCTCAATATAAAGGTGAATTAAAAACACAGAAGCAAAATCAAAATTGAGAAGAACTGCTTGTTTCTGTAACTTGAATCAGCAGTTTTAATCTGAACAGCTTTTCCTAAAGACAAATGTCTGTGTACATTTAATTAATTTTTGCCCATTAAAGTGAACCAGAGAAGAAAATAATACCTGGTCTTTACCTGGGGATGGTGTAGAACATCATCTCATACTCAGCAGCTGTTTGATCATGGAGTTGGGAGGTGAGTTTGAGAATATCCTTTGCTGGAAGGGAAGTGGAGTGGCCAGAGTAATTAGACAGGGAGTGTGCCTTGATGCTTGTGATACAGTATAGTGGAAAGTGGGAAAGTTCATGAGTTACCCATTTAGTAAACTGGGCACTTAACCTATATAGTGAGACAGCAGAGTTTGATATTTCAGTTTATTTCATCATTATTTGTGTGCTCCCTTTAAACATCTGTAAAAATAATCTATCACTTTTTTGAAGGTTTTAACTTTGCTGTTCTGAGGTAAGGTGACACACATAGATGTCATAATAAAAATTACACGTACTACTTAAGGGGCCAGATATTGCTTAAAAATGTTTTCTGCTTACATTAATTGTCATTAGTCATTTGTGTTACAAAAATTTACTTTATGAAAGGGTTTCAGGAATGGATTAGCTCCTTCTTAAAGTAAAGGAAGCTTGCATTCTTCTCCTATTAGCACCCTCTCCTGTAAATTAAGATGTCCAGTGAGGAAGAGAAAACATTATTATTTAACTCACAGATATCAAGGACTGTGTTTTGAGTTGATCATGCTGCAGAGAGCTATATGATTTGTTCCTGATTTATGCAGAAGAGGAGTTGGGCTGTGTGCACAGCATTAAGAGACTAACTTTTATCATTTATAAGAAATGCTGACCTCTGATACTAACAGAAGACCCTGTGAAGAATGTAAGATCTTTATGGACTATAAGAATGTTTAAATTGATTCTAAGTGTGTATAATTAGAAAGGTGTATTCCTTAGGAATACAAATGGCTGTTTGTTTCATGTTTTAGGACACTCCAGTATGTCATAAATTAAGATTTAACCTTAAGCTATGTATAACCTCGGAATGAACTGCTAGAGGTTTTTTTTTCTTTTGTAGGATATAAAAAAGAGAACGTTTTTACTTTAGGTATTCTGACAAAATCCAAATCAGTTGACTGAGTTGGAAAGAGGCAGTCTCACATTCTCTCTACTCACCAAGAATTAAGAATAAAGAAATTATTTTTACTTTAATTGGGTTTAAGTTTTTCCGTTGTTTTCCGACTTCAGCGCTCACACCAGCTCGATATGTCACTGCTTCAAGCTGCTGTTTCTTGGCTCACACTTTAGTGATTGTAATATAGCTCACAACAAAACGAACTGTTGAAAACGTGAAAGAAATTTTTTGACTATATATTGCAGTGTCCTTGGTCTGAACCTGTTCATGTTCCTCAGATGGCAAGTACTGTCAGAAGCGGCAGGACTACCTGGAGAAGCTGAACATAAAAGCATCTCCACATTTGCGAGTGATATATTATCTCTTCAGTTTTCTTCATTCCTTACTCGACACCTTGTAAGGACAAAGGATAAAGAAGAGCAAATTGACTGAGCTTGTCAAAGAATGGATTCCCATGTTTTCTCGGTGAGTGCTTTGCACTACGAAGCACTCATAAAATTCCTGAGGGATGCTAAAGTGGAACACCAGTTGTTGATGTTTAATGCTGACAACCCACTCATAGTTTCATTAGCTTCAGGAGTGCTGACGTGCTGACGTACTTTGCAAACACTAGAGGCAGTTGAGAGTTTTTGGTGCTTCCTGCATCTACCCCTTGGGGGTTGGTGGCCGAATTGGCACTCCAGCCACCATAAAAAACCACACAGTGTTTCACTCCATCTGAACTAGTGTGGTGCTGAGGTATCACCCATTGCATGGTTGCACTCGGGTCCTAATCTGAATCCTGAGTTGGTTTGTGGTGGGTGCGGCAATGCACGGTATCAGTGCGTGCTCCTAACTTCTCTCTCTCTGTGGTTTAACTCTCTGAGTTAAATGAAAACTACATTTTGCTCTTAAAAACGTGGGTTCTGGTTGCCACTAAAGAACTGTTTGGGAAGTTTTAAAGCTTTTTTTCCGTGTAGAAGTTTTTTTTTTTTTGCTTTTTTTTCACCCACGCAAGAGTAAAAGTAGCTGGGTGTTTGGAGGTGCCCTTGGAAAAGTTACTTGTACTTGTAGGTGTACTTGTTCATGTTATAAATATCTGAATTAGCATCGAGGAGGTAGGGTAGAAAGCAGCAGTAACTGATATTGGCATTTGTAAGCAAATAATCACGTTGTAACGATTCCTTAGTTTAAAAGAAAAGAAACAAAAGGCCACGGCTGACTTCAAAGTAATAAAGGAAAAGGCTCAGCGGTGCACAGGTATGCGGCCAGCGTTAAGACGCCGATCAGGCACAAGAGGCTGTAGGAGCAGATAAGGTAGTAAAGTTTTATTTATTTGTTTATTTTAGATTCAACAGTTCTTAGCAGTCCAGAGGTAGAACAGTTAAGCGGGCGACAGTGTAAGGGTTCATTAATATGGGATAATACAAACAGTTCGATTGGAGCGCTTTTAAGTAAGGAATAAGAGGCCGCAAAGTGAGGAGAAGAGACAGAGGAAAGTAAAGTTAACCTCCTAGAAGAAAAAGCCATTCATAGTTGTCCTGAGAGGACTCCTTATTTCAATTACTGAAATGGAAATAGAAGATGCTCTGTTGGAAATAAGTTTCCCTGTCAGGAAATATAACCAAATGAAAAGCGGAAGGATTTAAAATTAAAACAACTACATGTGCCATCTCTCTTAATGTTTCTAAAACCTTTGTTAAAGTATGGCATGAAGGGCTAATTTACAAATGTTTCCACAAAGGCTTCCCTCTGTACTTATCCTCCTACCTCAAACACAGAACATTCTTGATCAAAATGTACGGGTTTTTCCTACAGATAGAGTTCCAGAGGGCTCCACTAACTTTCCATTCCTCTTCAACATATATATTAATGACATACCTAAATCAGGAGAGATTATGATTTCTCAATTTGCCAATTAACACAGACCATTATTTACAAATCTAGAAAACCCTGTATCATCACTGAAAGACTGCAAGAGGCCATCATCACCTTTGAAACTTGATTCTGTACCTAGCGCATTGAGATTAGTTCAGCTATAAACTCAGATACACTGAGCAAAAGACTTCTATCTCAGCGGGTAAAGTCACCGTCTTCAATAAGGACATCGCCTTGGAAAACTCAGTGAAATATCTTAGAATGATACTGGGCAAGTGCCTGCCCTGGAAATAACAATTTGAGTCCAACATTTCAAAAGACAAAAAGTTCTGCAATCAATTTTAACGTGTCCTCAACAGGTAGTACAATGACCATCAGAAACAAAATTGTACTTTTCTTAGCCACTATTCATCCCCAAATGATATATGCTTCTCCCACTTGATGTCATACAGCATGCAGCCCACAATAGCAGTGTCATCAGCGAACTTTTGCACGTGACAGGACTCTGAGTCATATTGAAAGATTATAGATTGAACAGGACCGAAGAAAGTACAGTCCCCTGCGGCGCTTCTGTGTTGCTGAACACAATGCCAGACCTGCAGTTCCCAAGACGCACATATTGAGGTCTGTCTGTAAGATAGTCCACAATCCATGCAACCAGGTGTGAGTCTACTCCATCTCAGTCAGCTTGTCTCTAAGGAGCAGAGGTTGGATGGTGTTGAAGGCACTAGAGAAGTCCAAAAACATAATTCTTACAGCACCATTGCCTTTGTCCAGGTGGGAGAGGGATCGGTGTAGCATATAGATGATGGCATCCTCCGCTCCCACCTTCTCCTGGTATGCGAACTGCAGAGGGTCAAGGGCGTGGAGGACCTGTGGCCTCAGGTGGTGAAGCAGCAGCCGCTCCATTGTCTTCATCAGATGTGACGTCAGAGCAACAGGCCGGAAGTCATTCAGCTCACTAGGACGTGATACCTTTGGGACAGGGGTGATACAAGATGTTTTCCAAAGCCTTGGGACTCTCCCCTGTTCCAGGCTCAGGTTAAAGATGCGCTGTAGAGGACTCCCCAGTTCCAACACACAGGCCTTCAGCAGTCGTGGCGATACACCATCTGGACCCGCTGCTTTGCTGGCACGAAGTCTTTTCAGCTCTCTGCTCACATGGGCTGCTGTAATTGTGGGTGGGGATGTCTCACCTATGCTGGTATCAGCAGAAGGATGGTTGGAGGATGCAGTACTCCGAGGTGAGAGTGGGTTAGGGTGATCAAACCTATTAAAAAAGTTGTTCATTTGGTTTGCTCTCTCCACGTCTGTCTAGATGGCGGCACCCCGCTTCGAGCTGCAGCCAGTGATAATCTTCATCCCATCCCACACTTACTTCATGCTGTTGTTCTGCAACTTCTGCTCCAGCTTTCTCCTGTACTGCTCTTTCGCCGCCCTGAGTTGGACTCGGAGTTCCTTCTGCACGCGCTTGAGCTCATGCTGATCACCACCTTTAAAAGCTCTTTTCTTCTGGTTCAAAAGGCCCTTGATATCACTTGTAACCCATGGCTTGTTGTTAGCATAGCAGCGTACTGTTCTTACTGGAACTACAATGTCCATACAGAAGTTGATGTAATCAGTTGTGCATTCAACAGCCTCTTCAATGTTCTCACTATGTGACCCCAGCAATATATCCCAGTCTATAGTTCCAAAGCAGTCTCTCAGAGCCTGCTCTGCCTCAGGGGACCACTTCCTGAATGAGCATGTGGTTGTAGGTAGCGCCTCTTGGTTTGTATTGAGGCTGAAGCAGAACCAGGTTATGATCTGCTTTCCCAAACGCAGGCAGCGGGGTGGGGCTGTATGCGTCTTTAACGTTTGCATACAGTAGGTCGATAGTCCTGTTTCCCCTGGTGTTACAATCCACATACTGGGAGAAGGCAGGTAATGTTTTGTCCAGCGTTACATGGTTAAAGTCTCCAGCTATTAGCACAAGTGCCTCAGGGTGCTGCGTTTGTAACTTAGCAACTGCGGAATGCATGATGTCACTCGCTATCTCCGCGTTCGCTTGAGGGGGGATGTAAACAATAACAACAATCACGTGTCCAAACTCTCTGGGCAAGTAATAGGGACGCAGACTTACGGCCAACAGTTCGATGTCCCTGCAGCAATTGGAGATTTTAACGTTTACATGTCCTGAGTTGCACCACTTTGTATTGACATAGAGTGCGAGTCCTCCTTCTTTCTTCTTCCCGCAGGTACTTGCGTCTCTGTCCGCTCTAACTGTGCTAAACCCGGGTAGCTCCACGTTAGCATCTGGGATGGTAGTTGTTAGCCACGTTTCACTAAAACACAGCAAGCTGCATTCTCTGTAGGTTCTGACATTTTTCACCAGCACAGCCAGTTCGTCGATCTTATTTGGTAGTGAGTTCACATTTCCCAGGATCACAGAAGGCACCGACGGTTTATAACGCCATTTTCTCTCAAGTTGTCTCAATTTAATCTTATCTTTTATCTTTGTGCCGGCTCGGCTGCCCCGATATTGTCTTCTTACCTCGTCAGGTAAATAAGGAACCACACCGGCATGAGCATTTCTTCTCAGTGCTTTAAGCTGACTACTTGAATAGGCGATTCTCGGAGTGTAAAAATCCATGTCAAGTAGTAAAAATAGTAAAAAGTGTCCAGGGAGCAATTCCACATAAAAGAAAGTGGTAGAAGTGATCAGTGAAATAGAGAAAAATAGAGATAAAAAGGTAAAAAGATAAAGTCATATACGGAGCTGCTGGAAAAGGCTGCCACTCGGATGCGGCGCCGGAAAAATGATGTAGTCAGCTGAATCCATTACTGAATTTGCACTCTCTAACTTCCAGGAGACATCCATATTAAGCGATGTCACTCCAGGGCAAAGAAAATTATGGCAATAAAGATCTGCTGCGTTCAAGGAAATGCTACCGCTGCCTGAAAACCAGTTCAGACAGACTGAGGAGGAACTTCTTTCCACAGTCCATCTGCATCCTATGAAATGAGGACAGCACCTAGAGCTACCCTCAATGTCCTAATGTTATTTCTCCTAAATTAAGTTATTTATTTGTTATATATTTTTATAATATTGGTATAATACTGCAACTGTACATATTTACAGTATATATTGTCACACACGTGTGCATGGGAGGCAGCTGAAGGGCCTAGAACATACTGTTTATACATCTGCCAAGGGGGGGGCGGGGTACGCTGACGCTCTTTCTGAGTTCTCTGCAGGTCTTACCCGGGAAATCTCACCAGGAGCCGCCATTTCCAGGAAGGACACATCACTTCTGGTGCCGGCCCCCAGGATGAGGTCACTTCCGGTTCCGGCCCCCAGGATGAAGTCACTTCCGGTTCCGGCCCAGAGGACGACATCACTTCCGCCCTCTCTGCTATAAAGCACACTGCCTTTGCTCTGGCAGGCAGTTCTGTTTTGGACTCTGTTGTGTAAACATGTATGCAATGCATCAAAGACGTTTGCAGCCAGGATACCGGATTAAACGGGTGGCTGCCCCAAACCTTTCCATGCCTCTGGTCTCCACTTATTACAATATATATATATATATATATATATATATATATAGTGGCAGATGGCTGGGGGTCCTGCCCAGCCGGGATGCCTGGAGGGTCCGGAAGATGAGCAATTCCTGGTCTGCGTGGGGGCCACGGGAGCAGAGTTTGGAAGCTCAACCCGGTTTGGGCCTGTGGTCACCGCCAGGGGGCGCTCGGATACCTGTGGAG
>JANRMT010028174.1:150717700-150751582 GCA_026402145.1 Polypterus bichir lapradei
AATATCAGTTTTTGCCAAAGTCAAAACTGATGATTAATTAACCAAGTAAAAATTCATCTTTCTATTTCCAGCACTTATTGGCGTTCCTCTGGGTGGGCACAATAAATCACACTCATTCCTTCATTTGTTGTTGTCCCTCTGGGTGGGTGTCTTATTGATTATTCAATTCCTACACTAGCCAAACTGCAAAATTAAACTTGACAACTGCTATTTATCTGTCTAACTGAATAATCAGACAGTTTTCATTTAACATTTCATTTTTAAAACCAATAACCTGGCAGCATTGAAAAAACTGAAAAAGACACCTCTGGATGTAAGACAACTCTATTTCAGGTTCAATAAATGTATCCACGTATACACAGTTTGTGCCAAATTACTGTAGAGTTGCCAATTAAACTAACGTGTATGTTTTTTGGGAGTGGGAAGAAAATGGAATTCAAGAAAATCCACTTTGACATCCTCTCCAAAAGACAGAAAGTCAGCTGGTAATCAAGCCCAGGGGTCTCAGGAACTGCAAGGCGGTATATGTCATCATGTCATATTAGAATGACCATTATTGTGACTATATTGCTTTGAGTGAAAGGATAGAATGCTGTTGTTTCTCATTTCCTATGTAACAATGGTAGTTTCCTTAGGCAAATCTTTGTAAATATGTAATGAAAATATTTCTCAGTGAAGTAGTTCAGTCCTTAATGATTAATACAAATTGCATTTTAACTGATTATTAAGCATCTCAATTACCTATTGCAGTTACTATGACAATTTAAGTAGTTAGAAAATATAGACTCAAAGCCAGAATTTAATCTACCCAAAAGGCCTTCGAGGGACCTGCCTACCACTGTATATTGTGAATGAGTATTAAATCCATCAGTGCTAGACATCCAAGTCTAGTGTCTTATTTTGTCTGTGTAAAAATGAAAGAACACTCAGATTCTTAATATAGCACATGCCTTTGAACAATACGTTGTATACAATATTTTTGGTTAAAAATCACTTTTTTTGCCTTATTATTTTTATTTTACTTACACATTAAAAAAACATTTGTAGGCACTCTAAAATGCTTTTTTGAAGAAACATGTCATTTAAAGTTTGTTAACTGTAACTTTTTATACTCAGCACTATCAAGATGTTGTTCATGTAGTACTCAACAGAATACAAAATGAATACAGCTCAGTCCTGTCAGACACTGTTTCTTCTGAATTCTACGTCCAGCTCAATTGGAGGAGACATTTTGTGAATGGGCAGAGCAAACTGATTCTTTTGATGCTAAGGTTGCATAGCAACAGTAAATTACAGGCCACAGAAAGCAAACGAGAAAGCCTCTTACAGACTGCGGTTCTTTGTAACAGAATTAATAAAAGAATAGTTTTTTTTTCTTTACCTGATTTACTCACTTTTCAAGCATAGTTCACGTTATATTAGACAACCTTTTCTTTGTTTTATCTAAAGATGGCACCAATGGTTTTTGATATGAATGTCTTTCTTGTTGTGTCACACATACTGTATCAAAATAGGGGTTTATTCCTTTCACTTTCAGATGACTATAGGAAAGCAACAGCAGGCACCCATTGCTCAAGAGCACCACTGGGAAATGAGGATGAGAGCAGAAACCTTGCCCAAAAGGCATATCACAGACTGCTGAATTTCCAGAAAATTAAAAACAATTCTCAATGAAAGCATGGATAACATTGAAGATACACTAAAAGTATAGCACAGGTTTTTATTTGCAAAAAATATTTTGTGCAAATGATTTTATTAAAACAATCTAATGATATCTCATGACTTTGTGTGCTGTTTCAGTACATGATTTTGTTTCAACCTTTTTTCCTTTTTCTTTTAGACTTTGGAATATTCTTGGTGCATTTTTGCTCAAAACTGAGCTTTTGGGTAAAATGTGTCTTGTTTCCTTGACATAACTACAAAAATGCAACTAGGCCAGTAAATTATTGTTTTAATGTTGTTGTAGTGGTGCTACATGATTAATGTCATCATAAATGTATTTTGTGAGTTCAGCCTTTCGTAGCATTGTCCTGTTTACATAGTGTGTGTGTCTGTGTAAATATGCTCCCCTGGAAACAATGGGGGATGGATAACTCTGTGGAACTGTGGCCCCCCACAATAATTGTTCCTGTCAATTCCATCACCTGCATCTGATCATTTGCTATTCAAACGGAAGAACAGAAGGAAAAAAAAAGATCTCGTTTTACTAGACTTCCATTCCACTGCAGAGACAGGAGAAAGCACCGCTTTAAATCATTTACACCTTTGTCTGCCTGCCACTTTCAGCGCCTGTCAACAACAGCTTTGCACCGCAAAACCCTGGGGTTCTGGATCACACCACGTACCGAGGATAAACACAGTGAGACTGTTTCTTGTTGTTTGGGGAGAGGAGCAAGCCATCATTTTCATCTGTGTACTTTCCGTAGGGCTATTTTTCCAGCTGAATCAGGTTCATAAACATTATCCATTTTCTGGTAAATCTTCTGGACTTTTATGTGTGTTTCGTACTTTCTGTGTGACTTATTGAGTTTGTGGTCAGTGTGGGGTCAAGGGAGGGTTCGTATTATATATTAACTACACTTTTTCATTTTATTATTACTTTCCGCCGGACACTTTTGGGATTGTAAGTTATGTCGGGGTTGGTTGGGGTATGATATATATATCGTTTGGAATTTTTTATTTCTTTCTTTATCAATATATATTCACTTTATTATTTTACATACTGTTTGTTTTCTGGCTTATTTTTGATTGTCAATTGGGGAAGTTTATTTGGAAGAAGTACGGCTTGTGGGGTCTAATGTCCTCAGCCTACCAGACCTTGGGTCTTGGTGGTGTAGCTGCCAGTTTTGGAGAGTGAGTCAGCTGTTATATTGTAATAACAAAGCAAAGACATTGAGAATTTTTGGAGCACATCTTAGGCAAACCCTATGTAGCTGTTGTTATGACAGGTTCCTAATTGTTGGCAACTTTAATTTTCATATTGATAATCAGTATGGGGGCGGCACGGTGGCGCAGTGGGTAGTGCTGCTGCCTTGCAGTTAGGAAACCTGGGTTCACTTCCTGGGTCCTCCCTGCGTGGAGTTTGCATGTTCTCCCCGTGTCTGCGTGGGTTTCCTCTGGGTACTCCAGTTTCCTCCCACAGCCCAAAGACATGCAGGTTAGGTGGATTGGCGATTCTAAATTGACCCTAGTGTGGGCTTGGTGTGTGTGTGTGCACCCTACCCAGGGTTTGTTTCCTGCCTTGCACCCTGTGTTGGCTGGGATTGGCTCCAGCAGACCCCCGTGACCCTGTTTGGATTCAGCGGGTTGGATAATGGATGGATGGATGGATAATCAGTATGACCCGAAAGCAAAATAATTCATGAACCTTCTGCATTCTTTTGATCTGAGCCAGCACAGTAGTCAGCCAACACACAAAGAGGGGTACACATTGGATTTAGTGATTACTAAAGGATTAAAAGCTGATGTGCGACAGATCATGGGTATCAGTTTATCTGACCATTTTCTCTTACTATTTAATATATAAATACTGATAGTTAAAATTAATGAGAAGCATATTGTTAAAAAATGCTTGTTTGATTCGCCTGCAGCTTCAAAATTTACAAACATTTTAAGCAATCAGTCAGTTTGTAGTGCTTGCTACAATAGTGATAATAATGTAAATAGTGTGATCGAAAAGAAAGTCACAAATACAAAATAAAGATTTGGGGACCGTCCCCGTATATTGTCGTGCAGACAATATTGAAAAGATGCAGTGATTCAAAGTCCTGAAAGTACAATGAACCATCTTACTGAAACAAAATGGCAGTTTTATAGAACAAAAAACAAGTGACAGGAAATGGTTGGCAAAATGGTGATGTGGCAACAGGAACCGGAAGTGACGTCATTTTGAGGAGCCGGCAGTGAGGTGGTTTGTGGGTGCTGGAAGTGAAGTCATCAATATTGGCCGGAAGTGATGTCATCGTGGCCATTTTGAAAACCCGGAGGTTGCGTGATTATTTCTTTTCTTGTTTCCTGTTGGCAAAAGAGAGTTCAGGTAAGTACCATGTGACATCCCCTTATCTCGCAATGTTTTACTCACCTTTAGGCTCTTTGACTGCCTCCTAATCGTACATGTGTGACAATAGTAAGATAGTAAATTTTAATGATAATTTTAATGATAAAGTGACAGCTGCCGCTGACATAGTCATTACTGAAAAGACAGTTAAAAAAACCATGGAAGACCCAAAGAGTGTTTGATTTAAAGAAAACATACCGGAGAGCTAAGCGTAAATGGAGAACACCTAAACTGATTGTTCACTATGAGATATTGAAGGCTAAAATAACAGAATGCAACAACATAGTCTATCTTGTGAGGTGGTGTTACTTCTCTAAAATTATAAATAACAATGCTAGTAATCAAAGACTTTCATTCTCTGCCATTGATCATTTGCTAAACCCAGGTCACTCAATTGAATGCTTCCAAAAAAACTTCCAATGAAACTTGTGAGGCTTTTGCTTTATTTTTTAATCACAAAATTAATGATATTTGAAATAATATAGTACATCCCCTCAATACCGATCCTATTAAACCCTGGTATTCCATTGTAAGTGAATTAAATTCTTTCACCAGCATAGATTTACCCTATTTATATAGAATAATTTCTCAACTGAGACCCTCCAAAGAAGTATTCAGCATGCTAATTGATAGTGTTCTTGATGTAGTAAATTCATCATTAGATATGGGGGTCTTCCCAGACTGTCTTAAGACTGTTGTTGTTAAACTCCTGCTCAAGAAAAATACTCTCGTTTCCTCTGTTTCTGAAAATTTTAGACCTATTTCTAACCTGCCTTTCTTCAGTAAAATCCAAGAAAACGCAGTCATTATGCAGCTAAATGATCACATGAATAAACATTCTATTCTTGACAAGTTTCAGTTAGGTTTTTGAACAAATCACAGTATCAAAACTGCGCGAGTTAAAGTAGTCAATGATTTGCAGGTAAATGTGGACAGAGGCTGTTTATCTGTTCTCATCCTCTTAGATCTGAGTGCCGCATTTGATACCATTGATCACAATATTCTTAGAAATTGCCTTAGTCAATGGATGGGCCTCTCTGGCACCATCTTAAATTGGTGTGAATTTTACTTAACAGGTAGAAAATTCTTTGTTAGTTGTGGTAATTATACTTCATTCTAGATGGTGTTCCACAAGGATCTATTCTGGGTCCACTGCTCTTTTTGATCTACATGCTGCCATGATTACCTCAAGGTGTAATGTGAGCTACTACAGCTATCCTGATGACACACAACTGTATTTATCAATAGTGCTGACACAATGTCTTACTTGTGTTTCTGAGTGGACGAGTAGTAATTTTCTCAAACTAAATAAGGAGAAAACAGAAGTCTTAGCAAAAGTGATCGGTGAAAATGGATGTAATGAGGATATTAGAAATAAACTTGATCCATTAGACTTTAAAGTCAAGACAGGGGTAAAGAATTTAGGGGTAATTATTGACTCTGACCTAAATTTTAAATCACATATTAATCAGATCACTAGGACAGCATTTTTCACTTAAGAAATATAGCAAAAATTAGATCCCTTATAACTTACCTCACACATTTGGTTTTAGTCAACTAGATTCCTGTAATACACTTCTCTCAGGGCTACTCAAAAAGACATCAATTGATTGCAACGAGTGCAGAATGCAGTTGCCAGAATCTTAACTAGGAAAAGAAAATCCAAGCACATCTCTCCAGTTTTGATGTCACTACACTGGTTACCTGTGTCATTTAGAATTGACTTTAAAATACTGCTTATGGTTTACAAAATCTTAAATAATCTTACTCCATTCTATATTTTGGAATGCCTCTCACCTTACACTCTAAATCATACCCTTAGATCTTCAAGTGAGTGTCTGTTTACAATTCCAAGAGCTAAACTTAAAAGAAGTGGTGAGGCGGCCTTCTGCTGTTATGTACCTAAAATCTGGAACTGCTTACAGATAGAAATTCGCCAGGCTAATACAGTGGAGCACTTTAAAAAAATACTTAAAATCCATTATTTTAATATGGCTTTCTTATAGCTTCATTTTAGTATAACCCTAATATTCTGTATATGCATTTAATTATCATTTTTACTCATGGCTCTGCAAACCGTACTAACCCCTGTTTTCTCTGATGTTTTTTTTTTTTCTGGTTTTCTGTGCCACCACTACCTGATCAAGGCATCATGCAGCCCCAACATTGATGGATTGAAGGCCAGATCTCCACATGAACATCATCATCTAAATCTTCCATGTGAAGCCTGAAAATCATGAGGACTGATTTAGATCATTTATGTTAGGTAGAATGCCCAGTGAGGTCTGGGTGGTCTTATGTCTTGAGAACCCCTGCAGATTTTTTTTTCTCCAGCCCTCTTCAGTTTTTTATTTTTTTTTTTCTTCCCTCCTAGTCCTCGGACCTTGCTTTATTCTTGGTTACTTAATATTGCCTAATCATATTTTTATATTTTTCTTTTTTCTTTCTTCATCTTGTAAAACACTTTGAAGTACATCATTTGTATGAAAACATGCTTTATAAATAAATGTTGTCTCAAAAAGAAAAATAAACATGGGTTAAAGCATTATGTTGTGTCTATTCAGATGGGAGTCTTGAAACAACTGCCAAAGATGACAGTTTATCCCGCTGAAACGGTTTCTGGCAGGAAAAGGCGGTCCAGTTGGACAGACAAAATAAGTGACGTCTGAGGTGAAAAAGCCGTCAATCTTCCAGTCAGCAGAGGGAGCGAAAGAGAAGGCATTATCTTAGATTGCCAACCCCTGGAGCAATGGAGAATTACTCTCAATAGAGCCCTTAACTCTCTATTTGCACGTAAGTGACAATGTTTAATTTTTTGCTACTTATCAATTGCTGTTTTCTTTGCTAAGGTTATATCATATCTCTGAGAATAGAGCATCAATGTAATCTCAAATCTAACTAATGCATACTACATTGAGTGATGTTTACATTGAATTTCTCATTTGAAAACTCACATTTACAATATTTTAAGAGATATATGTCAGACAAAGAGAATACTCAGTAGGGAAGTCTGGATACGATGGTCATTAAAAGGGGTGTGGGGTAGCTATTGCATGCCATCTCACTAGAATGCACCTGTGCAACACAGGAACACTTTTGGGTTGGCATCACTTGCCATTATACTTGGTCACGACAACCTAAGCAGATACAAGCAAAGAGAATTGTTGGAAAACCTTGACATTCTCTCTCAATCAAATCCTTATCTCGGTTTAGGTCAGATAACATAACACTAAAGGAAACTTGGAAATTCGCAAAGAGGTGAAATAGAACGTACAATATGCAGATGACTAAACATTTAGTTTCAATGGCAACTTAAAGGTACTGCAGCCCTGAAACCTTAAATTGTACTGCAGAATTCCTGAGAATCTCTTCAGTGCTTACAGGCCTAATGGGCAGTAAAGAAAGTATGGATTCTGGAGGAGTACATGAAATTAGAGAGAGATGTTAGCCAAATACTAGAATCAACTATTTTTTAAAATCTGAACCAAACTGCAAACAGGTAAACAGATGAATATCGTATTGTTTTTAATAGAACTATGCCATAAGCCTCAAATAAATATAATAATTGAGGAAGTGATGGTGATGTATTTATTTTGAAAATGTTTGAATTTTTGTCAAAATATTGATAAGATCCTAGCAAATATAAATTTTAGTGTTTATTTGTAATCAAAAGTATTTTTTTGTCAAATCCCTAAATTAGCATTGCTTACAAGTCAAAGTTAGACCAAGAGTTTTGTGTATTTTATCCAGAGAACAAATGAGTAATTAGGTTTAAACACCATTTCAGATGTAGACCACTGAAAAAATGTTAATTAAATTCAAACGACACAAGATCTGTGTCAGATAATATTCCAGTCAGTTGCTATTCTGCTAGCCGAATCAGGAGTCAACAATAATGCAGTCCTCGCAAGAAAAATTATTCAGATTTAATGATGTGGAACTAACAAAACATGTCTGCATAAACAATCTATTTTAAATAAATACTGATATTTAGAATAAAGATACTTAGATCTGTACTGTGACAGAAATAGGAAAGTGATTTTTTATGGCTAAGGTAATCAAACAAGCTGATGTACATTAATGCCAAAATTACAACAAGCTTTAAAGTCAACAAATGATCAAACTCTTAGAGAACTAATTTCCACTATGACATGGTGTTACTGTCATCAGCATTAATGTGCACAGCATTTCAAAATGAAATACAACTGGAACAGCAGTTCATTAGCACTCAGAATCAGACATCACACTGTTTATAATGGAGGTTGAAAACATACAGGGAATTTTTAAACAGGATAAACGGCAGCATTTACTATTAACTTCAGCAATGAAATTACAGAGTTAAAAAGTTTACATTTAATTTTATACAAACTCTATTAGTATAAGCAGACAATAGAGATTGCAGAGGTGTTGCCCTCAGCTGTTTATGAACTGACTATTAAAAAAAATTGAGTTAATATAAAATAATGAAATGCAACAAAAAACTGTTGCAAAAAATTCATAGAAATGCATTGTTTTAATTTCAGAGGAAAAACCTCTTAAGAAAACCACACAGTTGGTATTGACCACAGACAAGAATGAAATGTGAGGCTGGCGAAAAGCAATTTTTACTTGATATAAGCATCTGCTAATAAAGTATAGCAAAAGAATGTTCACTGAACAGAAATATAAATCAGCAGAGGTGGTCACTGGAAATGAACTAAGATGTTTTACGGCAGACTATTCGGCAAATCACTTCTCCAAAGGGGAAGCAGCAAATAAAAACAGCACTCAAAGCAAATTCATGGTAAAGATTGTAAATAAAGATCTGGCAGCAATATTAAGTTCTGCTGTTTTTATTCTAGATTTATTCTGGTCACGTGCTATTTGCTTTGTAAATATGTCACATTGCACATATTGTTGTTTTTGATTTTCTTCTGTTATCTTATCTCTCCAAAAACTTTTTCGTGAAAAATTCATATTCAGTCATGTATGTTAAAGAGAAATAACGATGCGTGGCTGAATTTAAAGTAACTGATACATGCACATGCAACCTCACAGACTCACGGGCACAGTATACATAATATTATAAAATTTGTATCTTGTGAGTAGGTGGCTGAATAACAAAGACACCACCAAGATGACACAGAGCAGCAGAGGGAGCAGGTAAGCTCCTGTGCCAGTGTGGGGATGCAGGACTTACTCAGGCTAATGGTGAGCCCTATCCATGTACTGTGTTCTACTAAACAAAAATATCCAGAAGTAACTGCCTCTATCAATCCCGGAGGGAAGCACAACATGTTTGCTAAGACCAGGAGGGTATTTTTCGTACGTGGATTACTCATTTAACCGGATGTAATTGTTGACGATTTGGCATGATCCTTTTCGAAGCTCTTGCTGGATGTGTTGTCATAGCAGCAGATCCAAATTCTCAAACCTGTTAGGAGCAGGTTTGTTCTATGTAAACAAGAATTAGCTCACACACTTAATCAGTTTCCGTGCATGGAATTCATTCAGTCATGGCTTTGCTGTTCATAAATAAGCTACTAATTGATATCGGTGTGCAAATTATAAGAAGTGAATTTCATATAGAGAGGGTTTTGCGTGATCGGCAAGATCCTTTATTGCTCCTGGAGGAAATTATTTTTGAAAGATACCGCTTTAGCCGAGGGGGAATATTGTAACTCAAAGATTTATTAGAACCTTATATTCGAAGTCAAACTAGTGGAAGTCGGGCTCTCACAAGCACACAGACAGTATGCATTGCTTTGAGTTTGTTTTGCAAGCGGTACTTTTTTATATACTGTAGGCGATGCGGAAAATCAATCTAAAAATGCAGTTTGCCAGGCAATTCGTAAAGTATGTTTGCCTCTGAAATATTTCCTTCGGGTTTTCATAGTGTTTCCTGGACACCTGCGTGTGCAGACAATAAAAGAAGCGTTTCATGCCATTGCAGGTACACAGGCAAAAACATCCATAGTTCCATAAAGAACCTCACAATCAGCCTAACATTCTCATTACCCAGGATTTCCAAATGTGATTGGGGCACATGGGAGTGATCAGAGTGGAATTTGATCAAACATTATTTGGAAAATGTACCTCTCCTCCTGACAAATAATCAGACACAGTGTCTTCATCAAATATTTGACCTTCGTCAATATCTCGTTGGTCAGACACAAGTTCTAGGGATATGACATTCCCTGCAACTGACCCAACAAAAAAAAATGCCCTCAGAAACAGGGCGATGGGCATTTTGCTGGAGATCCAACTCTTCTGCAGGGGTTAGGTCTGGACTGCGTTGACCTCCACCTGTTTTTTGCTTGTCTGCCTTCTTATTAGCTTTAAAATTAATGTTTCTTATATTATATATGATTCTTTATGTCAACAATTCTTTAAATAGTTATATACCGATATTTGCCAGTTTGAAGTATATTCTTGTTCTTCACTTTAACCTATTCCCATGTTCTCCTTGTGCTCATGTTTGATCTGGAATTATGACATATTAAACAATAATTAATCTGACACATAGGAAATGAAACGCTGCATTCAATGTAAGTACAATGCACACTACTTAGCGTTTAATTTGTCAGCCACTTTTTGCCAGCCGTCTTTTCTGGTTTCTCATTTAGTAAATAATCGCCTGTCGGTCAAATTGTATGCATTTGAATCACGATGTTCAAGAAATCTTTTGGGTGTTTGGCGTCAGGCGCTATAGTGGTACAGAAATTCAACCATCTTTGAGGGAAGAAAAAAAACATTACAACGTGGTATTGGTGTATGCAGTACTGCATTTTAACAACAAAACACTATACGGTAACACTTTACATTTATTTAATTATAGCAATGAGGAAAGTAATGATTTAATGCATTTTTTTAAAATTGTGCATTATTGTTTCTTTTGCTCCGGTATGTCCAAGGCAATGGGGCTGAGTTTAAAGGGTTCAGTATGTAATCACATTATGATTGTTCTTCCACTTTCTCCACATTTCTAAATTAGTTCTGAAGACCTTTGACATGGAAGAAAATGATTAATCAAACAGTGCATGGATGAGTGCAGAATGCATAATTGGGAGATTGTTTATTTTTCATAATGTATGAGACGAGACTTTCCAAACTTGATTTGGAGGTTTTATCATAATTATAACTTAGTACCTTGACCACCAAGATACGTCTGTTCAACGCCAATGTGAAATCAGTACTGTTGTATGGGGCCGAAACCTGGAGGACAACCAAAACCACCACCCGAAGAATACAGACATTCAACAACACCTGTCTCAGAAAGATCCTCCACATTCGCTGGCCAGACACCATCAGTAACACCAACCTATGGGGAAGGACCTGCCAACCTTCAGTAGAAGTAGAAATCTGGAAGAAAAGATGGGGATGGATAGGGCATACCCTACGTAAACCGCAAACTAACATCACCAGACAGGCTCTTAGATGGAACACCCAAGGAAAGCGGAAGAGAGGCCATCCAAGAAACACCTGGCGACGCGACCTTGAGGCAGACATCACAAGGATGGGCTACACCTGGAGTCAACTAGAAAGAATGGCCCAGGACAGAAATCTCTGGAGATCTACCTTTGGCGGCCCATACCCCGGAAGGGGTGGAGGGCATAAGTAAGTAAGTAAGTATAATTTATGAAAAGAGCTAAGTCCACAAACAGAGATGGTTGTGTAACTAATAGGTGTGCCTTTTGTTTATGAATCATTGTACAACAAAATAAAGAGAAATGCAAAATAATACACATCCATAACAACAATAGGCAATTAAATGCTGTAAAGAACCAACAAAGTAATAATGAACTAAAAGTACATCTAGTAGAGCGGAACCAGTTCAGAAATCTTCAAATTGTGACTTGTTGTTTTTAAACACTTCAATGTTTTTGTCTCTATGTTTTATTACATTTCCAAAAGCATTTTGATAAGTTTTACCCCACTGTTCTCTTTTACTGAATCTGAGTGTGGGTGCGGGCATTGCAGTGTCCTGTGATGGACTGGTGTAATGCCACCTTTTGTAAACACCTGTTAAAAGGCTCTATGTTCTTGTAAAATCAGACATTTTAAGAATATTTATGTGATTTATTTTGTGTTCTGACATAAAACTAAAAAAAAGAGTTTGGTTTAGAGCTTTGACCTGGTCAAACAAAAAAACAACCTTACTCTTCCTGTCCATACAGTTATCTAATTAGACATGAAGCTACATGAATTTTTAATGTAGATCTATGATACAGCCTGAGCCTGATGAGATTCGAACAATAGTTTGCTGGTGATGTTTTTGTGGGTGCATGTATGTAAAGCTATGAATGAATATGACATGATTTGGCGAATCTAACTAAAGCTGAACACAGAAAGTACAGATTGAAACCCTTCACTCTACAGTGTTCACCCTGGAAAAGGTGGGGGACACAAAGTGACAAGTTGAGAGAAAGGATCCAGAGTTGAAATAAATCAGAAGTTCTCAAGTCCAGTCCTGGGGTACCACTGTGGCTGGCATTTTTATTTCAACCAGTTACATAAACCAAAAGGTCAGGCTTGCGTGTCATTGACTGAAATTGTTCAATTATCTACACATTTTTCTTCTGATATTTTGCAATGAAAAGTATGCTAATATGATTTACATTTCTTTTACTATTTTCTGTGCTTCCTTTATTGTATCCAGACACTGACGGTGACAAGCAGTATAGAATTAAGTGCAAATGACACTGAATGGTAAAGCGGAGCTGCTACTCCATTGTCATGTTAATTTCCGTGCTAATTAGTAAGAAAAGGCTTAAATCGTTGTGGTTCTCTATTATCGAGCAGAACTGCAAGTGTTCATCCCATCCAACTTCTGTTTTTAACTGAATACTTGCCTTTATTAAACAAGCTGTTATTTCATAATTTCTGCCTTCCATCTGTCAATCCAGAAAACTACTATATTTTTGTTGGAATGAAGGAAGCATTTCTATGTGTTACACAGAGGTGAATAGGTTTTGTTTTGCTTGACTTTTAAGATTTTTCTCTTTTATTTAATGTTGTGGTTATTTATGCCTTTTCTTACTAATTATAACACAAATGAATGACACTAAGCTTTCTGCTCCCCCTGTTGTACATGAGTCTGCATTGCTTGTTACTGAATGGATACAATTAAGGGAGCAAATTCAAGATTCAAGATTTAATGTCATGATATAAATACTTTTCACTTGCTTAGATTTCAGTTTTTGCAGTGTGAGACGAATCGCTATTTAATTAAACAAATACATCAATTAGAAGGAAGGCTGATTTGTGAAACTGATTGGATTGAAAACCTGCAGCCACAGTAGTACACCAGGACTGAACTTGAGAACCACTGAACTAGATGTTAAAGGAGACTCCAAGTTAGTAGTAATAGAAAATAGAAATAGAAATACCAGAAAGGCCGAAGGAATGCCTAGATGTTTGATAGCAAGGCTTTGAAGCTTGTATCCCTTTAATGAACACTGGTTCAAAGAGGTGTATTGAAACTTCATTACTACGTGACTGATGACGTCTGAAGCTTCAAACATCACTGAAGCACCAGCTGTATTTGGACTGCTTTGAAGTTTTTCACTGTCATTCATGCCATAAAAGGGGCTCTAAAAGTACTACTCATACAGTATTTGGTATTAAAAGATATATGGCATCTATGAGTGGAATTTTTGAATATTTTGATGTGCTATCCAGCATTTACTGTAACTAAATTATATACAAATCTTATGAAGTCTGACTGTCATTAATACTGGTGATCTTTTTAAACTCTTCACTATTTAATTTCATTCACGATCATATTTCAAGGATTACACTTATTTTAAGGTTCAGTGTCATTAGTATCCTCAAGAGTTGGTATATAATGGTAACACCTCATCAATACCGTGGCACATTCATGCAAAACACGGTAATGTATCTGGAGTCCAACTCAACAACAATGAGGAAGGCAATGCTCAAGCTCATTCACTGGGTCACAATCATTTCACATTATTATTCTTATCACTATTGTACACCTCCTTGGACAACCTTGTCCTAATCTGATATCTGATCTCACCAGCACTAAGAATCAAACTTGGGTGGACAGGGTTTCTAAAGAGCTGCTAACCCTAACACACTGGAGACTCCCTGACCCTCACCAGTTAAAAAAAAAATCCTTGAAAGCATTAATTTTACACCTGCCTTTTAGTTTTCGATTTCTCTATTTTTCTGTAAACTTTCCTCTCTACTACATTATAGTGTTACCTTTACATGTGCTACAAAGACTTTGTACATGTTTTGTCTCTTATATTTGCATTTGTTTTTATTATTGCTATTATTCTCTTATGTTACTGTACACAATAGCACAGTTTTAGTATGTTAAATGTTACAGGATCAAATATTTATTTAATTCTCTGTTTCAGTGCCCAGAAAACAACAGCTGGATGAGACATTTCTCAATATGATTGTGAGAGATGTCCACCTGTTGTCAATAGAGAAAACAAAAGCTTCAGGGCCTTTGTTAAGCCAATGAACCCACCTTTCACCCCATCCTCATAGGAAGACCTTAAAGATCAATCATCTAGTTTTAACATTGATCTTATTCCCTTTCTTCTGAGGAGTATGAGACATTCCACTAATGCCTTCAAGTGTTCCGGATTCGACCAAGCCACTATGGAGCTGACTGAGGAATAAAGAGTTTAAGGGTCTAAGGTCATAACTATTGTGAAGATGATAAAACATCAAATAGCCAGACAGTGTGTGATGACTGGACATGGCATTGGTGTCAAACTGGCCAATGATATCAAATAATTTAAATGAAAAGTTTAATTAATAGAAAAAATGAGTACCCTTTCTTTGTCTATACCACTGAAGCCAAAATGTTAAGAACTAGGTTTCTGCAATGTCAGCTGTGCTCTGGCAGCAGTGGAAAAGCTAAAAAGAGAATGCGCTAAATTTATGCCTGTACTATTGCATGAATTATTAGTACCAGCAACACCAGGTACCTCATCTCCACACCAGGATCAGGATCTCTAGGGCCTGTTTGACAGCCATGTTGATGCACCTTGTACAATACAACAGCTAGTGTTGTTTCTGAGGTCCAGAGGTAACGCATTTCTTTTGTTTATTAACTGCTGTTAAATTACATTGCATCTAATTAAATGACAATATTTTCCTTTAATCTGTCTAGGATCTAAAAGATCTGCATAAAGTAAGGTCCGAGGAACCATTGAACTATTGGGTCATCTACATAGCTCCATTTGTTTCAGGCTGCTATTCAATATGTCTGTGCTCCTGCATCCTTAGTGCCATGTACAGTAAGTGAATCTTCTCCAAGGCTGGAGAACTAGTGAGCCAGAGAAGAAATTGCTTTAAGCCTAGCACAGTGGAGCTAATACTTTTTTAAATAAATAGTTATAACAACTGCCCTGTTCCACAAGCATATTCTCTAGAATCCTCTTCTACACTGTCCCTTTCACTTTGCTGTGCTTCACAAGCATATTCCCTAAACACTGTTATGATTCTTTTTGCCCCCTTAACACTAATATTTCCCAAATTGGCTCTATCAAGCTCTTAGCAGGTATGGTTTCTGTAAACCACCAGATGTCAGTGTTTTTGAAGCTCTGAAGCTTCTAGTTGTTTTCCTCCACAATCAAGAAGAAGCCTCAAAAACATCCCAGGGCTTCATCTGCCCATCACTAGGAAGCAAAGATCCCTTATAGATTTTTCAATTTGAAGTTAGGAATTATCATACAACCAAGATACTGACCCTACTCTAGCTCCATCTTTTAAAGGCAGGCCTGTTGACACAATATGCAATGTGACCTTGCTTTCACATGATTGGCAATGGACACAGCTACTATAAAAAGCATAGCCATGGCTATTCAAAGATTGTCACAAAATATCAGTGATTGAACTAAAAACAGGCAAAGTGGCATTAATAAAATAATAAAAATAAACAATTATTCCAAAATGAAATCAATAAGCATAAACATATGCAAAAGTGAATCTCAGAATGCTAAAACCAAGACACATACTCTGTTTTTTTTTGCTTTGACAGCATCCTAGATCATTAGAACAGAAATGCTGGAGCTTATTGGTAAAGTCAAAACAGTACTTGCAAAAGTGATTTATCCTAATCAATTTATTTTTGAAAAATAAAGTTAAAGAATAGTTTGATTTTCTCAGACTTCAGGACTAGAACATGTGTCATCAGATCTGTGGATGCCAAAGAATAATTTTCATATATGTGTGACTGGTATTGAAACTGAAACATACATTCTCCTCATTCTTTTGACTGTATGACAACAAGAGTTATGTCCATCTCTTCTGAAGCAAGGACCTTTGTACTTTGCATTAAGCATGTTAAGGACCGGACAGTAATTGGATTAGAGACCATACAGGAAAAGCTTGGGTTGCTGCTGGAAGACATGTTGGTGAGGCCAGCAGGGGGCGCTTACCCTGTGGTCTGAAAGTGAATCCCAATACTCCAGTGCAGTCACGGGGACACTGTGTTGTACAAATGGTGCCATCCTTTGGATAAGATGTAAAACTGAGGTCCTGACTCTGTGTGGTCATAAAAGATCTCTGGGTGTCCTTCCTAAAGAGCAGGGTATATCCCGATGTCCAGACTAAATTGCCCCTCATTGCCTAGTCATTCTGGCCTCCTAATCTTCCCCTGTCTCTTATTCTATCTCTCTCTCACCACGTCACCACCTAATTGTTAATGTGTGGTGAATGTACTGGCCCTAAAATGGCTCCTGTTGGATCATCCTGGTAAATGCAACACATTAGTGGTGATTGTAAAGTGCCCACAGTAGTGAGAAAAACACTATATAAATGTAAAGAATTATTGTTAAAAACAATTCGTAAAATTTCAAGGATTTAAATATGAAATATATCACAGTTTGTTATTATTGTTAATGCTGAATCAAGGATACAACATTGCATTCTTTATCAGTGGTTAAGCCCCAGTTGTTTAGGTTATTGTCGCTTCAGCTAATGTTACTTGTTTATCTAAAGACTACTGTAGAGAGGTAAATTCATCAGTACTATTTCAGGCATGACTCAGTGTAAACTCACTATATTATATACTCACTATAAACTCACTATGTTACATTTCTATAACAGTTGATTCAAGTACTTAATTCAGTAAAACAATTCTGTAATGATGTACCTACACCATGGAATTACCCTTAAAAACAAATTAAAAACAATATATTTAAATCTTTTTACATAGATACCATACTTAGTTCAAACCAAAGATCTAAAGATAATTATACCCAGATTGAATTGATAGATAGTCTACTACTCTTCTATGTTGTATGTGTTGTTACTCAAATTTTATTTACTTTTATGTTTCATCCACCTCAGTTTTTATTTTGATATTTAAAACATTTGTTGTTCTTGTCCCTGAAAGCAAAGTAAAAGAAAAAACACAATAATTATTTAAAATTTTAAAATGCTTTTGACCCTAATTCACCCTGTCTCACACAAATGGTTAATCTTAAAATGAAACACAAGGCAGAAAATACTTATCTACAATACGTAAACTATGAAAAGAATGTAGGGGGTTCCTAGATTTAAAAAAAAAAGTTTAAAAAATGTACTATTTAAATAGATTTTTAAAATATATTTGCATCATTATGATCAAATTCTACAATATACTAATGAGATTAAAGACAAAAAGATATGAGGCAAAAATGAATGCTGCACCATTGAAGCCGCACAAAGAAGAAATACCACATAGATGCCGGGACCAACAGTATGTCGTACTCATATTGGCCAAGATTTGACCAAAGGTGAATGAATGGGAGCCTCATCAAGGGTGTTGAATATGCTAGTGGTTGGGAGGTTTTTGAAGGCTTCTTTGGACAAAAAAATGCAGTAATTAGCAACAAAGTAGCCAGTCATATACATTAGTTGAAACATAATTGTTAATATTATTTTTGCTGAAGCCTTTATTATAGAAGATAAATATCCATATAATACAATGACATTTTTAAAGAAAGCAAAATAAATATACGTGCAAACAATTTCAAGCAGAGTGTAAGAAGCTGGATATAATGTTTAAAACTACGATTACTACTACACAAGATTAGTTAATAGTTTAATATCAAATGTGTTAAACATTTATAGGGTCACTAGCTGTGCTAACCCATCTAAGATGGGTTGAAATCTAAGTAATCAAATGTGAAAGAAGCCCAGATCACAGACAGACACCAAGGACACACAATGTCTAAAAGCACACACGTTTATTCTACTGTTCTATCTTGCACACAACACAGTGCCCAAAACAATCACAACAACTCAGTCCTTAAGTATACTTTACTTTCTTTGTTTCTTCCACCACCTCTCATCTCCTCTCCTCGTAAGCTTGGTCTTCCTCCTCCCAACTCTGGCTCCCTAAATGGAGTGAGGCGGCCCCTTTTATAGGTGCTCCCTGATGACCTTCCCGCAGCACTTCCTGGTGTTTCGGAAATGCTGCATAGGCACCCAGAAGCACTCCAGGTGTACCTGCTTCCTGGTCCAGTAGCACTTCCTGGTGTGGTGGAAGTGTTGCATACCATGGCTTCTGAACCAATTAGGTGCCCCCTGGAGGTGGCCATGGGTCTCTACAAGGTTGAGTTTCCCAGCTCTGTGGTTCCCATGCAATCCCGGAGGTCTTCCGTCTTGCGTCCCAGCGTAGGAATTGCCCCTCTCTCAGTCCCCTGCTTCTCCAGGCTTCCTAGTGGGGCAAGGTCCCCGGCCGTCTATCACACAACATACTCTGTTATCAATGCAGTGACTGCATTTTCAGGCTTACTTATTTCATTTGGGGGCTGCTTAAGTAGTTACTATAGTTTTTCTCATGTCACTGCAATAGTTTGTTTGCGAATGCTGATCAAATGAGATTGTATGTTAAGGGGTAGAAAGAGAAAGACAACCAGCTTATTTGTAAACTCACTTATGGCATAATTATTTATATATCAACTTTTAATAACGTCTTCTTTTGTAAAGCTACTACGTTTGCCATTCTAAACTTGTCAAGTGAACCCTTTATACATTGACTTCATTGTTTTATGTTCTCATTTGATGCCATTACAACAACAATCTGTCTCATTATTTTGTACTGATTTAAAAAGATGATAATTATGGTGAATGCAATAAAATATAAAGCTTCATTGACTGAATTTAATGACTTAGCAGTTGAAACATTATGCCTCTTTGTATTTTTATATTCAGTATTAGCAACTGTGTAAAGTTTTTACCAGCTGGCTGGCTGATGATTAGTTGGTACATTAAATGCACCTGCTTTACAAGAAATGTTTTGAGATAAAATACCTACTGAATTCACTACATCACAAATTTTTCTTGTTTTGCTTATTTCAAATTTTTTAGACTAGCTCTTAAGTGGTTATCCTTTTTAATTCACTCTGTTCAAAGTTAATCTGCTTTTTGCCTTTATGCCTACATTACATGTGACATGCTTTTCACACTGTGAATTTCTATGCTGCATCATTTGTGACAGCACGCTGATACAATGGACAGCATTGTTTTTTCAAAGAATCCCAGCTCTACTGCAGTCTAGGTGGAGTTTGCAAGTTCTTCCTATTTCATTGTATCTGTCTAAGTTGCTTGAGATGTCAGACTACACAGCTTGTAGTCATAGGAGTGTGCCTCAACTATTTCCGAATCTCTAAGATGATGTACGTGAAGCCTACAACTGAAAATTGCTGGAAAAGTGGTGTAACAGGGCATTACTTTCACTCTTACTCTGCACCCTATTACTTGGTCAAAAAGTGTCCAACCTTCTAACAACTGGCAGTGCTGTAGGTTGGTTGTGTTTAATGCTTTAAGCTGGCGGCACAGTACATGTCTTTTAGGGAATGTCAAACTTAATGTCTGAATTTGCTGGATGTCATCACCTTGAAGATAGCAGATTACATAACTAGGAATTGCATGCAATGAGAACGTACTACACGATTTCACATTGATAAGAGTATTGTGAGCTTGTTGCATTCTGACATCCAATAACGTTCTGCTTGTCAGCCCCAGTGCCTGTACAAAATGCTTTCCAGGTATGGCAAGTTCAGCCTCAGTCTCAGCTCTTTAATTTTCCTTTATCAATTCTGTCATAGAGTGGCAAACACGAGACATCAGACAAACTTGCCTCTTTTCTGTTTGTCCAATTAAAAACTGCTTACAACTGAAATGCATGCATTGTACTTCCAGCTGAGCACTCACATACACCCCTAACACTTATGATATTGTTAGGGTGATTTACTGGGTACGTTTGCCCGTCACAGGAGCATGTAGCGACTGCTCCAAGTAGCGAAGATTATATAAATGATTATTGCTGGAAAAGTCATGTAGTGTGACGGGGCTTTAAAAATGGTGGACTAATATGAGTCTCTCTCTCTTTTTTGCAATATTAATTCACAAACTTACAACACAGTGATGGGCTAATACTATACCGAATTGTTGTGTCCTTGGTAACTACTTCAAATTAATGTTTACTTTTTCTTTTATATAGCCCACCTTACAAACTGACTTTTCCACACCATCTGTGTGTCTCATAGCTGAACTCAAAAATATTTCAAACTGGCACTTTGCTTTTTTATATATATTTATAATATATTTGTAACAAATTACTGTTTATTCTACTGGATCAAACTTTGCTCATCAAATGAGCATTATACTGTGTATTAGTTTGGTTCATGTATGCCTTTCTCTGAGTCTTAACAAACAAACACCTTTTGAACTCTCCTTACACAATTACTCAGATATGCAAATAATTTCAGTGAAAAGATTATAAATACATTTTCAACAGTAAATCAGTAACCATGGAATTGGACTGTTGTACAGTAAATTGCATGCTTTGCAGTACCTGACACTTTTTAAAGGATATATTTGGCTTTGATTTTAAGGTGAATGTAGCAAGTAGAATGACAGCCTAGTCATGACAATAACCTAATCTTAAAAAGCATTTACAATATAAATCAGCTGACAGGAAATGATCATTTATAAAAGTACTGAATAAAAATAATCAAAATGTTTTCCATACCTAATCAGTCTTATTCTAATTTTATACAACACACATTTTTTAAACTTAATAGCCCAATTCATAAGCACCATAAAAACATCCATCAATCCATTATCCAACCTGCTACATCCTAACTACAGGGTCACGGGGGTCTGCTGGAGCCAATCCCAGCCAACACAGAGCGCAAGGCAGGAAACAAACCCCAGGCAGGGCACACCACAAAAACACTCAAAATGTAATATTTTGTAAGACAACTAAAACATTATGAAACCATCCATCTATTTTCCAAATATTTCAAATCTAGGTTTGCAGTCAGCACCTCCCAAAGAAGGAATGCAAGCACATCCCAGAGCACTTATGCACACACTCATGTTCACTTACACTGGGACAGTTTAGAGGAATATGGGAGGAAACCTGGAAATCCTGGATGAAAACTTACATGAACATGCAGAAATTGCACTAACTCCACATATAGGAGACACTGACTAGGGCTGAACTCAAATCCAGTCTGCTGCATCTGTGAAGCCAGGAAGTTACCACTGTACGCCTCATTATGAAATAAATGTATTGAAATGTATCATTTCATTAACTATAATCATTGCATGGACCTAAATCTACATATATATTTTAAAAATATAATTCAGCTGCACCTCAATATGTAACTGAGAGGAATCAGATGCACATCACTTCTTTTTCACTTCAGATCAAATTTTTGTGGATGGCCAACACGAAAATAGTCACAATCTCAAACTAATCTCTCTTGTTAAGTAACTAGATTTGACATAAATAAACAAAACAACAAAAAAGTAAAAAGCTGAAAAGCTCATAACAACAATGCCTTACTAACAGCTACAATATCAGAGTGATATTTAGATATGTACATGAAATAGACTGCAAAAGAAACAGATGACTTTGTATAAAAAGAATAAATTGATTGGCAGAAGTATCTCAGAGTAAAAAACTAATTTTCAGAAGTTAAATGTTATACATTTTCCTGGGATTGTCACCTCTCTTTCATCAGCTATGGTCCTCTTCTTGCACAAACATTGTCTAAAAAGGAAATCTTTAAGGTGAACACCTCAGTAATTGAATGATGATTTTATAAAGGTGAAAAATGATAAGCATGTCATCATCGCTGTAATTCTCTCCCGCTTTACTCTGTGTAATATAAACAAGGAGGCTTTTTAAAAATGGCTTATAATAAAGATGGAAAATAATGTTATTATGATCTTAAATTTCTCATCAATTTTTAAACTGTTGGTTTTGGATGGCTATCTTTCTTACATTTTTGATAAACTTTTATATAGAGAAATGTGGGTCCACAGGACGTTTCTTTTAGTTTTTATTTTTTTCTTCTGTTCAGCCAGTAAACAAATGGATGAAAAAATACTTTTCTGTTACACAGTTTTATCCAACTTGCTATCTCTGTCTGTTTATTTGCATCATATTTTGCAATCAATTTTCTCCCACGTCCACCAAACTGATTTCGTTCAGATTTTCCATACATGCTGACATGTGATGTGTTTAGTATTTACAAAGGGCGAGTGTAGGTGCACTCAGTGGTGTTGGCATATGATGAATTAAAAAATTTGTCATGTCGAAATGAGGTGTATTGATGGTTTCTAATCACAGAAACAATAAGCAATACTGTAGGTGGAGGTTGCACCCAAGGTTAGTAACATACTGAGGACTGAATGGCATGAGAGTGGGTAGAAATATCATGTCATTAGCATTACACCACCCAATATCAAGCTGAGTACATGTTGAGGCTTGAATGGTATGGATGTGTTCAATCAAGTACATGCATTGCAGATACATAAACAAGCAGAGCCAGTCAAATTAGAGGAAGAAGATGTTCCACATGAATCAATGGATGAAGATCAATTCCAGAAAGAAAACAGGGTCATGAATGAAGGACAAAAACAGGTTCATAATGGTCATGCAAAGCATACAAAATCAATTGACTGGTGCTGACAAACAATTAAGAATATTCTTCACTGGAGGAACTGGTGTTAGCAAGACATTCCTACTTAATTTTCTGTGGAATCAAATCAACAGATGCTATTCAAAGGCATTCCGTAAAAGTGTGTGCGTTAACTGGAGTTTCTACTTGCCTGGTAAATGGCTCAATAATTCATACCACCTTGAAGATGCCAGTTCAAAAAGATCGCCAAATTACTGGTATGTCCCCATTAGTCAGAAATTACTTGAGAGTCATGCATCAGCAATGGAAAGACATAGATTTCATCATCATTGATGAAATATCTATGTTTTTATATAAAATGCTACGCATGATTGACTCACACCATAGTCAGCTGAAGAACAAAGTCAACAAATTCTTTGGTGGTATGATTGTTCTATTCTTCGACGACTTGATGCAGCTACCACTGATTAAGAAATCTGGAATAGCACTCTATGAACAGCCTCAGATCTTCAGCCTGCCACTCTCATCTTTTCATACTGTTTCCATTGTGCAAACTCACTATGAACATGTGACAACAAGAAGACAACACATTCATCAATGTTCTGAATGTACTACAAATTGGAGAGATGAGACTGGAACATTTCACTACTTTGACTAAAAAAGTCCTTCAGGAAGCAAATGGAGAATTTGCAAAGCTATCCAATTCTAACCAACAAACAAGCAAGTGGATGGTCATAATAAAGTTGTGCTTCAATACTTCAAGAATGAAAGAGTCTAAACAAACAAGATCAAAGTATCAGATCAGTTGGTTGATGCAACACGTAACATCGGTAACATCAACATTAACAACATCATTCCATCTGACGTCAACAAAACTGCAGGATTACCAAAAGGAGTTGGAGATATTTGTAGGAACAAAAGTGATGTTAGGCTCCAGTATTAATTTCAACAAAGGACTGAAATCATATGGCCACGCTTCCGTTGTACACAAATGTATGAGACAGACATACATACCATCAGTACACATCAACTTTGACGGGGATGGTATACATGTGATTCAACGAAAGGCAATACAGTTCACTGCCAAGTTTAGCTATGGAACAGCAGAAAGAAAAATGCTTTAATTGATCCTATAATGAGTATCAACAGTACAAAAAATGCAGGGATGTACAGTGGACAATGCTGTAGTGTATTTAGGCACAAAGCTCTTTGAAGATGGACAAGCACATGTGGCATTAAGTTGTGTACAGCCATTGATCTTCGTATTCAAGATTAATGCAACTAACACATACATATTGTGATTGGGTACATTGCAAACAATATCTGACCAATGTACAGAGCTCATTGTGCTCTCAGATTGCATGTTAGATCGCATGGACTATTGGAAAAACCACTTGCATAAAAATCTTGCATACTCCCGTTTCCACGCTCAAATTGCGATGTATAAAACCTAAACTTGGCGTAAAGCCACGCACATTTTCATGGTAGCTGAAAGCCTGGCGTACAAAAGTTCTCTGCTTGGTTTTGCAAACTGGCGGCACCCAGCGTCAAAGCAGTGTTTTTGTTCCAGTGTGGTTTCCCTTTCTTTTTTAGACCCACATCCCTGACACGGCTTTATCATATACACTGAATTTAACTGCATATAGTTTATTAGTTTAAGGTATCTGATTGCCAATGTCAATGTCAAATTTATTTGTATAGCACATTTAAAACAACATAGGAATGCTGTGGCCAAAGTGCTTTACAATAATAGAATAAAAGAAAAACATACTATTAACATGAATAACATAAATAGAAATAAAATAAATGAAACATAAATAAAATAAATAATAAATAGAAGTAATGTTACATAATCACAATGAGTAAACCATCAGTATTACTGAAGGTCACGGAATGCAAGTGAAGAGAAATGAGTCTTTAATCTTGTTTTGAACAGTTCAATTGTAGACGACTCCTTTTTGTAATGAGGTAAAGAGTTCCACAGGCGAGGTGCAGCAGCTGCAAACACCCTGTCCCCCTTAGTTTTACACTTAGTACGAGGGACAACAAGAGATAACTGACTAGAAGATCTAAGCACTCTGGATGGCTGGTGTAAAACACACAGTTCAGATAAATAGGCAGGAGCAAGCCCATGTAAATATTTAAAAACTAGCAACAAGATTTTAAAATCAATTAGAAAACTGACAGGCAGCCAGTTTAAAGAAGCTAATATTGGAGAAACAGAATCAGACTTTCTTGCCCCAACCAGAAAGTGAGCAGCAGCATTCTGGACAAACTGTAACCTGTGTATCAGGGATTTGCTAATCCCAGAATACAGCGAGTTGCAGTAATCAAGGTAAGAAAAGATAAAAGCATGAGTAGCTTTCTCAAGATCCCTAGAAGATAAAAAAAGGCTTGATCTCACTTAATAGACGAAGCAGGAAAAAGCAACTCTTGACTACAGAATGAACCTGTTTCTTAAAAGAGAGGTTACTGTCAAAGATAACACCAAGACTGCGGACTTGAGGTTTGCAAAAGACAGAGAAAGAGCCGAGAAGTCCAAGACCAATTTGGGCTTTAGCTGATGGACCCACTATAAGCACCTCCATTTTATTTTGATTCAGATCAAGAAAATTATTAGCCATCCAGGATCTTAGTTCAGAAAGACAGTTGTGCAGTTGATTTACTGCAGAGTTGCAGCCAGGAATATAAACCTGCGTATCATCAGCATTGCAGTGAAAAGAAATGTTAAATTTCCTAAAATAGCTCCAATAGGTTGAAGGTATATAGAGAACAAAATAGAACCCAAAATGGATCCCTGAGGAACACCACATTTAAGAGGAGCAGTAGACAAAAAAGAGGAATTTAAATTATTGTAATTAACCTGTAACAATATACTGGTCCACAGAATTGCCAAACTATTTCAAATACCTGTTCCCATTAGTTACTCACTAACTTATTTAAGCATTCAAGGATAAACATCTGGTCCTGGTGATTTCCTCCTATTTTATCTGAACAGTACTTTTAACTCTGCAATTTCCAAATCACTAAGTCCCTGGGAGGTTAACCACTTCCTCAAATGTGAAGACCTCAGAAAACGCAAGTTTAGAGCATCTACTATTTCACTGTCTGTATATTTTAATTCCCCTTTGCTATTCCTGATGCACTTTACTCCTCCTTGACTGCTCTTTACTACTAAAATATGCAAAGAATCTCTTTGTGTTATTTTTTGCTTTATCTGACCCACAGACCCCTCTAACTGCCTTTTTGCTTCCGTTAATACCATTCTTAATGGTTGCCCTCCTGCTCTATTAGCATTAGGGATATTAGTCTTGTATGGCTTTTAACTATTTTTTCTCTGCAGCATCTATTTTTATTTCTTGGCTTACCTACTGCAGAGTTTTTATTTTACTACTAATTCCAATTTTTGGAATGTATCTGTCCTGCAGAATGTTTCTAAACTTAAAAGCTTTTCCCCGTTTATCCTTTTTAGACCGTGTTGCCAAATTTGCCTTACCAAAGTTAAACTTAACAGTTTTAATCTTTGCATCCACAGTCTTCCAAAACACTGAGAATTGTATTATATTCTGGCCACTTGACTGTAGAGGCTCAGTAACTTGTGCAAACTCAATTCTATCCTGGCTATTACAAAATACTGAATTTAGACAGATCCCCTTATGTCTCCCACCCTACCCTGTTGGTACACATTATCTCTAAGGTTTACAGTAGACTTAAATTGACATTGCAATAAATTTGTCCCAAAATGCAATACTTGACCCAGATAAATTACTAACTATAGTCCTACTACCAGTCTTCTATATCTGTCTTAAATTCCTAGATACTTAAAAGTAATTATCATTCATGGAAAAGTGCCAGCAATTTGAGCTTTACCAGTCTGATTAAGGAACTTTGTACAGCACTGAAACCTTTCTAGTGAAGGGTGTGAATGATTTTGTTGTATCTGTTGATTTGTACTTCTTCGGTTCTTACACTGCTGCACACCTCAGTGACTTTTGGATCCGTGTGACATTTGTATTGATTTACTACCTAGAGTCTAATGAATGTAACTTTTTCATGGTTTCTGTCATTGTAATTTTAGTATTCTTGCAGTCACTGTTACTCACCAGTGCTTGTTATCTACATGGCTAAACCCTTAACCCACTGCTATTTATCATTTTTTCTCTTTCCCTCAGATTGACATCATTTGACAACTTGGGCTAAACTTCCATTTGTGTGTTGATAATAATTAAAACCGTTTGCACTAAACCTACTTTAATTTTCCAAAAATCACACACAGAATTGGTAGTAAATTGTCTCATTTGTATTACTACCTGGTTGAACCACAATTCTCTGAAACTTAATGAATAAAAGACAGAAGTAGTGTTTAGTTACTAAAATATTACTCAAATCTGTAGGTTATTTTAAAATAGATGTCAATTGTTGCACCATCTTTCCAAATACTAAATTTGGAGATACAGGTTTTATTTCAGACCAAAGTCTAAAATTAGAATAATACCAATTCTGCTGCTTCTTTCAACAACTCAGACCATGTCTCACTGTCTATGCTGTGAAATTACTCATGCATGCTTTATGTATCTTCCCAACACAACTAATATGCTGTATTTTTTTTAGCATCGCAAACTAATTATTAAACATGGTAGCATGTTTAAAACTTATCAGCTAGTGCCTTGGCCCCCACTATACCTTGTCTAATATCAGTTTCTAATTAATAAATATTTTTATTACAAAAATTTTCTAGCCTTCATTCACAATCCTTAATAGCTCCACCTATCTTTTAAAAATGCATAATTATTATTTTCAATGCCATAGAGTGTGATTGTACTGCTGTTTAAGATTATTTTGGAGAGTTTTGGGCAATGTTTCCTTTTATAATTCATCAAAATCTATTTTTATTGTTTCTTGTTCATTTTATCACATTTTGTATGACATCGTCCAGTCTTCTCTCTAAAACACTAACACTGAGTACTTTCAGCCAAAGAATTATTCAGCAAAAGTGTGTCAGGAAACACTACTGGGACTTGTTCATACCAATGACAATATGCAAGAATTATGCCTCACTGTCACTGTGTCTGGCAAATCAGAAGTTCTTCTTTCTTTGTAATTTTCTTTCTTTTTAGTCATTCTGGTATGTGTTCAGACCATAATTTGTGTGTATACTGTACATTTATTTGTTTTTCTATTTATGAATTTATTTATTTAAAGAGCTGCTTTAAAAAGCAAAATTTCCATCTGGACACAAATAAAGTTTGTCCGTCCATCTATCTATCTATCTATCTATCAAATGCCACTCTACTCTCTAAGGACATTTAATGATAGCTGAAGTGGCTCCAAATACTGTATGTGTCAACTGATCATGTTTGATATCATCCTATTTAAGAGGGGTATTTTCGTGTGTGAAATTAAAAAATAATGAAAGTCTCAAATACACAACAAGAATACATTTTGTTAAAAATTTCAGGTTCATTAATGCGTCTCTCAGGACGATGCTTCTTGTATTGCACGTTTAGGAAGTTAAGTCTCACCTGCTCCCATGTTTTGGTTTAAAGTTCAGCTTCTGCCATTCTAGAGGTAAAAATAAATACTACCAAAGATTTTATTCCCTTGCGAGATGTACTAATGGGTCGCAGTGATCTTGTAATGAAGATTCGCTCATTGTTCTCCACACTAATACATCAGCTCCTGAGGGACCAAGCACTGAGCACTGTTGCTCCAAGGTGGTGAGATTCCCTTACTCTTCACCCCTGTCTGTCCCCTGATATTGTGGACAAGCTCTTTTGTAATGACTGCATTATTTGTAATAATGTCTGACTTGTCTGTTTTTTTTCCATGTTCTTTCCTTTTTAAGTTTGTCTTTTTATACTCAGAAACACTGTACATACTCACAAATGACACTTATTATTGTATTTGCTTGTCAAAAATATATTTGAAAGAATATAACACGTGTATTTTCTGTCTTTTTCTGTAGTAAATCAACTAATTGCATATTTTACTTTTTCCATATACCTCCAGCTATTGAATGGGGCCCTGCTAGTTAGTCCTAAGCGGTTAAAATGTGGGAAGTAGAATTTAGCCTTCAAGGCCCAAGCCATTAAACCCTTACATTTTTTGGTATCCACGTAGTTTAGCCTTATTTTGTGACATATTTATAGTGTAATAAATAACATCATTTGATTATGTTTAATATTAAAGAGAAAAAAAAAATTAAGTAGCCAATCTTATAACTATTCACTTAAAGTAAGTGCATGCACAAGGAAATGCTTGAGAAATTAAAAACTGGTTAACAGAGAAGGGATTATACTGATACAAAGTGACATTTTAGTGTGAGCCTTCTCATAAGAGTAAGCTGGTCTTGGATCACTTCACCCTGTTCAGATTTGTCTCATTACTTGAGGCCATGCATATTAATGTATTTGCAACAGGACAGAGTAAGAGCTGCAAAGCACAGCAGGTCAGTCAATCTGACTGCAGGGGGGTATATTATACAAAAATACATGCAGTGTAAACAGCCACTTTTTTCTTGTTTACTACTTTACATGAGCATGCATTGTCTGTGAAGGAAAGCTTCATTTTTTTCTGTTCACGTTAAACTTTGTAGGTATTTTTTTTCTGCTCTCTTTCTGTTCCATCACCATCATCCATTCTGAAAATATAGCAGATAATGCATGCTACCAGTTTTCATCCCTTAAAAATGTCTTATCCATATACCCTTACTTCATTTATCTCAGCGTCTGTTGCAAAGTAAAGGTGATGGATGGGTAGTGGCTGACCTTATATAATCATCCTCATCTAAAATATTTTAGGATCAAAAGAAATTCCTCTGACAGTGGTGAGAAAGCATCATATAATAAAACAAGACAAAAATCATAAGATAGAGAGGGAATATGAGAGTTAAAAGCATACCAGCATCAGGTTACCAATTTAAAGCATATAATAATAATCTGAAGAGGTCATGATCATTTTTAAATAACTGTTCACACTATGGACAAGAGGTGATGAAGACCAATACAATAATAAATAGGCTACTCAAATTGTATTTGATAGAAAATGATAAGCGAGAATTGCCTACACAAAATAAAGAACAGAAAGACACCAAGGCTGAATTAAGACCCCTATGGCCCCAAGGATGTCGAAACTCAAAAGTCATCCCCTCACCTTACTATACCCACCAGACACATGCATATACTTACATATTATGAACATGATAGACATCAACAAGAAATCACAACTTATATCCGGTCAATTTCACCTGCCTTTTTTCGTTGATTTCTGCATTACAGTGAATGTAACACACTAAATGATGAGTGCATTATTACATTTGCATGTAATTAACTTACTTCTGAAATTGCCATTAACAAACATTAATTAAACATTTTGAAAGGGCCCATGCTACTTTGTGGCAAAAAAGGTGATGTGTAACTAAGCATTCTGGGTTTGCACATTTGCACCAAATAGCATAAATTGCCTTACAGAGGGATTCCTCTGTTTGCATTTAGTACTGTTTGGCCATCTTACCTCCTGCAGTGGTCTCATTTTCTTGCACATTGTTAATCTTGTCTTGTGTTATTGGACTGCAGATCGCTACAAAAGCTGCTGGGAACAGGTTCCTTATTAGCAGGTTCCTTACAGTCTATAAGGTCAGTCTCATTAGTCTCAACTGTGGTATTTAATGCTTATTCAAAATCATCATTTCATTTTGTTGTTGTTTTTTTTTAAGTTGCAAATGTCACATAAAGTTTTCGTCAAAAAAGCATTTCTTGGTTCTCTCTCTTTAATTTTTCCTTTAGCTACACCACTGGACTCTCACTTTGAATGAACACCCATTGCAGTTGTTTTCTCTTTAGCAGCACATTAACACATCAAATTCACAATCTCATAAAAGTGATCTATTAATCTGCTTTGAGTGTGCACTCATATTTTCTTTTCTTTTAACTGACTTTTATTTAGCTTTGGTTGAATAGGTTTATAATTATGTGAAACAAAGTGGTGTAGGGATGGGTGCTGGATAGTAGGTTGCTCTGAGTGTTCAGGAAACGTTTAATCATCACCATCTGTCCAGTTAGGAAGCATAAGTGATTGTGAATCAACCTCACCTTCTTTGGTTCAAATTAAAGTGACAACGGGTGCATTGGAGAGGGAACAGCAAGACAACCCCTCCAAAAGGGGATGGTTTTGCAGGTCTTGGACACAGACACTTGCTCTTTCCTTATCCTTCCTGACTGATTCTTCACTAGTTTAGCATTTTGCTAGTGTCCTTGCCACTACTGGTAGCATGAGGTGGTACCTTCAGCTAATACAGGTTGAACAAATAGTCCAGCTCCTCCAGGATGGCAAATCCATATATTCCATCGCAAGAAGGCTTACTGTGTCACAGTCTCAAGAGCATGGAGGAGTTACCAGGGCCGTTACATGATGAGTGCTGGACAGGGCCGTGAAAGGGCATCAAACCAGCAGCAAGACCAGTATCTGCTTTTTTGTGTGAGGAGTAACAGGAGGAGCAATGCCAGAGCCCTACAAAATGACTTCCAGCTGAATATTGGTGTGCATGTAACAGACTCCATAAGCATGGCACAAGGGCCCAACGTCTTCTTGTAGGTCCTGTGCTCACACCTCATCACTGTGCGGCTCAATTGACATTCACCAGAGAATACAACAATTGGCAGTTCCGCATTGGTGCCCTGTTCTCTTCATAGATAAAAGCAGGTTCACACTGAGAACATGTGACAGACGTGAAAGAGTCTGGAGATGCCGTGATGAACACTATACAGCCTGCAACATTATCCAGCATGGCCGGTTTTATAATGTGTCAGTGATGATCTGGGGAGGCATAGCCTTGGAGGGTTCACAGAGACCTCCATGTGCTAGGCAACGGTAACCTGACTACTGTTAGGAACTGGGGTGAAATCCTAAGAGTCACTGTCAGACCTTGCGCTATTATAGTGGGCCCTGGGTTCTTGCTGGTGCAGGGCAATGCCTGGCCTCATGAGGCCAGAATGTGTAGGCAGTTATGTATTGATGCATCTGACACTGCCAAGTAGTGCCATAGACTGTAAAGGATTTCACTGATGCCATGATCTAGGTCTGGGTAGAGATCTCCCAGGACATCATCTGCTAAATCATCAGGAACATGCTCATACATTGTTGGGAGTGCATACAGACATGTGATTACTGAATCACATTATGAGTTGTCATGATGAAATTCATGTGCATTGTATCAGCTTGTGATTTCAATTTTTGATTTTCAGTGTGGTGTTAAATACAGCCCTCAATGGGTTGGTGATTTGGGTTTCCATTGACCATTGTTACATCATTTTGTTCTCAATTAATTATATAGTACTACTCAATAAAGATATTCCACTTGAATATTTCATTCATTCGAGATCCAATGTGTGTTTTAAGCGATCCCTTAAAAGAGTTTATTTATATCCCATTTTATCACTATTTCTTCAATTCATGCATATGCTCAAATGAAGAAGAATGTACATGACAAGAATGTTATGCCAAATATACAAAGGTAAAGACTGGGTGATGTAAACAAGCGTCTTTGCTCTCTGAACTAAAGCTGTTCATCATATTATATTTTCTTACATTCATTCTATCACAATTTAGGTACAGTACATATTAAACTACCTAAATGCCAGAAGCATAACTGAATGTGGTGTAGAAAGTACAGATTGAGTGAAGACTCCCTGGAGGGATGAAGAGGTCAGGGTCATGAGATGTAATGGGGATGAGAAAGATATATTTTGATGTGGGAAACATCTATAAGGGCAACAGGTTTTATTTTGTTTACTTTAAACTTTGGATTCTAACTTTGTTTTTCCTGACTTTTCTGTTTAAATAAATACATGCATATTTAGGCTCCATGTCTTTATTTTATGAGTTACAAGAGCATCTTCTAGTATTACAATGTTTATTATTACTAACGATTCATACATCACCGTGTAACTCCGCCAAGGACGGTCCTAACCCCGGCTGCAAAAGGAGGAAGGTGGTCGCCCTGCCGAGGCGGCCAGAACCGGGAAACCAGGGAAACTAGGCACGTAACCAATGGATAATCGAAATTCAAGTATTGCGATTCATTCTACCGCATCCGGGGCAGCCGATGCGCCAGTGTTGAGGAGCCAGGGTACAGGTGTGAAGTGGGCTACTGGCCGAAGACCTAAACTTTCCACGCTGAAAACAGAACTTCGCATCGGCGCATGGAACGTCCGAACTGGTCACCACGTCGGACAAAAGGAAATCATCGCGAAGGAATTGACAACCTGCAAAATCACCATTGCAGCAATATCGGAATTACGACTCACAGGATCAGGGACGATGGTCGTCCAACCACCGGCCATCGACGATCAAATGACATTTTTCTACTCAGGTGGAGACAAAAGAGAGGCAGGTGTCGGATTTATGGTTACCAGTCACGCGGCCAGGAGTGTGATTGCATTCCAAACAATATCCAACCGCCTAGCAGTCCTCACCATTAAAGGCACTATCAAAACCCACATCATCTCCATCTACGCTCCAACAGAGACCTGTCAGGATCCAGTCAAAGATGATTTCTACAACCAACTACAACAAACACTGGATTCCCTTCCACAGACTGATGTGATCCTCCTGGCTGGTGATTTCAATGCGCACATCGGCACAGATCGAACGGGATGGGAAAACTCGATGGGCCGGTTTGGACATGGACATATCAATGACAATGGATTGCGTCTTCTATCCATCGCCAGCGCCATCGACCTCCTTATGGGAAACAGCCACTTCCAGCATCCTCTGAAACATCAACTCACATGGCGAAACCCAGCTGGCAAGGACTCTGCAGTTTTGGACTACATTTTGGTCAACTCCCGGTTTCGATCGTTACTCAAGGACGTCGGGGTGATGCGTGGTCCAGACTGTGGATGGGACCATTACCTTGTACGCGCCAAGCTCCAACTT
>JANRMT010028174.1:150756582-150836552 GCA_026402145.1 Polypterus bichir lapradei
CGTGTTTAAATATCAGAAGGAAGAACAATGAGCTACAAAAAGATGAGTTTAGCTTAATAAGTCAAACAAATAAATTAATGATAGTTTAGAAAGTAAAAAAGGGTTAGAAAATGGCAAGCAAAACAGATGATAAAGCTCTAAAATAGAATTAGATGAAAAGGGTCAAGGTAAAATTAAAACAAAAATGGCTAAAAATAAAGGCTAAGCAATACCAAAGACCAAGTATATAAAATAGGTTAAACAATAAAAGTTGCCTCAGAAGATGCCATTAGCACAGCTGAAGTGTCCCGCCCCACAGGCTATACAGACAGGGTAACAGAAAGATACCAAGTGTGGTATATGGCCGGCCAGTCATCCTGGCCAATACCGCCAGATGGAGCCATCCCTGCAACGTGGAAAGGCCCCGAATTCCAGCAGGGCATAATGGACTATGGAGTTTTAATACACAGCCCTGCTGGATAACGTCAGGGCTACCAGGGATGCTGCAGGGAGACACAGAGACGTTTTGTTTTGCATACAGCCCAGAAGTACTTACAGGTCACGAGGACGGAAGAAATACGCGTAAAGTGCTTCCGGGCTGACAAAGAAAAAAAGAGTTTTGATCTGACCCGTAAGTGCTAAGAAGTCACATGGACCGAGGGTTCAGAAGCACTTCTGGGTCACAGACTATAAAAAGGACTGTGGGAGATCCCAGAGTTGAGCTGAGCTGGGTGGAAGGGTGGCAACGCGTCTGGGAGTGTGGAGGAATTGATTATTGATTTATTATTGTTATTGAATGAGTATTGTGGAAAGGAGGGTGCTTTGTGCACTGTATAGTCCGAATAAAATTAATTGTTGGACTTTTACCTGGTGTCTGGAGTCAAGTCTGAGGGTTCAAGGGAGCGATAGCACCCCCTATCTGTCACACAAGCTAAACTAACATAATAAAAGGATAAAAACAAAATTACAAAATAATTGAAAACAGCAAAATAAAAATATAAAAATAATAAAAACATTTTCATTAACAAAATCAACAAAAAATTTGCAAAAAAATAACAAAGTTAACAAGAAGCTACTCTATATACTCACATTTAAGTTCTCCCGCGGATAAGTCGGGGCTTGATTTTACAGTATAATTTCTGGTATTTTATAGTGTCAGTCATATAAGTCAAATGCGGAAAAATAACGCTATTGGCACAAGAGATTATGATATGCTAACTCCCACCTGAGAGAGTAACCACGGAACACAATCCCTTTTTTGTCTATGTATTGTGCCTATGTGACCACAAGGTAATACCTGAGCTATTCTGAAGCGACGTTTGTACTATTTTTTTTGTTTTTTGTATCTGATGCCCTCATACACGTTTATCATAAGAGCATCCCTTATCTGTGATGGAGCATTCGGTCAAAATAAAACATGAAGCTGGTCTTAAATTAAAAGTCATTGAAGTGGTGAAAGAAATTGGTAACTGTGGTGTTGCAACAAAATTCGATGTGTCTGAGAAACTGGTGCAAGATTGGAGGAAGCAAGAAGATGTAAAAAAAAAAAAAAAAATTAAGTGTCACATTTTTGAATGGGCATATAAGTCGGGGTCTGATTTTATGATTGATTTTTCGTGTTTCAAGACCAACTTATACACAAGTACAGTATTCCAGAAAGAAGGATTAGTGTGAAATTCTCCTAAGTCAGCATCCATGGACATCGAGCTAAATATATTTTTAAAAAATTGGATTTTGCCAAACCTTTGGTTCTGGAACAGAGAAAGTCAGAATTACATGATCCATGAGGCCAGAGATGATAGACCAGTATATATTTTACTATTCCTCTTTTGATATGAATGAGCTCAGGCTTTCTCCTTTACAGAAAAAAAGATTTAACGAAATCCAGCTCAGTTACTGGGGCAACCAATTTCCTGAAGCTAATTTGCAAATACCAGGTTTAACATTAAAGATTAAAATTTTGAAGCAGCAATAATTAATAAGATAATCTGATTACATTAAGAATTACTTAAAATGTCTTGACAGAAATGCTGATCTCGGCTGTACTATTTAAGAAGCAGAGAAAGCCAACAAAATGTTGAAATGTCATGACTCTTTGTGAATGACCAATCGACACAGAAACACAACATTTGAGGTGCTGCACATATCAGGAAAGGAAAGTTATACAGGGTGATCTAAAATGTGTACCTGACTTTGATGCAGAGTCTGCACAAATAGTCTTCCCAAGACAGGGAAAAAACTAACCACCTTTAAAATGGAAATCCACAGAATTGCAGGGAGTGCAAACTAATTTAAACATGCACTTCTCTTATAATGAAAAAAACTGATAACAGACTCACTGGTAGAATGAGCTGCCCAACTTCATCACTTCAGAAGAATCCTTACCTTTTAACGATATGCTTCGAAAGACTCCCCTCTTCTGTGAATACCCATGCCTAATATGCTTATTAATGCAGTTTCAATTCAGGGATCTTGAATAGGATAAGGCTAATACTACTGTATTTTATTGTAATTCATTTCATTGAAAGATTTTATGATTGCCTAAAGCACTTCTGACTCATGGCTTAGTCATCCTTTTCTTTTTTACTTTTAGTCACTTAGGTACTACTGTATATCTTGCAGTGTGGCACTTTTAGTTACTCAATAAATGTTCCTCAATAACACTGTACCCCTTGTAAGTCACTCTGGATAAAAGTATCTGGTAAACGAATATATGAATTATGGGATTTCCTAATTTAATGGAATACATATCTATATGAATATGTAAAGTATCAATGAAGAAGACTATTGCACTGTTCTTCTCTTTAAAAGAGCACAATCAACAGAATCATGATGAGACAGACAACATGTTTCTTTCCTTATTATGTGTGGTTTTTATCGTGATCTCCTTGTAATTATTAATCTACTGTACAACCCCTAATAACCACTACTGCAGCATACAACAATTTTTTTTCATGTATAGCCCAAAGTCACACAAGGAATGATTCAATGAGCTTTACCAGGCCCTTTTTTGCCTGTCAACCAGCCTTTGACTATCTTAGAAGACAAGTAAAAACTCAACAAAAACAGTGGGGCAAAAACTGGAAGATATCCTGGGAAAAGTAATTCAGAGAGAGACCCCATTCCAGGTAGGCTGGGAGAGTAATGGGTGTCAAAAATGGGGTAAATACAACATACAAAACAGAACACAAGTAATCCTCTTCACTGAGCTATATGACCAATCTATCATTGCCACCACAGAAATACCATACAACAATACAAACTACTTTGTTCTTGTACAGTGCTCCTCACGAGGCGCAGGTGCACAGCCCACAACTCTCAATAAAAAATGCAGGAATATATTATACCACTCACTAAATACAGAACTATCACATATAAGGATACAGATTTGTTATAATACATCAAAAGAAAGTAGAAACTAATTAACATAAATGAAAAACAATATCTGACCATCTGCTAATTGTAGAACCACTTCCAGATTGCAAAAAAGGAGCCAGAGGCAAGCCAAACACAGAGTCCTCAGACACCTCAGCCAACAAGCCCCCTCCCCTCTACTGGCCGTTCTACAGCTGAGAACGTGCTGTGCCAGCCACTTTGGTGAAAGAACCCTTCTACCCAATGACTCCAGTGCACCTTTATCTGGGACAACTTTTCTATAAACTGACAAACAACTTGGTGCCACTGCTCTACTGTCACAGTGCCACATGAGGATACCAAGAAGAGGATACACTAAACACATATTAACTAACTTAATCACTCATGTAGAACTATAGCATGTAAAGAGGAAATCTTTTTAAAACATCAATGTGCAGGTACATACAGAAGTCCAAGTGCGTATGTCGGACACTCAGCACAAATATCAATGTATCCTCTTCTGGTCTGTTAAAATAATAAATTACGCCACACACATAATTACAAAAGCTGAGGTCATATTTCCAGGGTGTGCACACGACAGGTGAGGTACTATGCAAAGAGTAGGTGATGTTCCAAGGATTCTGTTGCAGATTTACATCTGAAAGTAATTAACCTTTGGTCACTTTTGGCATGTAATTACATGACAGTACTGTACTGGGTTTAATGCATGCAGAATAACATCTGATATATCTCACAGTAATGATTAGAACAACTCAATGCATTCTGAACACTTAACATCATAGGTCTTACTCCTTTTTAATTTCATTTGTATTGCAAGAACTGAACACATTGATTACTTGAGTGTATATCAATTGCGGTAACATCATTAGGGGTAGATTTTGCAAAGCTCACACAGATGAATAAACGTTCACTCTGTCTGCGATATTTGTCTGTTCTATGTCCCTTTCCTTGGTAGCTGTTGCTTCTGTATTGCACTGTTTTGAAGGATGTGCTGATAATCTTCATATGCTGCCACCAACACCTGCTTCTCTACTGGGATGAAGGTTTTTCTCATGAGAACATGCAAATGTGAATCATCCTGTCTGGGATTGTGTGAGCTCAATGAGATCCAGGATTTTCTAAACTCTCTTTCTGGAGCAGACCTGATTACATCTTGCCTGAAGAAGGGGCCTGAGTTGCCTCGAAAGCTTGCATATTGTAATTATTTTAGTTAGCCAATAAAAAGGTCTCATTTTGCTTGACTTCTCACTGGAGCAGACCTCAAAGACATAACTCAGGCAAAACCATAACATCACATTCTATTTAACCAAAGGCCTAGCTAGTCCTTCCCTGGTCACTGTACATTATGGTAAATTTTAATGTTCATAATTTCCTTGGAATATGAGAAAGATGTAGATATATAACTGTTGATGTTACTGCATTCCTTTCACCACAAGATACCATTCCAAGGTCATGAGGAATAATCTGATCAAAGTAACAGCAACAGCAAACACCATTGTAAGGCACAGTAATAAGAACACAGGGGACTGAAATGTAGTAGTGAGCATGTAGTTCTAATCCCAAACAAAAAATATAACAAAAGTGAACGGGTGAGGAATTGCAAGTTCCAAGCAATGGGACGTTGGGTTTGCCAAATCAGTCATCCCTATTTACTTCTTCAAAATTGTAATGGAAACACAGGCTTCCCCAGGAGAAAAGGCAACAAAACAAACAACACAGTCGGGCTTAGTTCAAGTTCAGGTCATTTCAGGTTACAGGATTAGTGTTGTGCTCTGCTCGCAAAGACATGTCTCCTTCTGCCAGCTTGCAATTTATCCAAAAAAAACCAGAAGGGGCAGGATCAGGTGCCCTCCAGGGCCATCGTCTTGGTGTCGTTAGAGGAAAAAGAGAGGATATGGTTAGTGACAGCGTCCTCTCTCTCCCTGAGGTGATGCTTCATACCTTAGAGGAGCCCTGAGAATGATCCACAGATGCACAGGCACGACACCATACTGCAAAATTACAGAAACTAACAAAACCATATTTTCTCAACAGTAAATTATTTGTGAGTGTTTTTTTAAGAGTGATGTGCAAGTCTAAAGATATATTTATAATAAACTAGCCATCCCCCGCGGCTCCACCCACGTAGTAGTGAAACAGGACAAACTTTAAAAATCAATAAACAAACAGGTATTGCTAGCTAAGCGGAGGCAAGGTACACTCCAAAACGCAATGGTACAGCGACTCAAACGGAGTCTGGCGCGTAAGTGAGCAGGGCCCAGCCTAGCTCCCCACTCCTGATGCCATGCTTCCCCCTCCACTCGGCCCTCAGCCTCTGTCTTAGATTAGAGTGAATATATCGCTCCTGCAAGCGAACTATGAATCTTCGCGCAATGAGAGAAGTCGCAAAATAAACCAGAATGTTCAAGCAAATTATAGAAAAAAACCTGATTTAAATGCATTAAGTAGTTCTCACATTCGCTAGCTAAGCGGAGGTAAGGTACACGCCCCGAGGCTGGCATGTGAGTGAACCTTACCTCCGCTTAGCTAGCGAATGAGAGAACTACTTAATGGATTTAAATAATTTGAATGTACTTAGAATTAAATTTGTTTCAGAAGACCATTCAAAGTCTGAGTTATTTGAAGTCCGAATCTGTTTTCCCCATTAAAAATAATGGAAAGTGAATTAATCCATTCCCAGACTGCGAACAATACCCATTTCGATAAACGTAAACAGCAAGTACATATAATTTAATGTAGAAAATAACACAATTAAATGCCCTAAATAATAATATAATAATGAAAACAATAAATAAAATATATAAATACTGTATAATCATATGAAAATTGCATTTACTGTAATTAGGTATCTTAAACATGGCTGCTAAATCTGCCACACGTGTATCGCTTTCATGCTTTGAGATAAGTTCCTTTATCACCTCAATCGTTAATACTACATCCTTCCTCTTAGCCTTTGTTGCCTCCACAGCTTTCTTCGATGTCATGGTTCATAGACAGGGGCTATATACTGTATACAGTCCACCCCCAAAATTCGTGGGGGTTATGTTCCTAGAGAACCCGCGAATTGTGATAAACCACAAATTTTGGATATGGTTAAAGAATGCCTATTTTCATAGTTTAAAACCTAAATATGCCCCCAAAACACTTTCCTTTAATTTCAAACTCAGCTTAATACATTACCTAAAAATAAAGAATATAAAGGTACTGTTGTATTCCTCCTGTATTCCGTATTAAGAAGTATTTAATTCCATTTAATAACCACAAACTCTCACTCAAGCTCTTGCTCAGAACAGTGTCTTTTTATTTTTATCTCTCTTTTTCTTCTCTACTTCCGGTTCCATCTCATTCCCATAATACCTTTCAAACCACCTGACATATGGCATATTAACCATGGATATGACATCCCCCCTTTACTTGGCATTAGACTCCTAGTTAGAACAACAACGAAATAAAATGAAACTGGACTGCATGAACATCCATTAAACTAATCAGCATCACAGCTTAACTATCCTCAACAGTATAGATTCTAAGTTTCTCTAAACCATCAGCACTGTAAAACATTACCATATTGATAAACATGAATTCCTTATTAAACAGACAAATATTTTACTTTTCTGCAGATTTTTATCCATGAATCCAATGTTTTTTATACTCTAGGAATTAAACTCAACAAATATTGAAAAGAGCATATCTTTCTTTTCAAAATCATGAACAGCATTAAAGTGTTGACCTTGTCAATCTCATGCACCATATGCCTATCAGTCACAAACATAGTCAGAAAGTCTACTGGGTGTTCGCTTAACTCTTTGCGGCCTAATCGGTATTTCTGCATGTCTCTGTTTGTCAGAGTCCTTTTCTCTTTGCGGAGTCATCTGTTTCTCTCTCGCTTCATTGGCTTCTGTGTCTGTAGATCCCTGTGTTGCCTCCTTTTCATGGAGTGTTTCTGGTATTTGTCCTTGTAATTCATATTTCTTGACAAAGGTGGTGTTTCTCGCATATTGTGCTCCGGTTGGGGACTCCACTACGACCTTGTTTCCTGTTTTGCTGATGATTTTGTGTGGTGTCGTGCTGAATGTTGTTGAGAACTTGTCAGTCTTGTCTTGTCTCAAGAGTACAGTGTCACCGACACTGACTTCTGACTGCCGTGCCCCTCTGCGCACATCCGCATACATTTTGCTCTTTGCTTTTTGTTCTGTGTCATGATCACATAGTTCCTGATCAGCGTGCGTCTCCAAGAGTTCTGGCAGTTTTCCTCTTATCTTCCGATTGAAGAGCAATTCGGCAGGACTTTTACCAGTCGTTGCATGGACAATGCTTCTGTACACCATCACATATTTCCGTAATTCTCTTTTCCAGTCCAATCCCTCTGCTTGAGCAATCCTAATTCTCTTCATAAGTGATGCGTTTTGACGCTCAACTTCTCCATTGGCCTGAGCATATTTTGGTGTGGTTTTCACATGCGTGATTCCATTTTCATCGCAGAAGCGTCTGAATTGTTCTGATCTAAACTGAGGTCCGTTATCTGATTTGCATGTAACCGGCAGTCCATGTCTGCTAAAGATTGTCTCCATGCTGTCTATGACCTTTTCTGTTGTGGTGGTAGTCAAGATGTCATACTCGTAGTATCGACTGAAGTAGTCTACTACTACCAGAATGGAGTGGTTTGACGGGAGAGGTCCCAGAATATCAACTGCGATGTCCCGCCAGGGTCCATCGGGTAGCGGTGTCGGTCTCAGTAATTCAGGTGGGTCAGGCTTAGCCACTATCTGACAGCCGTGGCAGGCCTTGCAATGTCTTTCGGCTGCTCTATCCATGCCAGGCCACCACACTTTTGCTCTGAGATGTTGCTTTGTTCCCACGATACCCAAGTGTCCTTCATGGGCTAGTACAAGCGCTCGTGCTCGTAGGACCTGGGGCAATACTATACGCGTGCCTCTCAGAACAAGATATCCTATTGTGCATAGCTCATTTGCAATAATCACATACTGTTTACACTTCTCAAAATGTCCAGTCACTATAGCCCTGCGCACCTCACATAATTCTGGATCGGTGGCTGATGATTCCTCCACTTCTCTGGTGGTCAGTGCTTTTGGAGTTGCATTCACTGCTACAAATAGGACATATTCTTCAGCCCCATGTTTGTGTTCGACACGTTTCACTGCATTTATCAGCAGTCGTGACAGCGGATCAGCAATATTATTCTTCCCTGCAATGTGGACCACTTTGAATTCATATGGCTGTAATCTAAGAACCCACCGCTCAATCCGTGCACATGGTTTGGATCGGGGACCATATATCACCTCTAACGGCTTATGGTCTGTGACTAGGTCAAATTTTCTCCCATAAATATATGGATGTAATCTTTCGCAGGCCCATACTAGGCCTAGCGCCTCTCTCTCTGTCTGAGAGTATTTGCGTTCACAGTCAGTTAAACTGCGGCTCACATAGCACACCGGAACATTAATCCCCTTTTGGTTTTGTACCAGTGCTGCACCTAATCCCACAGGACTTGCATCCACTATCACCTGTGTTGGGGCATCTTTGTTGAAGTAAGCTAGAGTTGTAGTTTTAGCTAGCTCTGCCTTAAGAGCACTGAAAGCTTGTTTCTGTTCTGGCCCAAATCTGAACGGTGTGTCTTTCCTTGTCAGGCGTCTCAGTGGTTCTGACAGGGTTGCAAACTGTGGAATAAATCTGCTGCTGTAACCCATGAGCCCAAGGAAGCTGCGCACCTCCGTCACATTCTCTGGCTCCTGTGCTTCAGTCACAGCTCGCACTTTCTCCTCTGTCGGCCCAATTCCCTTTTCTGACAACAGGATTCCCATAAAAACCAGTTTGTCCATGTTGAACTGACATTTTTCTGGGTTCAGCGTTAATCCTGTCTCTCTGAGCCTTACCATGACTGCGTGAAGTCGTCTGTCATGTGTCTCTTGGTCTTGTGCGTGTATGATTACATCATCTGATACATTCTCTACACCTTCAATCCCAGCTAGGGCACTAGCTATTTCATGCTGATACTGTTCGCTAGCAGATGATACCCCAAACAACAGTCTTTTGTACCTGTACACCCCATTGTGAACTGCAAACGTGGTGATTTCACGTGACTCAGGGGTCAGCTCAAGTTGGTGGTAACCCCATTTCAGGTCTAGCTTGCTAAATATGGTCGAGCCATTCATGCCCTGGAGCAGCTCATCCACAGTAGGGATTGGAAAGCGTTCCCTCACTATGGCCTCATTGGCCCGTCTCATGTCTAAGCAAAGACGAACATCATTCCCTGGCTTTGGGACGATCACCACTGGATTCACCCACGGGGTGGGTCCGTTCACAGGTTCGATGATGTCCAAGTCTATTAACTCTTTTATCCTGGATTCCACTGCCCTTCTGAGGCTGAACGGTATGCGTCTAATTGGCTGAGCTACAGGTCTCACCTCTGGGTTAATGTGTAGCCGGACCTGTCTCGTTTTCAGTTTTCCTACTCCTACGAACACGTTGGGGTACTGCTGTTGGAGTGCTTGCTTAATGTCAGTTACTGCAGAAATGTTGGCGCCTATTCTCAAAACCCCCAAGCGCGTCGCTGTTTCTTTCCCCAGCCGTGGTTCGCCATTACCTCTGATTACGATGAACTCAGCCTGTTCAGTTTTATCTCCTATTGAAACCTGACATGTGAATGCACCTTTTACAGATAGTGGCTGGCTGGAAGAATATGAATAAAGTTTCCTTTCTGCCTTAGGGACATAAGAGTGACACTTAATATGTTCTGACTTCAGCTTTTCCCACGTGTTTTCTCCCATTACATTGCTTGTAGCACCTGAGTCAATCAACATTCTTATGTTCACTCCTCCAACACAGAAGGTAAGCCTCTCTGGCATGTCACCTTCATTAATAGTAAATGCAAAATCATCATGTGCATCAACACTGTTTACATTTTGTTTTGTTTTTGAACCTTTTGTGCGGCACATTTTTGCATAATGGTCTTTTCCATGGCATTTGTGACATATCTGTCCACGTGCGGGGCATTTTGGATCTCACCCTATGTGGTCAGTGTTCACACATCTGTAGCATTTTCCATCATTTTTATTGTCTCTATTTTGTTTTCTTTTTACATTTTCATTTCTGTATTTTGCCCCCTTTTCTTTCTGGAAAATTCGGCTGACCGACTCTGTGGTCGCTTTTGCTGTGTGTGACATGGTCGACATTTGCTCCTCGATGCTCTCACAGCGCGCCGCTATCTCTAATGCACAAGCCAGCGTTAGGCCACGCCCCTCTTCCAAAAGTTTTCTGCGCACATATTCAGATGTCCCTTTACTTAAAATTGCATCCCTGATCTGATTGTCTGAGTCGTCACCGTAACCTCAGTCTTTCACTGCCTGCCGCAGGCGTGTGGCAAACTGCTGTACAGTCTCACCCAGCTGCTGGTGTAGCTTTTGAAATACGTGTCTCGCCAGCGCTGAATTAATTTGAGGCACAAAGTATGTGTTCAAATCATCGACTGCCTTTTGATAATCTGTTGGCTCACCCGTGTCCGGCAAAGTTGAGAAGACATCCTGCACGTCTGCTCCAGCCAGATGCAGTAGTAGCACGCGTCTCCTTTGCTTCGTAACACCGGTTGTATCTTCGTTTATTATGAGCCCTTTACCGTCCGCATATAGCTCAAACGACATTAGCCATGTTTTCCATCTGGAACCTAGCGTGGCTGGATCCGTGTAGCATGCGAAGTTCTGGATCCCGGATTTCTCCATACTAATTGACTAACTGATCCAACTAGTAAAATTAAAGTACTCCTTGTCGCCAATGTTGTATTCCTCCTGTATTCCACATTAAGAGGTATTTAATTCCGTTTAATAACCACAAACTCTCACTCAAGCTCTTGCTCAGAACAGTGTCTTTTTATTTTTATCTCTCTTTTTCATCTCCACTTCCGGTTCCATCTCATTCCCATAATACCTTTCAAACCACCTGACATATGGCATATTAACCATGGATATGACAGGTACACTTGTATACTTTACTGCTATGTGTCCCGCAGTGCTAAAATGTAAAATACCGATGTTACCACTATATGTACTGTAGTTCATGCAAGCGTGTTTTCATTGTCAGAAGCCTTAGACGGTCCAGCTCGTTTCGGCTGCATCTTGGGGCTTTAACCCTTAAACTGACACATACTTGGGGGTTAATGCATCCCTGGACGCCAAATACTTTTTTGCTGCATTTTAAGTAAACGTCACAATTAACAAAGAAAAAGAGAAATTTTAATGGAACACATTTTTTTCATGCAAAGAGCATGACAATTACTGCAACACTGATCATTTACACACTGCTAATGAACTGTAAAAACTATTTAAATAAAGTACTAGAACAATATGTACAAAGTGCAACTGGATGAAACTCAGTAAATCACAGAGCCAACTGCGCTTGAACTGGCTGCACTTCAGCATACAGAGGTAAGCGCTGATGCTTGCAGGCTAGTCTAGTGCAGCGGCTCAATCGCAGGGACAGTGAGGCTGCAGTACTGCAGGGTGTCACGCTTGGGTCACAGAATTGCACAGAAACACAGGAGATTGTAGGGACAGGAACTTTATTCAAACACTTCAAACAAACATGTCTCTTTCAGAAGTAAAACAAGCTCAGTATGTAGTTAGTTATCGATTAAAGAATAGACAAACATCAAAGGGAAGCACAACCCCCAACAGGAACAGAGAATGTCTGGGGGAGGAGAGAGAAACAAAGCAATCAGCCAAAAAGGACAGGTGCTGTTCAGGCTTTTAAGTAAGTGTCGCGCGAGAAGTATATCACGCGACAGAGTTGCCGCAAGTAAGCCCAGCAAATAAGGAAGCAATGTGAAGGTAATCTATCAGCGTTTTTTAAGAGGGGGTGTTTGAGGAGCATGTCACAAGGGGCTGGCAGTGGTCATAAGTTGGCTGCTCAACGAATGTATGGCACTGACTGATCAGCTCCTGCGTGCTTGCAAATGGCATTGGGAAAAGACTACTGTATAGCCAGTTATGGCGGTTTAAGGGTTAAGAGGAACAAAACGGAAAACACAAGAACACTCAGCTGGAGATGTATCACAGTCAATCAGCAGCAAGGAGAAATGAATAACGCTGTAGCGGTCCAGTGCCGCTAAGATTCACACCATCAAGAAGATGGTGATTTAATTATTTTAATGGTGGAGATTCCAGGGTCGCACACAGCCTTGACCCGACACGCACTCACAAACAGAGACAAAAACAAAGCAATCCAGTAATCAAACAGCAAATAAAGAATGTAATGAAAACAAATGAAATAAGAAAACAATGATACCACCCCGTTCCATTTACGGCGATTACACATTAAATACAACAAAGCACAAATAAAACACACACAGTAAATCATGAAAAAGTTCATGAAATACGGCAACGGATGAAATGTAATGATGAAAATGGATAGTCCAGAGACCCGCACGTTAAATGGGAATGTAACGATAATCCTACTGCTAGTTCCACAAATGGTGAAGACAGGTGGACGGGTTCAGGAGCGCTCCGTTCTTTGCAGGATGTCCATGAAACCACTTACACTCCTCATTTACACAGGCAGATGGCAGACAATCCAGACGCACGAAACGATCCAGGACAAAATGAATAAATACAGGTAACCCAACAGAAGGCAGACAGACAGAAACTTGAAACACAAATTACAAAAACTTTTTTTTTTCCTTTTGGCCACTGGCCCCCTTTTTAAAAGCCACGCTGACATCCTTTGACCTGAACAGCCCCAGAACCCTCAGCAGAAGACCAATCAGAGCCACTGCAGGGACTACTGGGACTTGCAGTTTCAAATTCTATTGGCTACTTTCACCATCCCAAGCCGCGGTTTTCTCTACAGTTGCTTCCTGTTCTGTCTACAGTACAGTATTGCCTCGAAAAAAGGCATAAAAATTCTGGAGGATATTTGTGGTTTCCGCTAGCAATTATTACTTAGGTTCTAAGGAAAAATCCGCAAATGACTGAGGTGAACTCTGAACCGCGACTTCGCGGGGGTCTACTGTATATATATATATATATATATATATATATATATATATGTGATTTGATATAGTTTGTTAATTCCTGAGGGGAAATTGTCTTTTCACATGACGTTTGTTGTACAGCACAGTGGAGCAATTTTCAGGTTAAGGGCTTTGCTTTACTAAAGAGACAAATATATTTTTGCAATATTAAATATTTCTGTAACAATCAGTCATATCCAAAAATAACTAACAATAATAAAATGCACTCACATGTGTGGAGTACGATAAATTCCTGTTTTTTAATTTTACATTATCAGGTAGTTAACAACCAATAGGCTTGTGGTGGCTGGAAGCTTTCACAGATTACAGGCTTCATGACAATAACTCCTGGAAAAATGGGAAATTAAGGTCAAAGCTGTCTTAGGTAATAATATACTCTTAAGTTAAGACTACAAAATGGCAACAAAAGTTCAGAAGCAATGTCTGTATGGCCAAACAGTTACTTTTGTGAGCTGGAATGTTAAAGGTCTCAATCTTGAATTAAAGAAAAAGTATTCCCTCACCTAACAGGTCTAAACACTAAAATAGTTCTTTTAAAGAGACCCACTTATTAAGCAAAGATTAGTTTCAGCTACACACAGACTGGACTGGCCAAATATTCTATTCCAGCTTTACAAAGAAAACTAGAGGTGTGGGAATTCTTATACATAGAACAATCTCATTTGTTGTATTGGATGTAGTATCTGATCTTGAAGGGAGATATGTGATCGTCATGGGTAATTGATTTAACTGTAAAGTGATTCTGATTAATATCTATCAATGTGGATTATAGGAACTTCATCCAAAACGTGTTTGCATCTATTCCTAATGTGAATGCTCATAAAAGTATAATGGCTGGGGACTTTAATTGTGTTTTAAATTCAGACCTAGATAGGTCTCCTGCCACAGGGGTGATGACATCTAACACTGCAAAAACAATTACACAGTTTGCAACTGATCACAACTTATCAGACCCCTGAAGATTTCTAAACTGAAACTCAAGAGCATATTCCTTTTACTTACCAGTACATCACTGTTACTCAAGAAATCATTATTTCTTTATAGATAACAATTTTTTTCATACAATTAAATCTTGTAAGTATAACATTATTGTTATCTCTGACCATGCCCCTTTTATCATGGCACTAAAATCACTATGCCCCACATACTCATCTCACACCTGGCATCTTAAACCACTTCTATTAGCAGACAAAAACTGTACAGAATTTATATCCAAGCAAATATTTTTTTAGAGACAAATACATCCTCAGAGGTCTCTGCAGGAATACTCTGGAAAACTGCTGATGTTTTCTTAAGAGGACAGATTATTTCATGTCTATCCCACCAAAATAAATTGGAAACCAAGAAGGTATCAGAGCTAATCAGTGAAATTACCAGAATAGATCAAGAAAATGCCAGGTGTCCAAATGAGGCACTTCATAGGTAAAGACAGGCTTTGCATACAGAACACAACCTCTTGACAACTAAAGAAACAGAACAACTCATTTTTAAATCAAGACACAATTACTATAAACATAGAAAGAAAGCAAATAAGATCTTAGCTCAACAAATCCACAAACAGGAAATACGCAATGCAATATCAGCAATTACCAACACAGACGGAGACAAAATCATTAACTGTAAAAATAAAATACACACATTTAGAGACTACTATAAGTCCTTATATTCTACTCAGTTTAAAGAAGACAAGACACAACCTAATGCATTTTTGGATACAGTACAGATATCACAAATAGATACTCTCAGTGCAGAGGAACTGGATAAATCTCTGGCACTATCAGAATTGCTAGATGCTATAAACTCACTTCAGAGTGGGACAGCGGCAGGCCCTGATGGCTACCCTGCCGAATTTTTAAAACGTTCTCAATTAAGTTAGCTCCCCTTTTATTAGCAACATTTACAGAAGCTAGAGACAATAAAATTCTACCTCAATCCTACCAATATCACTTCTGAATATTGATGAAATCAATTAAATTTGGGTTTGTCTCAAATGTTTGTGCATGGATCAGACTACTGTATACCAGTCCAGAAGCTTCAGTTTGTATTAACATTATTTCAGACTACTTCAAACTAGAATGTGGTACTAGACGAGGATACATCTTGTCACAACTGCTTTTTGCAGTCACCTTTGAGCCACTGGCAGTTATGAGATGAAGGTGATTATCAGAGGACTTAAACAGAAAATTTCACTATATGCAGATGATATGGTACTATATATATCAGACACACAAAATACTGTGCCTGTAGTCCTAACACTAATAACAGAATTTCAAAAGATTTCTGGTCTCCGAATTAATTTGAATAAAAATGTGCCCTTTCCAGTGAACTCTCTAGCGCACAATACAAGACTGGACACATTCTAATTTATAATCGCAGATCAGTTTAAACGACTTGGTGGTAAACATCACAAGTAAACATAAAGCTCTTTATCAACAAAATTTTGCTGTCTGCATGGAAAAACTTAAGCAAGACTTGCATAAATGGTCTACCTTTCATCTCACTTTAGCTGGAAGAATTAACACTCTCAAGATGAATATCCTTCCTAATCTACTTTTTTTATTTCAAATCATTCCAATATACATCAATAAATAATTTTTTAAGAAGTTAGATTCAATCATAGCCTGATTTATTTGGAATTCGAAATATCCATGTATCCAAAGGGTGACACAACAAAGACCTAAGTGAGAAGGTGGCATGGCTCTACTTAACTTCCAATTTTATTACTGGGTGGCAAAAATACATGCTATAAAAACCTAGGCATTGACACAAATAGATACATACATGGACTTGGTCTGCAAAAGAAATAAAATTCTGCAGTATTTCTTTATATTACTTGCTTTGTACCCCAATAAATACAAGTTAATGCCAATATACTAACAACCCAATTGTGCCTCATTCACTCATAATATGGAACCAATGTAGGAAGTACTTCAAGATAAAGAAGCTTTTATCTGCGGCACCTCTGCACGATAACCACTTTTTTCCACCCTCTCAAATGCACGCAGTTTGTAATGTCTGGAATTTTTCATTTTTGTGGTTATAAAGTTTATGTAAATAACCTGTTAAGACATCAAGCAGCAGAAGAAGTGATTTGGGGTGGCAGTGATTCATGCCAGCCAGGTGTGATTCCTAATGCACATGCACGGCTCAATTTGTGTGGGGTATTTTAATAACTTGCATAGAGTTTTACTGTTAAAATAAAGTTCAAATAACTTCAGTTAAGGTAAATTTGAAACAGTAAATTATTCAGTAACTCAAGTTGTATGATTGCTTCTTTGTTTTAAGATAAATGATTTTGAAAATTGTCTAATGTCCTTAAGTCAAAATTGCACAATTTGTAAAAATGTCACACAGCACACTCTATTTTAAGATATCTTAACAAAATCTGAATTTTCCAGACCTTTTTCTTTACAGAATAAGTGTTCAGAATGTCGACCAAATTGATCCTCTGAGTTGTTTTGTTTGAATAGACATGACAGTAGGTACAATTCATATTACATGTAAAAAAATAATAAAAAGCGTCTAAACCACGATCTCTTTCCAGAATTCCAAGGGTTTTGTTCATTCATCTGGCCCCCTATGATACCATAATTTGTGCTTGCCTAAGTAAAATAGCTCTTAATAAGCAAACAAAAACAAACTCAAGGTTGAAAAAGCAAAAAAGGTAAAACATTTAACCAGAACATAATCAACTCAAACATAAAAAGTGTTCAAGCAGTAATGTGAAAATAATTAAAATATTCACAGGCATGAAGAGAAAAAAGTTTTTCAAAAATATAAAGACAGATGAAATCTCATTGTAACAAAATTTATGGGACCATAATATTTTGTTATAATGAAAATTTCATTATAACAGATATGAGGAAAATACATATTGTATTATGATCAGGGTAGCTGGTATTCGTCATCTGAAATGCAGCAGTGCAAGGACAGCTCTGTAGCTGCTCTGCTGTTTCTGATAAACAGTAAACCAGGGCAAAGTAATTGGCTGTTGTCTGCAGGATCAGGTTTAACACATAATGTAAATGTTGCATGATGTTTAGAACATTTAACACCAGGCTTTGACCTGCTGTACCTCGAACTCTCCTGGTTTGCCACAGCAATGATTTTGAGCCACTGCTGTTCTTCTATCCTGAAGATGAAAGCTAAAGCAGTATGATTGCATGTCTTGCGGCTCCTATCTTGAGTGCTGAAGTAACAGCTCCTATGAACTCTCTGTACAGTAATAATGTACTTGTATTTTCCTTGAAAACCTGGACTCACCTTTCTGTCCCTTCTGCAACTAACTCTGTGACCCAAACTTGACAATACCTGTATTAAAAACAGCACTTCTTAAATTGCAAAAAATATTATATTTGAAAATTAAACGTTATATGTAACTTTTTTAATAGTAATACTGGTATGGATACAGAAATTTACATTTCATTAAAACGTTAAACATGATGTTGTATGAACGTTTGTCCAGTCCAACAAAAAGTATTTGTTATTCTGAAAATGTCATTACTTTGGTGTTTATTATAATGGGACTTGTAAATATCAAAAGGTTTAATGTAATTCTAAAATGTGTCAATAGCTGTTTTGGATCATGGTTTACATTATCAGCTAAATAAGACATATAAAACTAAGAAGTAGCCAGAAAAAAACTGTATACTAAAATGCTAAGAGGTGTAATTTCTATGTAGAATTTGCCTACTTACACTTAACCAGAGTTTATGATACTTTGCTATTTGAAAACCTTATTAACTGAAATCACGCTGAAAAGTATCCAAAATGAAATTCCATTAATGTACTAAAAGCTAAACTTTTTTGACATTCATGCTCCACATATGAGTGGCTGTTAAAAATTAAATAAATAACTCGGCTATGAGTGAAAGTTCTTGCCAGGACAAATTTAGCAGGGGCTGCTTCATTTTCACTGTGGAGCCTGTGTAATTAAGATGCAAAAGGGCGCTAAAAGTCTGCATGAAACTCAGTTGGCCATGGATTTTAATATTATAAGTTAACGTCACTAGACCCTATTCATTACTCTTTCATAAAGTGAAATCTAACTATTTTAAATTTCCATTATTGTTTATACTCAATTTGCTTTTCACATTGTTATGGAATAGCCAGCTGATAGCTGAAGTGACTTTTCCTTTAATGTACTGTATATTTGTTTGTCTTTTAAATGTAATTTTGCAAATTGTGTTTAGGTAGCTTTGTATTTTTTATTATTCCCCAATTGGTATGGTTTGGTTTATTTATTACTTTTTTATTAATGCTACATTATGCACCTATTGTCCATGTTGTTTATAAATGGAACCCAAGGGGTTCCAATTTAAGGGACTAGCAGAATGCATTTTGGCTGCTGAAGCAGTGATTCTGGTTAAAGTTTGTTTGGCTCTCCCTCTGTTTCGTGGATATTTGGAAATTACCTCTCTTTTGAACTCTGTGTTTTTTTTATAATCTACTGGTTTTTGAATTCTGCTATTATGTTTTAATCATTTTATTTGATCATACACTGGAGTTTGGTAATCTTTGGCTTGCCTTCTGGTAAGTATCTCCTGCTCCTTTTGCTCTAGCTCTGTATATATATATTTTTTATTTTTTTTAAACAAAACTCTGTTTCATTATTGTGGCCTGGGGTTTTCCCTTTTACTATTGAGATTTTTTTCAGGCTGGTCCATTTCAGCCTATACAAGCTTTAAAACCTAATTCTTGATTTTGGGGCCAGGCTGCATTTGGAGTCTTTGAGCCTGCTGCTGTTTTTTTTTTTATTCTGAATTTATTACAGCAGCAATCATAAAATACATCTGGAATAGTCCAGTTCTCTTTATACTACAGTAAATAAATACATTTATAAAATATTCAAACTAGTGTATTAAAAAAGGTAAATGTACCTATTTCTATTCTTCATTGCATATCTCATTGTTTTGGGGAGGATTATGGCCTATCAACTGTAGCATCATGCTTTTTAATGATTCCTATGAGTAATTCTTATAATATTTAAGAAAATACACAGTATTAAGAGCATATTGACTCAAGAATTACATTTTTTTAAAACTTATTTATATCCATTTGGCTTGTTTTGGACCTTTCAGAAGCACTTTACACAATGGTTTTTAAGACTGTTTTAAATTCCTTTAGGAAACATATTACACAAAATATAACTACATGCAACGGATGATACCTCAGCACAACACTAGTTAAGATAGAATGAAACAGTGTCAGGTTTTTAAATGTGGCTGGAGTGCCAGTTCTGCCACCAACCCCCAAGTTTTCCCTGCAGGTTGGAGGGCCTATTTGCATGGCTAGTTAACGTCATACCCAGGACGGATCAATTTCAGGTTTGGGGCCTTGCTCAAAGGCCCAACGGAGTAGAGTTACTTCTGGTGTTTATGGGATTCGAACCGGCAACCGTGCAGATCCCTAGCCTTAGAGCCACCACTCCGCCAATAGTGCATAGTGAAGACAAGATTCTTATGTTTTTCCATTTGAAAATCACTTTCTAACCATTTTCAAATTTTGCAGTTACTATATGTCACTTTAATGATTTCTGATCATGCTCTACTTATTTTGTTTAGACAAAGGTGTGGATGTTTTAGTAACCCGGTCATGGTGGTTGGTGGAACCTTTCCTAGATGAGAAGCCAGCCTAATGGAATGGCAAAGGAGCATAGCCTCTCAGAACAACATGTTTCTCCTCTACACTGGATGCCAGCATACCTCCAGCATCACTCTAAGTTGGATTTCCAGGGTTGTACATCAAATGCATTTGGAGTGGGCAGCCCTGTCAAGCACCTCCAGAGCGTTTCAAATGATCTTTTGGTGGACACCTTCCTTGTAATAGTTATCTAACCTGAAAGTCTTTTTGAGACATGTTTGTAACATATTGAACTACTCCCAGATCTGGATTTAAAAAAATTATCCTCCTCTGTTAGTTCACTCACAGTTGGGAATCAGTTTGGGTTAAAGTTCATTTGAAGAGGAGGAAAATGAGAAGGAGTGATTGTGAGGATCACAAAGAACCTGGATTGTAAATGTAAATTGTGAAAATAAATGGTCATTTGTACTTAAGATCTCTTATTAGCTGTGTTTTAGGGTGGAAGTATAAGACAACCCTCATCTTACAAAACAAGAACTTGCAGTAGTGGTACTACCAATTCAACATATTATTTAAGCCATTGCCATAAGGATATTAAGATTTACTAAATTTCTAAAGTAGATGTTGAATATGCAAGATTGCTGGTAGGCAAATAAGGTAAAGGTTCGCCAGATATATAAAAAAGGAATTTGGAATGCATCACAGCAATGTTATTTGATCCAAAATTATTGAGCATAGAGACATAAGCTTCATATTTAAAGAATATGTTTAAGACCCTTAACCAGAATTTAATAAAAATTATACTGACACATTTGAAAATGAGCTAAAAATGTAGTTGTCTTTGAAACAGTGGATACTATGAAATCTCAACAAAGTGGAAAAACATCAGGCTCCGATGTCTACCTTAGAAAATTTTATTTTAAAAAACAGTTTTTAATTCTATGGCCTCTCTGCTCATCAGAGGCAAAAAAGAAAAGCAAAATAAAAAAGCTGATTCTGTGTTTTGGTATATTTGTTCACAAGTTGGTGTCCCGGGATTATCCTCAGGAGGGATAATGACTGTTTGTTAGTGAGGTTCACAGAGTTGTGTAGAAGATGTGCAAGCTCATCGTCTTGATAACTGTTGTACCTCTTAATCAAAAAAGTATCTTGCTTCCATCCAGTCATAAGGCAAATCTGATGAGTTGAGTAGGACCATTCACAGCAATGGAACTCTGGGTGTGGCAGTTGGGAAAGAGGTGGATGGAGTAAGGACAGTGTCCTTGATCTTCATCCAGGTCTTTGATTTCTAGACCATGGAAGAAACAAATGTGACTTCAATGACCTCACCACAATCAATTTCCTGTGTTCTCTTACAGTTAATTGAACAAATTCAGCTTAATGGTTGCATTCTTAACGTCTGTATCTGTAGAGAATTGGAATTGATAAAGAATGACATGTGTAGGTGCTAGTGAATTACAAGCGGCATGAACACCTTAAAGTGGTGTTCCCAGACACTGACAGATGGTAACGTATGGTGTTGGGCTGAGAAAGCTTTAATCAAATTGAAATTTTAAGTGGTGGCAGCCCTGAATTTGTGACCTTCTTAAGGGAACCAATGACACAATAATGCAGAGACACCAGGGGTTACTTGGTGCCCCCCTTGCAAAAATACAGTCACTTCGAACCCAGAAGTAATTCTGGGTGATCCAGGGCTAGACTCGGACTGGTATCATGTTAGGAGTTTGTTCCTGGGCTTGTTTTCTACTTTAAGCTGATGCTGCCAGGATGTGTCATGCAGCCATGTACTATATAGTTGATTCAAGTAATTAATGAATGACGTAATGTTAAAAATTCACTATTGAGGCCCCAAGGGGGAATAAAATGAATCAGATTCACATTTCTAACTAATACTACTTTTCACACATCAATGCGTGAGGTGTTATACAGCTATAAAAGACAATATTTTATGCATTAAATAAAAAAAGTGTATTTATGTTTGTGTTTTGAAACATTTCAACATACGAAGTGCAAAACCCAGCATTTTAAGTGTAAATCTATAAATGTATAATCAAGAGAAGCTTTTGGCTTCTAGAATTTATTTCACATTTACAGAAACAGATGTTTCACTTTCTAGAGCTACCTTATAGTCTAAACATTCTTTTAAGGTGATTATTAAGTCGAAATTTGTTAAATTCTACAGGAGTCATACAGAAAGAAAAGATGCCCAACGGGTTTCACACACTTTTTTCAGCATTACATAAATGGAGATACTCTTGTAGATTTCTATGTAATAATTCTATTCAGGTTTCTGTCTTTTTCATGTAATTAATATTCAAAGTTATAATCTTCTGAGTAAGTATGTGTTTAAAATTAATACTTTCACAGCATGTTTTTTATATTCCATGTTTATTTTACTTATTTATTAGAATAAATCTTTAAATAGGCTTACTCTTATCCCTCTACTAAAGTTTTATCCCCTTGTATTTTGCACCCTATCTCTGAAATTGATTAAAAATCCAAGGCACAATCATTCAGGCAAAACTGGATTTAGACTGAAACCACCATTTACAATTGTTTAATTCTAAAATAAAACTTTTTTTCATTCTATCATAATAAATAGACTTCAGCTCTAGCAGGTTACAGTGGTAAGATCAGATGAATGTGCACAAGCAGGATTTGTCTCGTTGTTTACATCTAGTGGCTGGACAAGATATTGTAATGCAAACCACATGAAGAAAAGCCACAGTGGCAGGAAACTTCCAACTGCAGCCCATGCACATGTGTGAGCATCCCAAAGAGCAATCGCCACATCTGTGGAAGACAGCATATCCGTTACCAGGAGCAACCGTGGGCTCCCAGCACTGCAGCAGCTCACCGGGAAAGCAAATACAAAACTGATCACGGTCGCGCTATAAGTGCCTGTCGTCAATGGGTGATGCAAGGAGCATTACAAATGCAGGGAACAGTATTACTTGGCCACAACCCTGCCTGATTGCTGTGTCTGTGTATAGGAGAGTGGTAGATCCCGCTACAATAAATAACTGTACTGTTCCTGTTTCAAGCTGAATAAAGCTGGTTTTGCCAAAGTACTGAGACTCAGCCTCGTGTTTTGGGGTGCAAGATAGGGACTCACACATAACAATATATATATTATATATATATATATATATATATATATATATATATATATTGTAAAAAGAACACAACACAAGCATAAAGGGTTGGGGTTTTCTGGCCCCGTATACTGTAAAAATATTCAGACAAGTTATTGCAAGAAAAAGACATTCAGTGCGGTCAATGCGTCTTCACAACAGTCTTGACCGCCCTAAGATGGCGGAGGGGGAACATTTATGGAGGGGGGGCTGGGAGACGAAAGGTATGCTGGGTAGGGACCGCATTGAATGATGGGATTGCTGATGTCACAGGTAGGCATACTGAGGAAGGGCGGAAGTAACGTAGTGTGGGCAGTGGAGCAAGCAGATTCATGCCGGCGGTGCGTCTTTCTTTCTTGGGGAAACAAAGAGAGAAAGGTTAGTACCCCTCCACTCCCTCCTGGCATATGACTTCGCGATACCATTTGGGTCCGTCCGCGGCCCACCACTCGCACGTGCATGACAATATATACAAAATATATAATATATCCCCTATTATCTTAATACATGCTCTAAATGAAAATTGTAAAAACAACCTGAGCATCACCAAAGACTATCACAAGGACTCAAATAAAACCCATCTTAGCAGTGACACCTAACTTGGAAAAAAAGACTGATGAGTAGCTAACATATGAAGGTGATTTGAAATATCAGTCTCACTTCATGTTGAAGATTTAGATTATCTAGTCTACCCTACACATCGAGGAACAGTAGAGTACTTCTGCAAATGTAGGGTGAACGTCTGCAAATGTAGGGTTTAAAAAGAGAAGGTCTCTGAAGTAATTACTGGGAAGTGATTGTTGTGTTCCAAGACAAGACTGTTTTACTAGTTACACTTGCCCGTATGATGTAATTGAATTGTCAATCAGTAATGGAATTATATAAGCAGGAATTGCTCTTTGATTTTGGTGGCAAAGTACCTAAGAGTTGTCTGTATGTGTAAGCGAGAGAATAAACAAGATGAAAAATTTAATTGGCTTTAAAAATTATAGTTGGTGGCAGAAGCACAACTGTGAATCAATTTGGGAACATGAACTCTGATTAGATTTTTCAAACACAGTTTTGTCACTGCTATATTAAAAATAGGCCACCACTCAAAAATCATCTGGCCAGCAGAAGGTCTCTAGTCAGTCATCGAAAACTTCAGTACAACTGTGGTGCAGAAGCCAACACTTTAGCATTTGGGAACTGGACCAGGTTTCAGTTCAGTCCAAAATTGTCACATCCCACAGATCAAAGAGGGTGTTTCAAATATTGCATGCCTATGAGCTCTAATTGTAGGGAACCTTCATCAAGTGACATAAGCACCTGCATGACTTTTGATGCAAACTCTCCTCCTGCATCAGTCGTAAACAGATTTTTTAAAAATTGCATCATCTCAGTGGGAATGTCAATGTTGTCAAACCTTGCAGTAAAGTTCACCCTTAACTTGTCTAAAAATTCTGTCATTGTTATGGTAATTTATGCAGATACCATGTTTTTTATTAAATCATGCAATGAAGCATTTTCCCTGTAGTTAAATTATTTGAAGACAAGTCCAGTTTCTTTTTAAATCCATTAAGTTAAGTCCATGACTGTTTTATCCTCTCTTTCCTCTCTCCCAAGATTAAGTCCATTTAAATGCTGGAAGATGTCATTCAGGAAGAACACTTCTGCCATGACTTCTTGTCTAGCATTTTAGATATAAATGCCTCCACTTTTTTAAGACGACAGCTGCAGAGAAAAGCAACAATCTCTTGCCTGAGTTCACAGTCCTTTTTAAGTGCTTTTAACATGGCTTTTGCTTAGTAACCTAACATCGTTATACACAAGTAAATCATTGTGCTTGGCTGACATATCAGAAAAGAATGTGTGAAGTGTAGGCTTGAAGCTGCTTTGATTGAAATCGATCATCATCATAACACATTCTATTGTGTTTTTTAACTCATCACTGAGTTTTGTGCACAGAACACTTTGATGTATCAGGCAATGTAAAGATTTCATCTGTGGCACAAGTTCAGGCAAGTCGGCTGACAGACCCTGCACCCTTCCTTCTACGGAAGAGGCACCATCTATTACTAGCAGGTTTACTCTTTGCAAATCTAGTCTATTTTCATTAAAAAAAGAAGAAAAAAAGAAAAATGACTTCTCCTGCTGTCTGTCCCTCCAGCACTCCTTGTCGAAAAATCTCACATACAGACGTAGTTGTGCGGTGTCACTGCCATTGATGGATTCATTAACAGCTAGTGACATTACATCAGCTTTTTTCAATCTTACCTAAAGGGTTTTGAAAAATTCACTTGCTAATTTCTGAATGGATGAAATTAGGCTCTTGTTTACTCTGTTGTCTGTTACTACCTCCTCTTATTGTAGCTGACATAAATTCTTTTACAGTCTCTGAGTCCATGAATGTTTTCTTCTTTTTTCTGAGAATCCATGCCACAAAGAGGGAGGCTGATGTAGCCTTTATCTGCACAGAACATGATTGAACCAGAATAGCTCATCTGCTTTCACAGCTCATTACTAGACCTTGCATTTTGTGTCTAGGAACATCTAAGCCTGCTGGAAAATTTGTGTTAACGTTTGAGTGCTTTGTATTAAAGTGCCCCCTCAAATTGTATTCTTTTGTGACAGCAACAGACTCATTACAAAGCAGACATACTATTTTTTTATTATTGGTCCAATTATTTGTTAAACTGCCTATTTTCATTCTCAACTCATCTCTTTTTTAAGGTTGAGAATGACATATTTGTAGATATTTGGTAGCTTGAAAACAGAAGCAGTGGAATCTCAGCACCTAGCAAAGCTTTTGGGTGATGTGCCATTCAGAGGCATCTAACAGTAGCATCCCTAAAGCCTACGAAAAAAGTTGTAATGCCGGGCCACCTTAAATTCCGTTGCACCTCTTCAACAGTGTCTTAGTTTTGCAAATGTGTCAATCAGCACAAGCAGCAAGCAGCTTGCTATCCCATCATCCACCGACTCAGCTGAAGTTAGTCGCAAAGTTCTTCCAGCTGAAGTCTATGTATCTGTGTGTGAGGTGCCTTGAATCGTATAGGGTAAATAATATGTCTTTATTTAGAATACATACATTTCATGTGTGTTCTGTACCTACAACGATCTGGGTAAATGTAGGATGACAGGAAATGTGAAGCAAGAAATGTTGAACACATAACTAAAACAGAAACTTTTTTCATGTTATAGTAATAACGACAAAATGCTGACATGAAGTGTATAATGTGCGAAGACTGAAGTCCAAATATCAAATAAACACTTTGATAAAAGGTATAACAAAACAAGTGCACTTTTATACAAGAATATAATCATCAAAAAAGAAATCAATTTACTCATTGACAGCAACATTTAAATTGAATGATTTCTTTTTCTTCGGGCGTATTCTTGAATAAAAGCATTGGTGCTCAGAAACAAGTTTATTGGTGGTGATAAATGCATTTTAATGGGCCAGTCATGGACTGAAGGACGGCAGTTGAAGAGCCTTAGTGGATAATAAGTAGTTATGGAACATAAACACTAAATGATTGGAAGGACATATGAAGGACTGATGAATCCTGGTCCTTGTTAATTTATACTGTTGACAGAACCAGGACAGGGCATTGACACCATGAATGCACAGATCCATCTTGTTCATTGTTAATAATGAGGCCAGTGGAAATGTAATGGTATGAGATGTATTTTTGTTTGTGTATCTCTCGCTCTCTCTCTCTCTCTCTCTCACACACACACACACACACTGTATTTTTTCATTTGAGAAGGGAAAAGTATGAATGCCTCAAGATATATGCTGAATAGACTATCTCTTTAAGGCAGTGTATTTATCTGATTTTTTTTTTAAAGAATATTATGTATGTGCCACATGTACCCCTACTCTTTCTTCTGTTTCTTTTTCCGGTTTCTTTGGGGTGGCGGCCTGCGCCACCACCACCTACTCAAAGCATCATGATGCTCCAACAATGATGGATGGAAGCCAGAAGTCTACGTGACCATCATCATCAAGTCCTTCCGTGAGAACCCTAAATCCAAAGAGGACTGTTTCATTTATGTTAGGTAGAATGCCCAGAGGGGACTGGGCAGTCTAATGGTCTGGAATCCCTACAGATTTTATTTTTTTCTCCAGCCGTCTGGAGTTTTTTTTTTTTTTGTTTTTTCTGTCCACCCTGGCCATTGGACCTTATTCTTTTTCTATGTTAATTAATGCTGACTTATTTTATTTTTTTACTGTGTCTTTTATTTTTCTGTTCTTCATTATGTAAAGCACTTTGAGCTACTTTTTGTATGAAAATGTGCTATATAAATAAATGTTGTTGTTGTGGTTGTTGATGTAGAACAGGGTTTTGGAATGGCTCTGCAAAATGACAGCACATTCACTTTATGAAATTAAACTGTTTGGAGTCAGCATTCAACACACCAACTAATTATATCGACAATACCTACTTTGCATATTGGAGATAAAACAAGTTGTCATCTCGGACCAACAGATTCAGGTTTTTCAAAGAGAAAATGTAGGATCAACTTACTGTTAGACTTGTGATTTTAATGCTGTGTTGTGGTGCATTACATATATAATATAAGACTATTTCTTTCCATTCCCTCAGATACAAATAAAGGAAGCTTATTGTCAGGTGAAAGAATTTTAAGTGAAATATGTTTCAGCAATCAACAATGTCAAATATGATAAAAGGCACTGCAGAGAGGTGTTTGACATTGCTTGAACAGGGCAAGTTTAAAAAGAGAAACTGCAACAAAGAGTACAAAGAGAACAAATGTAACTGATGAAGAAGCGTGTAATAGATGTGAAAATGAAACAGCAACTAATAATTATGACAGGAAAATTAGTCTAAGGAAGCACAGGAGCGAGAGACACTCCGCAAGAAAATAAAACAAAAGAGTCAGTGATACTCACCATCAGCTTTCCAAATGATTATAATGGGATGCCAGTTATCAGTTGCAAACACAAAATCTCAATCAATGATGATCAGAGACCTTAAAGAAATCTAGCATATTCTGTTTTAACAAATCAAGAAAAGATTTTACACTATTAATGTGGTGCTACAGATCTCTGTTGTGAATACTGCATTTCTAAAAGCTTTTCTATGAAAAACCTGCTGATGGAAAGCTTACTCAGTGTTATAGAAAGGAAAAATTTTCCTTGAGGAAATGAAGGTCTACACAGAATATTTAATGAAATTAATAAAAAATGATCACACAGAGACTAAAATCTAGATATCCTATTATTAATGAACAGTAAAATAAACAATTAAATAACAAATGATCAGTCAACAGTTTCTTTGCTTTTGCCTCTATGGGTCCTAACATTGCTGCACCTTCAGAAAATGGACAATACTGCTTTAGAATTCATGGTCAAATATACTATAGACCCGCATGCAGAAGGAGGTTAACCTACTCTACTGTGGGGTAATTCGTTTGAATTAGATGACACTTCTGCACTTAGATTTAAACACTAGACAAATAGCCCATGATTTATCATGGATAGAGCCAGCAAGTACAAATAATAAAAGCAATGCATCTTGTTCTATTACACCCACCACCTGCATGTCTTCTTTCACCACATCCATAAACCTTCTCTTAGGCCTTCCTCTTTTCCTCTTACCTGGCAGCTCTATCTATCCTTAACATCCTTTTCCCAATATATCCAGCATCTCTCCTCTGCACATGTCCAAACCAACGAAATCTCGCCTGTCTAACTTTGTCTCCCAACCTTCTAACCTGAGCCAACCCTCTAATGTACACGTTCCTAATCTTGTCCATCCTCGTCACACCCAATGCAAATCTTAGCATCTTTAGCTCTTCCACCTCTAGCTTTGTCTCCTGCTTTCTGGTCAGTGCCACCATCAAGATATCCTAAATATGATTGCATTTTAAACTATTCAGCTAAAAAAATGAAGTTAAAGTTTACAATTTCCTGATATAAAAATGTCACGGTTCAGTCTTTGCAAGAGATTTTTTAATGATATTTGGCAGATTGCTAAATCATTGGCTGCACACCAATTAAAGAAGAGCAAGCTGGGAATTGAATGCAAATAAAAGCCATCCTAGTAAGAATCCATTCTTTAAATCTTTGAGTACAAACTCTCTAGAGGAAGAAACTAACATTTATTAATTCTCAAGCTTTAAATATTTATCTTGGACAAACCGATCTCATCTGAGGAAACAGTGACTAACATATAATATTCAGTAAAGGTTATTATTAGGCTTATTAAGAAGACCATTTTTATAGATTGACTTCTGCAAAATAAAAACCCTAATTCTGAAAAACATTTTAAAAAATTAGTTTAAAGTGAGTTAGGGTTGGTGAGAAGGTCTAGAGGGTCAAAGACTACATGAGCAGTATTAGGGTACAGCACTTATGAAAGTGCTTATGCATGTCTTGTTTTGGCAAATGAACAGGTGTTAATTTTATCATTCTATAAAGGTTGAAGATATTTCTATTTAGGCAAATTAACTAAATAATTAAAGCAATTTGAGTCTTTTTTCACTGTTGTGATACCAGCAACATACATTTTGTCACTTGTTGACAAATTATTTGCAGAATGATTCTGGACTCAGGCACATTTTTATATTGTATTTTTCTGTGTATTATTATACCACATTTGAATTCTGAATTATGCTCCATCTAAATTTGCAAAAAGAGAATCGGACATCTTTACAGATAAGATACCACTCCAAATACTTAGTATACAATAATGTAGTTAGTATAAAGGACAGCATCAGGACTTAGTACTTCTCTTGAAGACTACTGCATGGAAGAAACTCATACCAAAGGAAGCAATTACATACTTAGGTATTATAAATTATGAAACTAATAATCTTTAGAAAGGAGCCAAACCGGAAAGATGAATTAAAACTGAGATCTATCTATCTATCTATCTATCTATCTATCTATCTTTGATCATTAAAATGTTAATTTTTCTCTTTTCTTTACAATTACATTCTTTTCTGGAATTAATATACACACCATAACTGTTCATCTTATGTTCATTTTATGTATTGTATTATACTTGTTCACAGTTTTCTTGGTTATTTTGTAAAAGTACAATAAGGCAACCTGATGTAAACAAGAGTATAATCAATACATTTTAATTAGAATTTAAATTCTAAATTGTACCTGCCCTTAAAAGAGATTAACCACTCTAAATAATATAATTTGCACAGCAAAAAGTCAATTAGTAATTAAATGAGAAAAAATAAAATGAACTGAGCATGATAGAAATAAAGAAATTTAATTTCCTTCTAGAAGGCAGACCACAATAGAACGAGTTAAGGGACGTAAAGTCTGTGGCATACAAATCTGAGGAAAGTTAATTTTCTCAGCCAACAATCTGTTACATTTTTCAGTATTTTGAAAACTATTAAAATAAGTGTTTCAATGATATATTATTTATTATAATTAAAAAATGACAATAGCTATGTGGTCTCTAAATATTAACAGATCCACAGATCTTGGCAGCAAATCAGAGAAGCTGGATGAACATGACCTGAGATTTAATAACAATAATCTTCAGAAACTTAGAAAAATAACAGAAAACTATTTTGTGGTTGGTAGGGTAGGGTCATGTCTACAGTTGTGGCCAAAAGTTTTGAGAATGACACAATTATTAGTTTTCACAAAGTTTGCTGCTTTAGTGTTTTCAGATCTTTTAGTCAGATGTTTCTATACAATACAATGCAATACAACTTATTTTTGTATAGTCCAAAATCACACAAAAAGTGCCGCAATGGGCCCTGCCTATTAAAAGCCCCCCAGCCTTGACTCTCTAAGTAGACAAGGAAAAACTCCAAAAAAAAAATCTAGTAGAAAAAAAAAAAATGGAAGAAACCTTGGGAAAGGCAGTTCAAAGAGAGACCCCTTTCCAGGTAGGTTGGGTGTGCAGTGGGTGCCAAAGAGAAGGGGGTCAATACAATACAATACACAGAACAGAACAAATCCTCAATACGGTATAAAAAATAAAAACATTTACAAGTATGGAGCAGAATTTAACAGTAGATGATATCACATAATATGATTGGGATTTGTTTAGATTCCTGGATACCTCAAACATCAAGCAGCCTCCCCAATTTGACCATTCCACAGCTGAAACAGCGCTGGGTTCCTGCGATCCTCCATCAGGGATGACTTTACCTTAGGCAGGCAAAACAACTGGGCAGGTGGGCCGTGGCACCAAGTGCCACATTTGAGTACCGAGAAGAGAAACAGAATAGGTGATGGTTAGTATCCAATTATGACTATCATGTTACTTATGTTTTAGTGCTAATGACTAACAACAGAGATGCAGTCTGTACAGTTAATCAGCAGCTCTAGTCAGGATATGCTAAACTGAAGTAGAGAGTCTTCAGCCAGGATTTAAAAGCTGAGACTAAAGGGGCATCTCTTACAGTGGCAGGCAGACCATTCCACAGTTTAGGGACCCTGTAACTAAAAGCTCAACCTCCCAGTGTTATTTTATTAATTCTTTGAATCATTAGCAGACCGGCATCTTGAGATCTTAATGTGCGCTCTGGTTTGTAAGTCATAATAAGTTCAGACAAGTAAACCGGACCTTGGCCATTTAATGCTTTATATGTTAAAAGGAGGATTTTGAAATCTGCCCTAAAATGAACCTAGAGCCAGTGTAAGGATTTAAGAGCTGGAGTGATGTGTTCGTATTTTCTTGTTCTTGTAATAATTCTTGCAGAAGCATTTTGGATTAACTGGAGGCTGTATAAAGAATAGTTTGAACATCCAGTGAACACAGCATTGCAGTAGTCAATCCTTCTTGAAATAAATGCAGGAATTAATTTCTCAGAATCCTGCTTATTTAGGAAATGCCTTAATTTCCCAATATGTTTAAGATGGAAGAAACATGATTTGGACAACTTTGTAATGTGCATTTTAAATGACATGCTAGAGTCAAAGATAACTCCTAGGTTGTGGACTAATTCAGTAAAATTAATGGTGATTCCAACTGAGTTAAATGATGACAGAATATTGTTGTAATCAGCGTCATTCCCTCCAACAATTAACATCTCTGTTTTATCGGTGTTTAAAGATAAGTAGTTCTCATCCATCCACTCTTTGAATTCACTAATACAACTAATTAAAGACAACATTGGAGAAACTTCATTTGATATAATGAAAGGTATAACTGGGTGTCATCTGTATACAAGTGAAAATTAATATGTTTCCTAATGATAAGTGGAAGCATGTAAATTGAAAACAGTAAAGGTCCCAGTACTGAGCCCTGCGGGACACCATATTGAACTTCTGTGTATAATGATGGAGTACTGTCAGCACATTTCTGTACATATTGGAATCGATTTGATAAATAAGAATTAAACCAAGCAAGCACAGTGCCTGTAAGGCCAACATCATTTTCTGGCCTCTGCAGTAAAATAGAATGGTCAATGGTGTCAAATGCTACGCTTAAGTCTAACAACATAATTACAGTGGAGTTTCCTTCATCAGAGGATATCAGAATGTCGTTTACAACCCACATTAGTGCCGCTTCTGTACTTTCTGACCAGTGTGGAAACCAGACTGGAATTTCTCAAATAAATTGTAATGCATAAGTTCTCAATGGGATTAAGGTCTGGGGAGTTTCCTGGCCATGGACCCAAAATTTTTATGTTTTGTTCCCAGAGCCACTTAGTTATCATTTTTATATTATGGCACAGTGCGCCATCATGCTGGAAAAGGCATTGTTGGATGGTTTGGGAGAAGTTTCTCTCGGTGGATGGTACCAAACTGTGCTAATAATGAGGTAAAGGAAATGATTTGTTTGTCCTTCTCCAGTTTAAGACCATCTGGGGGTACACCAAACACAGATGTTAATGGATTAGGAGTGACTGTGACACTAAGGCTGTCTGATAGGCATTCAAAGACCTGTGTCCAGAATTATGTTAAATTGGTGCATGTCCAGAACATGTGACCTAGTGAAGCTGGAGCTTGATTGTAATGTTCACAGGTTGAATCTTGCCCTAGATACATTTTGAAAAATTTTAAACAGGATAAAAGTGCTCAATAAAAGATTTAAATTGAGAGATTGAATGCTTTGTACATATGGAGCTGGAGTTTATTCTGTACATAGCTGCCTTCCACTCCTTTTCAGAGAACGTATCCTAGAATCTTTAAAAGAAAGAGACTTTAAGATATTTTTATATATTGGTGAGATGCTGGCCGAGTCTACAAGACTAATCAATACTGCCTTTGGAATGGAAGTGGGTGGGAGTTGAGGAAAATTGGGCAGGTTCCTTTTAGCAAAGTTTCTGATTTGAAAGTAGTGGAAAAATTGTGTTGATGAGAAGTTAAATTTGAAGTGTAATTTTTCATAAGATGCAAAGGCGTTACCTATATACAAATCTCTAAGTGTTTTAATCCCAGATGTTTTCCCAACATTAAATACTGTGTAGGTTTGGAAGGGTAGAAAAAGGTGATTGTCATGTAAAGGTGCAACAGATAAGAGCTTCTCTGTCTTAAAGTGCTTTCTTTTATTGGTTCCATATTCTGAGTGAATGAAAGACAATTAGATTATCAGGATATCAATGATAAGTCCTTTACTCTCAAATGTAACTTGACAGTATTGTTTTTAGTATTATATTAGTATTTCAGTGTTAAAAAATTCTTTACAGTTCTGTTTATACAGAAAACACACTGGAACATGTTATTCCATGCCTGCAATTTGTTCCCTTGATCTCTGATTGACCACGTTGTCATCTCCCAGTTGTTTTATTATGACCTATTTTTTCAGACTGGCAGGATTTCATTAGATTTGTCCTTGACTTGAATATTCAGTTCTTACATAGGAACTATTCCAAAAAAATGTTACATGTTTAAGATCCTTATTAATATTTGTGATATGTTTCTCACACCAGAATTTGAAATAACTACAAATAATAGAATTGCATGCAATCTTACACATGCTAACCAGATCTGCTGTAGTATTTTAACACATTGTAAGTAATCTGAATTATGCATTTTCTGAACCAACCCCAACCTTTTCTTTCTCCTGTGATTTCAATATTAATGAAATATGTAGATAATCATACTCGTCATGGGCATGTCCCTTATCTTCATTATAGCTGCGCCTACATTAATGTACTCAAGGTTGTTAAATCACATCCATCACCAAGTGTGCGTTAACTTAACCCATAGATTTAACTATAGTGCTAAGGACGTTATTTCTCTTTTATTATGTCCTGCTTTTTATTATATGTAAGGAACTTTTTTGACATGGTTAGATAGCATATCTGGAACACAACTTCAGGAAAAGCTCCATTAACAGTTCTATTTCACTACACTTTAGTGAGGCAAATCGCTGTATTGTATTTTCGATTTCAGATATACAGTATTAGAAGTAATAAAACCACATCCAAAACAGGGTGATTTTAACTAAATTCTTCTATAAGGTGAAGCCTACTGGATTTACAAATTGTACTCAACATAGTCAGTTGTCCAGTTAAATGACCTTTACTGTTTTCTTTAAATATTTACATGGCTTATATACATTGTGACAAAATGCCTATACTTCCTGGACTCTTCATTCTTTTCTGTAACCCATGACTGCATGTTTATACTTTATTTTTTATGAAATTCTTATTATATCAGTTTGGTGGATTTGTCAACTTTTTTTTTTCTCCCTGGAAGAAGACGTTTCACTCACTGTAAGAGCCAATCTTAGAAAGTCAAAGTTTTGAGTTAAACTCATATTAATGTCATATTAATGTTTGCTTAATTTGAAAAGAACATAAATTTCTTTCATAGTCATAATCTATGGTATTGTCTTTTCCCCCTATAAGTTATCAAGAAATAGAACCTTCTTACTGTAACTGAGAAACAGTGAGACAATAAGCTCAGTTGTTGTTTAGAACAGGTCTAGTACATAGGGACTTAAAAGACTCATTTTTAAACTTAGAAATGGGATAAGCATATAGTTTTCTGATCGTTTTGAAATGGTTCAGAAACGTTAAGTAAATAGTAACGATTTGAGATATAACAAGATTAAGCTTAAAATGGAACTTTTCTTAACATTAATTTTTCCTCTTTTTGCTATTTTAATTTTCCCTTTTTTGTGTGAATTGTTTTACTTTAAAACTTAACTAAACTTTAAAAAACGAAGATGTTTTGTCTGTGGAATCATTTCTGCACGTTAGGCTTTTGTTCAATCCCATTTTTTGAGTTGAAGCTGCTGAGCTTTGGTAATTTTGGGAAAACGCAGCTACACTCTCAGAAGGACGGAGCTCCCAGTTAGACCTAACAAGAAAAGGAGCACTGCTTAAGCATCTGGTTTATGTTCTAGTGCCACCGTATGCCTGTTTATTTTCTTTTTGTTTTTATTCAGTCAAGGCACAATTAAACAGGGTGGCCCCTGGCACCCCACCTATTTTTGAGACACTGTGAGTCACACTGTTCCACAGTATATAAACTTTTCAGCATAATATTGTTTAGTTAATTTCACCTACTTTGTGGAAGTGCTATTGGATGTAGCTGCAAAGAGTTGTGGCTTGAAGGTTATAGGTGCCTCTTGATGTGGTGACCCAATGGTGGACAACAGAGTTGAGGGAGGCTAGCAAGCTGAAAAAGGAGGCTTTCCATTTTTGGTTAGACTCCAGGAGTAGCAAAACAGTACCGACAGGTCAAACTAACGCATCAGAAAAGGTGGAGAAGTGCTGACCTAGACAGTATGTTGTCTGGCAGTGGAAAGAACACTTTGAGGAGCTCCTGAACCCAGTGGGCACGCCCTCTGTGAAGAGGGCATAGCCAGAAGCTGATGGGGGATAAATGCCCATTTCCCAGAGTGAAGTCTCTGAGATAGCTAAGCAACTCTGCAGTGGCAAAGTCTTGGGGGTGGATGCAATCCACCTTATAATGCTGAAGGCTCTGGACATTGTTGGGCTGTCATGGATTACACACCCTTTCAATGTTGCATGGTCATTAAGAATTGTGCCTTTGGAGTGGCAGACTGGGGTAGTGGTCCCTATTTTTAAAAAGGGGGACAAGAGGATGTGTTCCAACTATTCGGGGATCACATTCATCCTGGAAAAGCTTATCCGAAGTACTTGAAAGAAGACTCCACCAAGCAGTGGAACCTCAGATCCAGGAGGAGCAATGTGAATTCCATCCAGGCCGTGGAATGGTGGACCAGCTCTTTACCCTCATGAAGATTTTGGAGGGGGCATGGGAATACTCCCAATCAATATGCATGTGTTTTGTGGACTTAGTGAAGGTGTATGACGGTGTTCCTTGAGGGATTCTGTGGGGGGTGCTGGGAGAGTATGGAGTTCCATAACCCCTAATCAGGTTTATTTGGTCCCTGTATAATCAGAGTGAGAGTTGTTTCTGCATACTCAGAAATAAATCAGCACTGTTTTCAATAGGTCTGGGACTCTGCCAGAGCAGTACTTTGTCTCCAATCCTGTTTGTGCAGCCAAGGAGGGGAGGAGGTCCAGTTCGGTAACTGAATTCTGTCACTTTTTTTTTGCAGCTGACATTGTCCTGTTGGCTTCATTGAGCTTTGAACTCCAGCACACATGATGGTTTGTGACTGAGTGTGAAGCAGCACGGATGAGGATCAGCACTTCCAAATCTGAGACAATTGTCCTCAGAAGGAAAAAGGTGGACTTTTTCAAGGACAGGCAGTTACTGATAAGACAATTATTCTGTCACCACACAAGACCTAACTCTTGTTGATATAAAGTAAGCAGTTTAACACTGATTGATGGAATGACAAGAGGGAGGGGAGACGTTTAAGCTATAAGAGTGGAGACTGCTTTAACAATATTTTTCAGTACTATAATGTAAAGTTCTTGATCAGCATTAATGCTTTGAAAGACCTCATTTTGTTAAATTAAAATATTGTGGCTTATTTTCTTCCACACTGATGATCTATGTTCCTACCCTCACCCATGGCTTTGGGTAATGACTGAAAGAATGAGCTTTCTCTGCAGGGTGGCTGTGCTCGCTCTTAGAAATAGGGTGAGGAGCACAGACATCGAGGAGAGGATCGGAGTAGAGCTGCTGACCCTCTGCATCGAGAGTCGCCAATTAAGGTGGTTTGGGCATCTGATACAGATGCCTCCTGGACTCCCCCCTGTGGAGGTTTTAAGGGCATGACCAGATGGAAAGAGACCCCGGGGAAGACCCAGGGCACACCGTGAAGATTATATCTACCAGATGGCTTGGAAATACCTTGGGATCCTACAGCACGAGTTGGCAAGTTTGGCTGGGGAAAAGGACATATTGGTTCTTCACAGCTAAAAATGCTGCCTCCGTGACCTGGCTTTGAATAAACTGTGGAAAATAGATGGATGGATGGATAGTGCTTAGTATTTTTTTAGTATTGCTACTATAAACTGACTTTGTTCTAATTATTAGTGGATTTTTTCATTGTATGATGTAGCAACACACTCACTTGCACACTCAGAACAAGTAAAAAGCTGTTTCACGCATATTATTTTTGTGTTCCTCTTCCTACCAAGCTACCACAGTTTTCACTCGTTTATCTTTGTTATTAGAACATCTTGTGGTCCATGGCCAGCCATTTATCCCGGCCAATACCCCCAGGCCGCCAGAGGGAGCCCTCCCTGCGACATGGAGATGCTTCAAATTCCAGCAGGGCATCATGGACTCTGGAGTTTTCCTGTAAAGCCCTGCTGGATAACATTGGGACCACCAGGGGTCACTCCAGGGAGAACCAGGGACTACTATTTGCCCTAGGCCCCGGAAGTACGTCCGAGTCACATGGACAGAAGGAATGACATACTTCTGGGGTGAAGAAAAGGACTTTTTATCTGACCCGGAAGTGATAAGGAATCATGGACTGAAGGATGGGAAACACTTCCGGGTCAGGAACTATATAAGAACTCTGGGAACTCCCAGACGACGAGCTGAGCTGGGTGGAAGGGTGGCAACGCGTCTGGGAGTGGAGGATTGATTATTGTAATTGATAGTATTGGTTATTATAAGAGTAGTGTGGACTGGAGGGTGCTTGGTGCACGTAATTATTATAATAAAAATAATAATTATTGGACTTTTACCTGGTGTTTGGAGTGGTAACTGAGGGTTCAAGGGAGCAATAGCGCCCCCTACTGTTACAATCTTTAAAAGGTTTATTTTGCAGTTGCTGTTCTGAGCAACATTTTTAAAGACTATGATTCACTTTAGTTTATAGGACATTTCTGATTTTTGAAAAGAAGACATACTTAATGGAATGGAAGAAGCAGAAGGCTCCTATTGAGTAAAAAAAGGTATGCAGTGGACATGTCTGTATCAGTGTGCAAGTTGGTTATTGCAGCCTGTTTTTACTTCATTTTCTTTTTCTATTGAGCAGTGGTAGAGTATTTCAATTAAATTAAAAATTAAGATGTCATCCTGTAATAACATGTGAAATGGTCTAAGACAGGGGTGGGCAGATTCAGTCCTGGAGGGCCGCAGTGACTGCAGGTTTTGTTCCAACCCAGTTGCTTAATAAGAAGCACTTATTGCTCAAGTAACACTTCTGCTTCACTTTAGTTGTCTCGCTCGTTAACTTTTTGAACCCTTATTGCTTATTTTAGTCCTAAACAGCTGTAGTCTTGGTTTTTAAGTGCTCCTTATTAGCAATAAGATACAAATGACAAAAGAGAGCAGCGTTTCTCCATTTAGCTTGTTTCCATTTACACCTGTGTGTATTTATCATGCACTATTTGGTTTAATTAAATACCTGGAAGGAAAGTAAAGAGACTAAAGTGAAGCACTGAGAATAACTTGCCTGTTTTAGACTTCAAATCATTTGGATGATATCCTTAGAATGGAAAAAAAAAATCTAGGATATGACAATGACTTGACATGGCAGAGTTAAAGCACTAACAAGCCAAGAAATTAAATAATTGAAAAGGATTGGTTTTTAATTAAGCAACTGGACTGGAACAAAAACCTGAAACCACTGCGGCCCTCGAGGACTGAATCTGCCCACCTGTGGTCTAAGAGGTGTCACCAGCCTAAATCCACTGCATCCTTAGAATGTAAATTCATAATATTAATTGTATTGGAATGAACATGTACAGAAAGGCTTCATCTTCAAAGTAATGCTTACAATACATATTGATTTACTGTGTATATTGCCCACCAGGTGCAGAACTATTGGAAGAACAAGAAAAAAAAATCAGAAAGATCACATGAAAACTGTTGATGGTGGCAGTAAAAAAGGATGATTAATAAACACCCAAAACATTTAGCAGTCTAAAGGGATATCTATCCTTCTGACACTTCTGTATTAATTAGATGTTAAATGTTACAAAAAAATCACTTATCAGAATTTTGGGTAAGGTAAGCATGTTCTCAACTAGAATTATAGTGTAACTGGAAGGAATAAGTCTTGTTAATTGAATGTTTAACTGTTGTAATGGATGACACATATGGGTTTGCGTCTCTTCTGGGATTGGCCCCAATTTCCTAACTCGCCAGGGGGCCAATACAATGAAGAGATCAGGAGAGGCTCTGTTTCAATTTTGTATACTCCCCTGACCTGCTAGATGGCACCATCCCTGGGCTTCGGTACCCATTTGGACACCCACCAAGAATGCTGGGAATTGTAGTCTGGTGGCCACAACCCTGCTGGGGTCCATGGGTGCTGCTAGAGGGTGCTGCAGGGAGTTACAGCCCATACGTTATCGAACTTCTGTATGGCCTGGAAGTGCTCCCAATGGGCGAAGCCGTGGCACCAGAAGTACTCCCGCATCTTTAGTAAAAGAAACTGCATTGCTTTTTCCAGGAGTTTCAGGACCAGTAGAGGAGACAGGCAGCACTTGCCTGGAGATGCAGCAGTTAAATGGACAGGAAAGAAGAGCATTTATAATTGCTATGTGGAATATTTCTTTAAAAATAAAACCTTTGTTTTGAACCCAGGACTTAACTGTACATTCGTGTTTGGGATTTGGGGCTCTGTAGAACCCCCTGTTGATCACACTGTTCTTTCAGATTGTATGCAATCCAGCACTGGAATCTTTAAGTAAATGTTTCAGTTAGAGTATATACTGTGGTATTCATTATTGCTGGAGATCTATACTGTGTTTAATGGATACCCAGGCTACATGATGTGTGGGACTCTATTAGATTCTTTTCCGAAAGTTCCTGAAACCAACTTAAATTTCACAGCTTAGCTGGTTCCTGCCTTGTATGTGGGAAAGTATAGTAACCTGATATAGCAACCTGACCACATGCCAGCAAACTGAGGTTGAAGTAGAGGCACAGTCACAAATTAATTTACACCCAGCATCAACATGATGACAAAAGTGCATTTGTTTTATGCAGAACTCTCGTTGCATGCAAAATGAAGGCAAAAGTGTACTGGATAGGAAGTGAAGCAGAAACTTCAAACATCTTAGAAAGTTCAACCCATAATGGAAAGCAGCATATGATCAATATCAAAGAAATTAGAAAAAAACTGGCATAGCATGTAAATATGCAAGAGAACATAAACAAATGCAGAAAAAAAGCAAAATGAAAATTTAGCAGAGTAATAACTCCATAGCTAATATGTGTAATTATGCAAATATAAAATTTGATCAATGCAAAAGTAATGTCTTCTTTACAGTTGTTTGAAAAACCCAGCCTTTTGATATAATGAAGAGTACTCATGGTCTTAAATTAGAGTGCAGAAAACTCAAGCATTCATAGAGAACAGCAAAGCTTCAGGTCATCCGTACTGCATACACAGACAGTGTTGAAAAGTACAAAGTATTAAATCCATCATTCATTGGTTAATCATTGATTAATTTGTGTAATGTGAGTGCTGGCAATTTAATGCAGGAAATTGGTATTGTAATGCTGTTGACTTGACTTGTTTTTATCATTATAAAAGGTAATTTGCATTCCTTTATTTACAATGTTGAAAGAAACACAGCTCTCAGAGACAATCAGAAAAACATTTTTCACCAAACATAATACAAAAGGGTATATACAATACCATCTCCAAACACCTTGGCATTCCTGTTTCCACAGTTTCCAGTGTTATTAAGAATTTTACTTGTCATACAATTTTCAAGAGGACAGGAGAAAAGAGACAAACTGATCAAAGAAGTTTTCAAAGGTTAATGCAAACTTTTGAAAAAATACAATGTGAAACATCCAAAGACCATAAAGACGACATAGAGTGATGGTGTCAACTCATACCATCTGCACACTAAATTGAGAAGAGAGAAAGCCAAAGAGGACCCCACTGTTGAAAGACAACCATAAAAACTCATCACTTATATTTGCCTAAGCATACTGTTATACTACATTTTTCTTTAATATTAATGTCACTGTCTCTATGCTCACTGGTATGGATTTATTCACATGTGCGTGTTAAATTTGGCACACAGGGGCTCAGCAGTTAGAATTGCTAGCCAAGCATTGGATTAGATAGCTAAAGACAACTGGAGGATTATATAGTCAGCTTAAACACAGAATAGTGTATTTCTGTCCTCTGACAGCACAAAATCTTCTTTCCTTGTTGGGAGAATGAGAACCGGCATGTAAGCACTATGATAGTTCTGTATTTTGTGGAGGAGAAGTTCAGCCCTTTCCTGCCCTTGTTTGGAGACAGAGAGGACCAGCAAGTTGAAGAAGAACAGTATAAAAGGCTTGGACAACAGCCAGACCCTTTGAGGCACGAGTCGGCAAAGTTCCGAAAAACCTCCCAGCGTGGGGACGAGAAATGGCAGCCTGTGTTGATCCAGATTCCCACCTGGATAAAGTCTGTCATATGCCTCCCGTCTGTAACTGCGTTAACCATCAGTAAATGTAAGCTAAAAGATATTTTTTCTCATTTGATTCTTGTACCGCCGTAATCACGATGGGAGGGATATCGCCTTTTCTGTTATATTACTATATTGTTTAGTTACTTAATATGCCGCAATTTCAAAAGAACACATTTCCAAGAGAGCTAATGCCTCTTCAGGAAACACATACCTAGGGAAACCAAGGTTCTTCTGGGGAAAACAAAATTCTGCAGTCTTACGAAACTAAAAAAGAACACTTTGGGAATGCCTTCCAATTATTAGTTTAAAGACAATAAAATGCAGATTATAATGCAGATTAAAATGCAGATTATAATGAAAAGAACACCCACTTTATAATGTTGTTGGGCTGCTTTGCTTCCTGTGATATTAGAGGCCTTGTGCATATTAAGGGAATTATGCTGACCCCCATATGCCATGCAACAAGACAATTTCCCCTTGGTGATTAATAAAGTATATCAAATCAAATTCAAAATCGGAGGATAAGCACAGTATTTTAGATCAAAATGTGCTATCCAAGGTCAGAGAACTAGGCATTTCTTGAAGGGTCCTTCAGCTGACCCAAAACACAAATTCAAAAGCACAAAAGAATGGTTACAAAGGAAAATTGTGTTAAACTGGCCAGCAACAAGGTCTTGATCTTAATTCAAATGCAATTGTAGAATAGTAGAAACTGCCCTTAAAACTGTTTGGAGGCATTTGTCATTGCCAAGACCTATGCAACCAAGTATTAGAAAATGATGCATTTAATACTATCCAGGGCATATTTTTATTTAGTTTTGTTAAAAATAATATACAAACATTAATTTTTGGCCACTGATTAAGATATTTAGATGATCAAAAGTTGGTGCATTTGCAATTCCAATATACATATGTGGTGGGCAAAAGTAGGTTTCCAGTTCTGAGTATGTAATGCTGGCAATTAGAGCTCTTAAAAGGTTGAACCTAAGTGCCATTATGACATTCTTTTGAGTTAATAAAGCTATTGTAGTAATCATAACCTGCATGTCTTTTTTCATTTGAACAACTGTAAACCTAGTTTTACACACCCCTGTATATATATACAAAGCCACTTTATTAGGTACACCATGCTAGTACACCCTTGTTCAATATTGACATGATAGGATTACACATTTGCTGCAGATTTGTGAGGCCGCACGTCCATGATCTGAATCTCCTGTTCCATCACATCCCAAAGGAGCTCTGGTAGATTGAGATCTGGTGACTGTGGAGGCCATTTGAGTACCATGAACTCCTTGCCATATTCAAGAAACCAGTTTGAGATGATTTGAGCTTTGTGACATGGGGCATTGCCCTGTTGGAAGTAGCCGTCAGAAGATGGGTATGCTGTGGTCATAAACGGATGGACTTGGTCAGAAACAATACTCAGGTAAGCTGTAGCATTTAAACGATTTTCAGTTGGTACTGAGGGCCCAAAGTGTGCCAAGAAAATATCCCCCACACCATTACACCACCACCAGTAGCCTGAGCTGTTGATGCGATGGATCCATGTTTTCATGTTGTTGACGCCAAATTCAGACCCTACCAACTGAAAGTCGCAGCAGAAATTGAGACTCATCAGACCAGGCAACATTTTTCCAATCTCCGTTGTTCAATTTTGGCGAACCCATGTGAATTGTAGCCTCAGTTGCCTGTTCTTAGCTGACAGGAGTGGCACCTGGTTTAGGTCTCCTGCTGCTGTAGCCCATCTGCTTCAAGGTTCGACATGTTGTGAGTTCAGAGATGCTCTTCTGCATTCATCAGTTGTAACGGGAGATTATTTGAGTTACTGTTGCCTTTCTATCAACTCAAACCAGTCTGGCCATTCTCCTCTGACCTTTGGCATCAACAAGGTATTTTAGCCCAGAGATCTGCCACTCACTGTATATATTCCCTTTTTTGGACCATTCTCTGTAAACCATACAGATGGTTGTGCATGAAAATCCCAGTAGATTAGTAGTTTCTGAAATACTCAGACCAGCCCAATTGGCACTAACAACCACACCACATTCAGTCACTTAAATCGCATTTCTTCCCCATTCTGATGCTCAGTTTGAATTTCAGCAGATCGTCTTAACAATGTCTGCATGCCTAAAAGCATCGAGTTGCTGTTGTGTGATTGGCTAATTAGTCATTTGCATTAATAAGCAGTTGAACAGGTGTACCCAATAAAGTGGCCAGTGAGTGTGTATATATATATATATATATATATATATATATATATATATATACGAGGGACTTTCAAAAAGTTTCTGCACTTTTTTTTTTAACTCTATTAAGAATTTTAAAAACAAATTGCATCACTTTTCTACATAGTCACCTTTGTTTGTGATGCAATTTTCTCAGCGTCATACCAACTTTTTAATCCCCAATTACTACTCCTCCAGCCTTCACCATTTCCAACAAAAATATAAAAGTACGGAAATGTTGCACATTCCTTGTGTATATATACAGTATATATATATATTATACAGGTGTGAATAAGGGGCAGCCAATGGGACGGACGCAGCACAAAAATACAAAGCAGGGGGATTTGACACTGAGTGCTAATGCCTTTCTCCTTTATTCACCAGGAAAACAGAGGACTAAGAGAAATACTTTCAAGAACACGCTCCGCACAAGTTCCACAAAGCACTACTCTTCCGGATTCTGAACATCCGACTCCAATCAATGACTTCACTTCTGTTCCACTCCCAATGATCTCACTTCCGTCTTCTGTCTATGTCATCATCTCTGGCTCATCCTATCAGCATCATCTCAATTATCCATGTCATTTCCTGTTTTGACTTCATAAAAGTGTCTCATGAAAGTCTGTTATGTGCTGTGTCTTGGTGGTATCAGTGCCAAAAGATTACTGATGAACAACTGACAGTATACATGACAGGGTCCCAAACCTTTATTTGTGTCTCTCTGTGTTCTTTCATAACAATACATATACAGGTCCTTTTCAAAAAATTAGCATATTGTGATAAAGTTCATTATTTTCTGTAATGTACTGATAAACATTAGACTTTCATATATTTTAGATTCATTACACACAACTGAAGTAGTTCAAGCCTTTTATTGTTTTAATATTGATGATTTTGGCATACAGCTCATGAAAACCCAAAATTCCTATCTCAAAAAATTAACTTTATCACAATATGCTAATTTTTTGAAAAGGACCTGTATATATAGTACATATGCACGTTTTATGTTATCTGTATTTTGTTGATGTGTGTCTTTTTATGTACTGAACTTGCTAAATGATCTCCACATAAGAATTCCTACTTGTCTGTATTTGTGTATCTAATAAAAGAAAGATGGATAATGATTTTGTTTTGACTAAAATTATTGACAGAAAACACATAAACATAAAAAATATAAATAATAAGCCATTCATTCCCTATAGAATAAATCAAATGCATGAACTGAGCAGCCATTGGTCTTCTGCAATATACAGTATAATACAGTGCAAAATACCCATTCATCCTTTCATTATCAAGCCCACGTAATCCAGATCACGGGTCTTAGAGCTGGAGTACATCCTGAAAGCACTGGATGAAAGCAGGAAATAGTACTGCCCATGGCACTAGTCCATCATAACAGTGTCAAATATGATAAATATAAATGTAAAATACTGCAAACAATGATGTTGTCCTGATGGCAACACCTACTAAAAAACTGGAAAGGGTGACATGGCTTTACCTGGAGGGACCTACAGTGGTGCATTGGTTTGCGTTGCTGTCTCACACCTACAGGGATGTGTGTTCAACAACAACAACAACAACATTTATTTATATAGCACATTTTCATACAAAAAAAATGTAGCTCAAAGTGCTTTACAAAATGAAGAAGAGAAAAATAGAAGACACAATAAAACATAAAAATAAGTCAACATTAATTAACATAGAAAAAGTAAGGTCTGATGGCCAGGGTGGACAGAAAAAACAAAAAAAAACTCCAGACGGCTGGAGAAAAAAAATAAAATCTGCAGGGATTCCAGACCATGAGACAGCCCAGTCCCCTCTGGGCAATCTACCTAACATAAATGAACCAATCCTCTTTGTATTTAGGGTTCTCACGGAAGGACTTGATGATGATGGTCACATCAGTACAGATTTTAGAGCCACCATGAATAGTTATTATGATGAATTGAACATACTGAGTATCAGGCTTAAGTTAAAGTGAAATTATGAGAGGGCCATGTTAAAGTAATGTGTTTTTAGCAGTTTTTTTAAAGTGCTCCACTGTATTTGCCTGGCGAATTCCTATTGGCAGGCTATTCCAGATTTTAGGTGCATAACAGCAGAAGGTCGCCTCACCACTTCTTTTAAGTTTAGCTTTCGGAATTGTAAGGAGACACTTAAATGAGGATCTAAGGTTACGATTTGGGATATCAGGTGTCAGACATTCCAATATATAAGATGGAGCGAGATTATTTAAGGCTTTATAAACCATAAGCAGAATTTTAAAGTCAATCCTGAAAGATACAGGTAACCAGTGTAGTGACATCAAAACTGGAGAAATGTGTTCGGATTTTTTTTTTCTAGTTAGGATTCTAGCAGCTGCATTCTGCACTAGTTGCAAATGATTTATGTCTTTTTTGGGTAGTCCTGAGAGGAGTGTTTTACAGTAATCTAGGCGACTGAAAACAAAAGCGTGAATTAATTTCTCAGCATCTTTCAATGATATAAGAGGTCTAACTTTTGCTATGTTTCTTAAATGAAAAAATGCTGTCCTAGTGGTCTGATGAATATGCGATTTAAAATTTAAAATCAACAGAAGGTCATGAAGTGTGTATGTGCTCCCCATATTCATGGGTACTGAAATGACTTCAGTTTCCTCCCACATTGTAAACCCATGTGTGTAAAGTTAATCAGTAAAGCTAAATCATCTCTATATGACAATTGAGTGCGGGTGGGTAAGTAGCCAGTCCATTCTTGACTAGGCTGTGGCTTCCTGTGATTCTGAAATGGAAAAAGCAGTTCCATAAACTTGATGGATAAAATATTTAGCTTAAAGGTTCACTCATCAACATACAGCAATTTAATTATTCAATCAATTATACTGTACACCACCCTATCTACAATTATAAATTATATTAGCGCCCACCGTAGAATAGAAAAGGTAATAATGTGGACAGGCACTTCCTGGGCTATGTAAGATTCAGGGATTCCTTTTAGTGGCCAATTAAAATATGCAAACTTTAATTATGCCAAATTGCCTGGAAAACAATGGAAGAGAATATATAATGTTCACAGTGTCCCATGTCAAATCAGCACTTCCTACAGCACTGTGTTAATTTGACACTGCAGAGTCTACTGCTGTCCTCACTGCTAGGAAAAATATGATTTTTCCATCTGGCCTAATTTGCTTATCTTCACATATCTGTTAAGGAGAGTGTAGATGCTGACACATAACAGGAAATTAATCTGAGTCCGTTTTTACTACAGTAGATAGCATACTAACATTCTGAAACAAATGAGTGTGTGTTATGCTGCTGTAGTTAGTTTAGAACTATCAAAATTAGCAGTATTTGCTGTATTAGCTTTTTAGATATTTATAACTATTGATTTAAAATCAATATGGATGATTGGGTGAAGAGGGCAACAAGATAGAAGTGGACTGGATGGGACCAAAGAAGACATGGTTCAGGGTAGTGTCAGATGATATGAAAAGAATGGGTCTGAACCCAGAGGATACACAAGACTACAGGGAATGGTGGCAAAAGATTTAGGGAGCAACCCAGGTTTTTTTAAATCCCATTTCTTACCTTACTGATTAATTTATTGCAATAGTTTCTTTTTCCCTAAAACATGGAGCATTTTTGATATAGAGCAGTGCAAGTCACATAACTCTTGTGCTACTCAAAGTCTGGCTCATCTACAGCATGTACTGAAAGTTGAATTCCTTTAGAAATCATACTAATTAAAGGCACACGATATGGTTTTCTGATTTTTTTTTATTCTTTAGAATATGCCTAAAGACTGCATTCACTATTTGCACTGCTTTGATAATAATTACCAGTACTGGGGCCATTAATTTATATATTTATATTTTGAATACATTTGATAGAAATCAGCATTGCAAGTTTTCTTTTTTAAATTAAGAAGCCAAGTTAATTTGACAGTAATTCCAAAAAGTCTGCTCAACACATTTTGAATCTGCCTTGCATACCTTGTGTAACTCATATAGCCATTTGCCAAGTAATTATTGTATGTTCATTTTACGTGGCATCTTTTTAAAATAAAAATTACACATTTATTCTCATTAGATTGGAAGAGGCAGTGCACATGGTCCAGTTTCTTAGGTCATTGTGGCAGACAGCAGACACTCGTAACCTATTACTGGGAAAATATGAATGAGGTGTAATTAATGTCTTTGAAGAATTTAATTAAAGAGATTTAATTACTGTTAGTGTGGCCAATTGCAGTATAATTAGATATTACACTTCTGCTAACCACTGCAGTGCCTCAAAAAGCCTCAGGAATGCAGTGCAGCATTAAAGTGCAGATTATTAACTTCTATGTATTCCAGTTATTTTAATGACATCCACTGAGGCCAGAAAGTTGATGCAATAATTGCTGCATCAACAAAAGTATCTGAGCGAACATAATACATTAAATTATTATGTAGAAAATCAATTTGTATGCATCTTTTAACATCATTTCTAAATGTAAAGATAATCAATTTGTTTGCTTATTAATAATTTACATTTGATTATATTTCTTATATTTAAAAATGTGTAACTAGTTTATAATTCATGGCATTTTTATATTTTCTATAAATCTGACCACCTCTGGAGCACTTTGAGGTAACACATAATATAAGAATACGTTTAACAGAATGCTGCTCTTTTAGCTGCTGGACTAATCTAACTAGTGTCAAATACCAACTTCTGCCTACTGTTAATTTCTCTTTCAAGACATTTGACATCACTAAGACATTCCAATTGTTAGACTCACCTCCAGGTTTTATATTATATTTTCATGTACATGTTCATAGCATTGTCCATTGTGAAAGAACGAGTCTCAACACTCTTAAAAAGGTTTGGGGCAGCCACCCGTATATTGTTCCTAGCTGCAAAGGGATTATATTTGACACAGCGATGTTGCTTGTTTGAGTTCCCACACTGAACTGACTTAGTTGGTCAAGATGGAGAATTTATATTCTGTAACCCGGAAGTGACGTTAGTCTGGGTGCCGGAACAGGAAGTGTCATCAGTCTAGGTGCCGGAACAGTAAGTGACGTCAGGTCAGGCAGGTTTTCCCGTATCTGATCTGCAGAAATAACAGACAAAGGTTTAGAGCACCCCGCCACCCCCTGGCCTAGCGGGTAATCACCTCCACTTGGTCCCTTCAGCTCGCTCCTAGTCGCACCAGTTTATGGTCATGGGCAGTGGAGCCGGTGCCATCTATATGTACCACAAAACAGGAACTAGCTCTGGATTTGTTGCAGTCCATTAAATGGCACATTCAAACACACATAGAGAGAGAATGCGTCCAACCTTAATAAGAGGATAAGAATCTATGTGTCTGTCTGTGTGTCCATCTGGTTGATATGTCTCTGTCATTTCAATAGATAACACATCACAAACCTCTGAAGTAATAAAACGCATTGCATTGGTCATTCCAATAGATGGTGCATCACAAACATTAACACTGATTAAACGAATCCCATACCAAATGGCATATAACAGAGACATGTGCATTGCATGGTGCACTGCAAAACATTAACAGAGAGGTCTACATTGATTACTTAGATTTCAACTTGTCTTAGATGGGTAGCACAGCTACTATATATATATATATATATATATATATATATATATATATATATATATATATATATATATATATATAATTTGTATTTTTCTGCTCTTATAGCAAGTCATGGACCATAAAAGTACTGAGACATAAACCTGATATATCTGACACTATGTTAATGCTGGACGGATTTCATCTTATTTGAACAGACACAGACCTGGTGAGGTGAGGAAAAAAGACAGGCTGGGAACTGGTCACACTTATGGTCAGAGGTGGACTCATCACTGGTCTATGTGAATGAAGAATGGTGTGAAAGGGGCATAAGCAATGAAAATTACAGCTTGCAATTCACACATTGAAATTCTGGCTGTCAGAATTTGTCCACATTAATGGTCCAACGTGATAAATTACATCATCCTTATTAATGTTTCATTAATTATTCTTTCTGTTACCAACACTTTAATGATGACTTGTTTTGACCCTGCAGTTATATACTATATGGTGATTTCAACCATTTGACTTTGGAAGGAACAATGACAAATTTCTGTTTGTTTTTTTTTTTTTTTTTCGAGGAAATAACAAGCTGGGCCCACTCTACACTTAAAGGCAATTTTAACATTTGAATAATCTTCTGGCACCTTTGGGCAGATCTGACCACAGCCTGATTCATCTTATTCCCTGCTATAAGCCTGTTATTACCACCAAGACAGTGAGGAAGTGAAGCCAGGAGGCTGAAATGGCACTAAATGACAGCTTGCAAATGACAGGGGAATGATGTGCAAGTCATAATGGTATGATATTGAGCGATTTGGGTCACTTCATCACAGTCTGTATTAACTTCTTTGTCAAAAATGTATCCTCAAAAACTGTATGTTACTTTCTAAACAGCAAGCCATGGATTACTAAGGAGCTAAATGTTTTTCTGAATGAGAAAAAGAAAGCATTCAAATCTGGTGACAAAGAGGCTCTGAAGGACATGCAGTGTGTGCTAAAGAAGTGAATCAAAGGAAGATTACAAAACTAAAATAGAAAGCAACCTCAATCAGAATAACATGAAAAATGTCTGGAATGAACTGGGCATAATTACTGGACTCAAACAATCCAGGATTCGCATGCTAGAAGGGGACGTGGACAAAGCTAATGACCTAAACCAATTTTTAGTAGATTTATCTCTCCTACTGCTACCTTCTTCCAATAACTACTCTCTTCACACCATCCCTACTACATCAACAACCCCTACCATGTCAACTGGAATAGTCAGTGATGAGTCCACCTCTGACCATCAGTGTGGACTGTCCATAAGACCAAGTAAGGAGACAGCTGAGAAAGCTACACAGGAAAAGCTGTGGGACCAGATGGAGTCAGTCCTCAAGTTTTTAAGACCTAACCAACTTTGTGGTTTCATCTATTACCTGTTCAGTCTTTCCCTAAGGCTCCAGAAAGAGCCACTGTTGTGGAAAACATCCCAAATGATGAAGACTTTTCAGAGACTGGTCCTGGACTATATGAGTCCTCTTGTGGTAGACCACCTGGAACCACTGCAGTTTGCATATCAGACAAACATTGGAGTGGAGATGCAATTATTTATCTTCTCCACAAGGCTTATTCTCACCTGGACAAAGCTGACAGTACTATGAGGATTACATTTTTTTGATTTCTCCAATGCCTTCAATTACATCCAGGCATCAGTGTTAAACAGTATGCTTAAGGATATGGAGGTGGATGAGTCTATGGTGTCCTGGATATTTGCAGACCACAATTTTTGAGACTTAAGGACTTTGTTTCTGATATGGATGTGAGCAACACTGAAGCACCACAAGGAACAGTCCTGTCTCTTTTTCTCTTCTCTCTATACACCTCTGGTTAGAAACATAACAGCAGGACATGTCACTTGCAGAAATTCTCAGATGATTCTGCGCTTATGGTGTGTATTGATAAGGAGATTGAGGCAGAGTATAGGAGTCAGGTAGAGAACTGTTTCTTGGCGCAAAGACAATTGTGTACATCTTAAAATCAACAAAGTGAAAGGAAATGGTTATTGAGTTTTGCCACACCAAAGAACCTCTATATCCAGTCACTAATAAGTAGTGGATGTGGAGGTGGTCCAATCCTACAAGTATTTGGGGGTCTACATTAATGATAGGTTGGACTGGTCTTGGAACATAGAGGAATTATATAAGAAAGGGCAGATCAGACTCTTTTTTCTTTAGGAGACTGTGTTCTTTTAATGTGAGAGGTGACATCTTTCATATCCTCTACAACAGTGTTTCCTAACCTCAGTCCTGTGGCCCCCCTGTGGCTGCAAGTTTTTGTTCCAACCAGCTTCTGTTTTGTAATTGAACCCCTGGGCTAAGTAATTGAACTGTTATTTCCCAAGTTCTGTGTTTTGGGAACAATATAGAAATTAGAAAACTAAGTTTGGTAAAAAAAAAAAAAAATTAAATTAAAAAAAAATATATACAGTGGTGTGAAAAACTATTTGCCCCCTTCCTGATTTCTTATTCTTTTGCATGTTTGTCACACAAAATGTTTCTGATCATCAAACACATTTAACCATTAGTCAAATATAACACAAGTAAACCCAAAATGCAGTTTTTAAATGATGTTTTTTATTATTTAGGGAGAAAAAAAATCCAAACCTACATGGCCCTGTTTTCAGCTCTAGTCTCATTTTTCTTCAAGACCATTACAGCTTTAAAATGAAAACTAGACCTCCTGGAAGGGAAAAAGGAATTGCAGCCACACATACCATACAGTTTAAACAAAACAAAGATACAAGGCCTAATACAAAAAAACAAGGAAATATGTATCTATACATATCCATAAATCGTCATGTTCTTTTCATTAAGTTTTTAAAGCTGGGAAATATTTATCAATAAATGGCAAAATATGAAAATATTATGCTAATCCACCGGTGGCTATAAAGAATTCACTTAATAGCCCTCTTTGAACCACAATATAAGAATAGCCTGAACTGAAGTCTGCCTGGAAGATAAAGATTGGTCACAATGTTTGTTTACATTTTTACTGATGGTGAAATCTATGGGAAAATCTGCAGAATGCAAATTAGAAAAGTCAACATTTAATGAAAGCCTCAGGTTCTGAGTTTACAATGGTAGTTTTTAAACTTGCCTTCTATTATGTACAATAGTGGGGAATTCATCTCAGAGACAAGAGTTACGCAATGATGGATATGCATCAAGATGAAGTAACACCTTTAGCCTTCAGCCACTGGACCTGTTTGATTCCTCTAAGCATCATTAAAGGCCTAAATTGATTCAGTGCTTGGAATGTTTCCATCTAGCCAACAACCTGCATTTATCCACAGAGGTTAACCATGTTAGCATGTTAATTTACTGCTTGGGAAATGAGGCAGACAACATTTTGAGAGGACTGAATCTCACTAACACATATAGGCATACTTATCTAAACATAAGAGATGGGGATATTTCTGTTTGTCTTGTGAAGATAGACTAAATTTACGAACAGGACAGATTTTACAGTAGAAACCAGGAGGAATATGAGATTTTGACTTTATACTTTACTGCCCAGTTTGCATTAGCAGAACACTGTAATTATAGACCACTTCATGATGAGTTTATATAAGAACGACTAATTGTTGGTCTGTCTGATATAGGGCTGTTGGAGTGCATGCAGAAGATAAAGAGTTGACTTTGAAAAAAGCAATTAATATAGCTAGGAAATCTGAAGAAGTAAAATAGCAGCAAAGCAACATACATGTTGACCCAAATGCATCTGTGAAGGGAGCCTGTTCCATGGGCAGTGTAATTAAGAGAAGCATGTCCTTGAAAAGAGGAAAATTTGCACAACAAAGGCAGAACAAAGTGAAGTAGGAGAGTATCAAGGACCTCATACGTGTGAAAATTCCATTGCATAGCAAGCATCAGTGCCACACAAATGATGTTGACTGTTCTCTACATGGGGGAAAAAGGGACATTTTCAGTGTGTGTGCACATCAACTTAAGAATCATGTCTGAAGTCGCTAAAGGACTGGATGGTGTTACCTGTGACATGGATGATGTACTGATCTGGGGCACAATGCAAGAAGAGCAAGATATATCACCGTACATGGTACTACAGAAAATTCAGAATGCCAGGGTAACACTAAATGTTGGAAAGTGTGACCTGTCCAGGAGTTGGGTTCACTTTCTTGGACACATCATCTCTGCTAAAGGGGATCAAGCCCAATCCAAGCAAAACAGAGACCATTTTGAATATAGCACCACCTTGAAATGTGAGAGAAGTAAGGTGAATCCAGGGTTTGGTCAATCAGCTAAGGGAGATTTAGTCTTGTGGGGCCAGACATGATTCTAGAACTAGAACACATGCTTGGGCACAACTCATTAAAATATTTGTACTGAAGAGCGCCAAACTCTACCACTGAAAACTCCGCCCACAAGGTTTCTTCCTAAACGTCCGTCCCAATTTCTTCCAGTCTGTGTGCTTTAAACATTTGGGGTTGTAGTGTCCCACTTTTACTCTAGCATTAGCCAACTATGTAAAATAATTATGGAAAGACAGAGAGAGCAAAATAAACTGAACAAAAGAATTGACAGTGTGAGGAAAATAGAAAGGTAAAATTACTGTTCTGAATTTAAGAGCTCATCACCAGAAACTTACTGCTTAACTTAAATATGTTGCTGTCATTTAGACTATGGAATCACTATATACTGTAGCACAATAGCAATACATAGTGTTTACAGATGCATTATGGTCTATATATACTGTATGTATATACTAAGTGTTAACATGCTGCAGTCCTATTCAGGTAGGGCATGTTTGGCATATCCAATCAGACCAAAATGTTAACTTGCTTTAGTTATTCATTTAGATGTGCAGTGAGAATTACCCAAGTGCAGCTTCATCTGTGTGTTTTGCTGGAGTGGTGTCAGTGTCATTAGGCACATTTACCATTTCGGGTGTAATGAGGACTGAATATAACATCCCCTGTGGCTCCTCTTTAATAATTTGCTAAAACAACTGTTCTTTTCACATCCTTTTAACTTGGTGTGACAGCACACCATTTAGTTCAAATGGGTATTTTACAGTTCATCATTTTGTGAATGGTAGCTGCCATTTCTTTAACCTCATATTGACTCCGGCAGTATCATGGTAACTGCGAGCAACAGACCTCACATACAGCTGGCAACAGTTCGTTTTTAACATTAGGCTGGTGTTGTCTTTGAATGCCATATTACTGTATCATCTGCGTTTGTAAAAAGAATTTTCCTTTGCAACAGGTTATGTTTATTTTTAACACATGGAAAGTGTTCTCCCCACACGCCACTTTTATATGTTTAACAGGGCACTTTTTAGGAGACCTTCCAACCAAAGAAGTTTATCCATTTCACCCACAGGTCTAATGTTAGGTTATGTAGGGGAAAACCTTTATGTAACTTTTTGTCTATTGAGCTTTTCAGTTATATTTCATTTTGTCTAATTGGGATGAGTTTATTCTACTATGCAGTCTCTTATGGTCACTCCCAACTTGGAGTGATGTATCAAGTATCTATCTGTCTAATACAGGATGAACTAATGTTCCATAAATTGACCAATCAGTAATAGATATTTATGCTAAATATGCTTTAAGGACAAAGGACTAGCAGTGTTCCCATGATTAATAACCGCAATAAACGAGGGTTTAATGTATAACTGTGCGGAGAATATTTATAAACAGTGTGGGAGAGTTTCTAAGGGCTTAAAATATATAAAAATAACCATACAAACATATGGTTTCTACTTTTCGGATTTTCACCTATCGCGGGGGGTTCTGGAACGCAACCCCCGTGATTGAGGAGGGATTACTGTATACAATTTTAAAAGCTTTTTTTTTTTCCTTTGGAATTGTTTCAATTTCATTATTTGCTCTTTTACTTTAAAGCTTCAGTAAAAACAATATTTGGAATGACCTTTTCTTCAAGATCACACTGAATTTTGATTCTGTTTTTGGAGATACATTGTGACAACGCAACGTATAACTGCCCGTGAGTGAATATCGTTTTTTTTTCTGTAATAAATAATCCGACTTTTTCTAATGTTTGTCCCTGTGATTTGTTAATTCTCATAGCAAAAGCTACTCTCATGGTAAACTGTAAACATTTTAATATGAATGGCATATCAAGATCTCCTTTGGTGTCTAATGTTATTCGCGGAATATATACTACATTACCTTTCTGGTCGTCTGTTAAAATTTGCATCGCTTCTCCGTGATCATAAATATACACCTGACCGAATTGTGTTTTCTTTGAAATTAAACTTGTCGTTGCTTTAACTGTTGCGGGACCACAGATTCTCATAGCGTATGGTCAATTATTGTGTAAATCTACGCTTTGTGTATTGAATGATGCAAAGGCGAAAAGAATATTGTAGACTCGTATATTTTGCCTGTAGTGTTTGTGGATTTTGCGGTGGGCTGACACCCTGCCCAGGGTTTGTTCCTGATTTGTGTCCTGTGCTGGCAGGGATTGGATCCAGCAGACCCCCGTGACCCAGTTTACGGATATAGCAGGCTGGGAAATAACTGACTGACTGTTTGTGGATTTCACTTTCCCCAAACATCAGATCTTTTAATTCTCTTGGATACACCTCCTCATTGTGTAGAAACTCTACATTTCCCTGATGGTAGCATGAATTAGACGATCTACAAGTCTCTGACTTAAATTTCAAAGCCTTACAGTACTTCCATACTTCTGAAATATCACCTATTTCCATATATTCGATCTCTATTCGCCTTTCCGTTATTTCACCGAGTAATAATTTCTATTTTTGAGCGCTAATGCGATCTTTATCTTTTTTTGATACTTTCGAATTTTTCTGCTTTTATATTCTGTAACTTGCTCTGTATGTATATCACACCTACATTTTTTGATGTCTTTTGAATTCCACTGCTTTCATAATATCTGCATTTTTTTCTCTCCAGCGCTTTTGGGTCTCTTTTCTCCACGCTGCTCTTTCTTCTTTGCTTAGTCGTTGACATTTCATCTAGAACGTATTGTCCTTATACGCTTTATATGAGCTGAGAGCACAGGATCTGTGTGTGTGCTACGTGCCTTTACATGACTGAGTGTTTTGTTGCCTGTGGTCTTATTTAATATTAGTTGTAAGAATGGCGTGTCTTGCAAGAATCTCATGTTCCACGTCCCCACGAGACGGTCCTGGGGCAATCTCTTGGCACCAAGTCTCATGTTTACGGTCCCCACGAGACACTCCGTGGCCAATCTCTTTCGTCTCGCGGGTCTTTTAAGTGTCTTCCGAGAAGTTCTGAGAAGATCATGTCTCGTCTCCCTGGTTTTCCTTTCCAAGGTTTTTTTTTATAATAGAGAGATTGGATCGAGGTCAAGATTAGATGATATTTTTCCATATCAATTTACTAGTATGCTGTTAATCTTTGTTGTTTGAATCACAGACCCTTCTTTAAGCTCCGCATTCTAGAGGCATTGGTTTAGTTTAGAAATTTCAAACTAAGTAAACCAACTAATTGTTACCACTCACTTATAAGAAAATTCACTCATGGTTATCTCCAGACGTCTGTTTTTTATGTTTGGCTCTGTGAGACTAAGAAGTTTATTCATCAGCCAGCTGAGAAAGATAAGCTTCTTACAGACCGGTTCACAAAACAAAACTGCTATAGGAAGACTTGACTTCAGCATTTGTTTTAGCTGTATATGACCCCTGCTGAGATGCTAAATTGTCAGCAGATGCTCCTGTCTCTGGGCTGGGAGGTGTTCTTTTCCACAAATTGGAGGAGAAGGAGGAGTGCGGACCTGTGGCATACATGTTATGTACTCTAACTTTAACTGAGTAGTGGTGTGTACAGGTAGAGAAGGAGCACTGAGAATGACATAAGTTTATAAGAGATTCTGGGACTTTCTGGTGGGAAACATTTCCTTATGGAAATGGACCACGCAGCTTTCTGGTAGGTCACACATTGGATAATCTACCCAGAATACAGTGCTTCAGAATGAGGTTGGTAAAGTATTCACACTCAGTAGTGAGTTTGACTTGTGAACTGTGGATGTATTGTCACACAATCTTTGTCAAAACAAAGCTGAGTATTGAGAAGAGAGAGCTGTTGAAAAAAATAAATGTATATGCAGACACACTAGTGAAGAATCTACCTCTAAAGGGCTCAATTTAAAGGCACACCACAAAGCAGACAGTATTTGTAGATAGGTTATGAGAATGTATATTGAAAGCTGGCCTGAAAGAGCTAAATGTGAAGAACCACTCAAGCTGTACTGGGCCAAGTGTGCATTTCAGACAATCCTGGATGAAGGGCACAAGGCTTTTGATACATTCTGCATGGAGGAGTGATGTTCTCTCAAAACTTCAACAGGAAATTCAAGGTGTAGCAAGATGCAGTGAAAATGCACATCAGTCGGTTTAATGGTCTGGTCTTAGTCAGCAACTAAGGGTGTACTTGCACTGGCAATTTGTTCCGTGCTTGAGCATGTTTGTCTGTATGCAACTCTGCAAACTCTAGTTCGTTTGACTAATCTGATTGCTGCATGCTGGGGCAACTGTACTGTGCCCTGGCGTGCTTGGAAGAGGTGGGCCAGAGTACGGTTCAGTAGCATGCATATTTTGGAATGCCTCTCACCTTACACTCCAAAACCTCCGTAACCTTAGATCTTCAAATCAGTGTCTGCTTATAATTCCAAGAGCTAAACTTAAAAGAAGTGCTGAGGCGGCCTTCTGCTGTTATGCACCTAAAATCTGGAATAGCTTGCCAATAGAAATTTGCCAGGCTAATACGGTGGAGCACTTTAAAAAAACTGCTAAAAACTCATTATTTTAATATGGCTTCATTTTAGTGTAACCCTGATATTATGTAAGGAACCCAATTCTGGACTACATTTTTGAAATATTCATTATTGAAATTGTAATGATTTAAATTTATTTATCAAACGTTTTCACTACCTCATTGTACACTTTTTTATCATGGATTATTTATTTATTTATTTATTAAGAATTTTGCACTGCAGTTTGCTTTGAAACACTATTTGCTATAGAAGAAAAGCACAGAGCACTAATTTGCACCATCTTTTGCTGTGTTATATAGGGTGGACCAGATCTAATTATGCAATTTTCATTACGTTTTATATTACATGTAACTTATTATATTACATAGAAAATCAACCGAAAAATCCCGGACCATTGAGAAGTGTGCAAACTGATGACATGAAGAATCGTCTTCGCACTGAACTGGAATCCTCCCCGCATAAATCAAAGTCATCCAGACGATCTGGATCTGCATAATTAGATTTGGACCACCCTGTATGTCTTTATTCACTCTAGTCTATCTCAGTTTCATGACTATCAATGACCTGGGCTCAAGGAGAATGTGCTAAATACGGGCAAACCAGACATTAGAGTCCATCTCTCACCAAACTCAACATGTATAGCATACATTGTTTTTTAACATTTTTGTGTTCCATTTAAAATGACTAGGAATACTATACTTATGCAATATACACCTATTATATCATTTATACTTATTATACAATTGTAAAAAGAAAAACGATCTAACATATTTAAGATGTTGTGCTTTCAATCTTTGCTTTTTAACGATTGTAATATATTACTGTCATAATATACATAGTTGTATGTGCCTTCAGGGTTTAATTTTAGCTTTAAATCACTAAGGATGATTAAATGCAACAACTAATCATAACGTTATTATTACTTGACGCCTTGTTTTCTTAATCACATGTCTGCGACTGTCAGGGCCATTATGTTACTGGACGTGACGTATAAATAGGACTGTGTACTCATTTCTCTTCATCCCTTGTTGGATTAAACAACATTGTAATTTCTTTTTGTGGTAGTTAGTTTTTCTCTCAAGTCAGCTGTAGCAGTAGGATTGTTATTTCAGCTTTGACTTTGTTCTGGCTTCAACTTTTAAGTAACATCTTGACCTTGCTCCTGATCACCTGTTTTATTTTGATCTCATGGTTTTTACCTCGTCTGTCTTAGACCACATCTTGGTTTTCGTTGATCATTTCTTGGTATTTTAGTGCTCACAGTAATTCTTGTACACTTAACAGCATGTCCTTAACAGTTATTTTTGATAATAGATAATGAGCAATTAGGTTTTTTGTACTGATTTCTATATTTAGTGCATTCTGTTGAGGAAAACAACTTCTATGTAATTTGTTGAAATTACTGTAGCCGTTCATTTTAACTTCACATAGAGTAAGCCTTAGTTTGAAATTGTACTTCTTTAAGAAGTCATCCACATTTTATATGACCTATTGTACTGAAAGACATAAAGGGTGCCACTAAATAATGCAGAAAGTTCTACTTATACTGTGCAGTACAAGTCAGTGTGATAAAAAAACACCTGTTGTATAGGCATACACTTTGCAAAATGTTGGGTTAACTGTTATACTTAAGGATCATGTTTTCTTATTGCTCATATAAAAGACATATCACATCTGTTCAGAAGCCTGAAAAATTCTCATACACAAACATGCACAAAGTATACACTGTATATTATGTTTTTAGCATGTTATGAAATGCTAAGAGTGCTGAGATTTGCTTCTAATTCTTCCTACATCTTCTTCAGAAGGCTATTATATTTTCATTTTAAACAGGATACTTACTGATGAGAGTTATTGCACAGTGTCTTTCATGAATAATTTAAAAATATAATGACATGTCCAATCACTTTAAAAGTAAACTCTTAAACTAAAGGGCATCTTTGCACAAATTTCTATTAAGCTGATAATGAGGCTAGTATTATTTGTACCAAACTGCTAGCAGTATGAAGTTACTTCAAATGAAAATACATTTCACAATTTGCTCAATTTTTTTTTATTCAGTAGGAATGTTTGTTTTTTATGTTTTATTTTTAGTCAGTTCAACTACCCAATTTTTCCTTCTGTGGAAGTTCAAATCATAGCTACTAAATATTACTTATAAAAAGGCTATCACTGCATAAATCTCAAATTAGTTGAACTGCTTTGGTGTAGAGAGAATGATTTTCAACACAAGTCACTCACTAGTAAGATTCAAATAACACACAAACTTTTGCACAGTGTATGTTCTGTGAATCTCTGTTAAAACCCAAGTTTTCCAAAGTTGGTTTCACTATTCCAAAGTTCTGTTTTGATACTTTTTGCAAATAGTTATTTGGATTTATTGTGATAAATCTCTCAAATATTTTCTCAATAGCATTACTGAGGACCTTTGTTTCTAAAATTCAGCTATAAAGATCAGCCTGTGGCATTCTGAAAATGAAATTCTTATATTCAATCTCTGTCAGTTTTTCTCAGCCTTTCCCCCCATGAGGTACATTCCTGTCAAATATACCATTGTGTTCATTAAATGTATTTCTTAATACCTTATCCTTTGTTGCAGGTTTTTATTTAATAATTTTAAAAAGCAATGCATAAAATGAGTATTAATTTGTTTGTGCATGCTAATCAATTTTCTTAGATTTGTGTAATATTTATTTAAAAACAGTCATCCAAAGGAATGTGTAGTTGTAAGGTTTAAAGTATTGGACACTAACCTGGTTGACCTGGGGATTATATTTGATTACCTAACTGCTCATTGGATGACGCACACCTGTGGAATTTGACCTGTCTATCAATGATATAGCCCAACAATAAATACAGTACAGATTACTTGTAAATTAGGAAATATGCATATACTTGTAAATTCAGTGGAAGCATCGGTGTTTCTGAAATGTTGTCCAGAGCAGAGCTAACAGCAGAATCTGTAATTTAGCATTAAGATTCTGTCATCTGTTTCTAAATCGCATGTCAATGCTGGAGACAAGTTTTTTTTTTTTGCTTTCTCACTGTGTCTTGGCATTATTCATTTATTTATTTATTTTTTCATTTATAAGGAGGACTGGCAAATATGAGTGAATTATATATGCTTTATTTAATCAGAAGAGCAAAAGAAAGCTGAAGTAGTATTCCATATCATTTTCTAACTCATTTAATCCAGACTAGGTTGCGGAGGGTGCTGGAGTCTATCCAGGATAGCATAGGATGCAAAGCAGGAACAAACCCTGGACAGGGCAGAAATGCATTGCAGGGTATGCACAAAATATTCTGACAGACCCCAAGACCCTCCTCATGATTGAGCATACTAGAAAAATTGATATGGTATAGTATTTTATGCATATAATTATTTTTTTATATTTTACATGCCTGCGGATTGTGACATGTAGATAGATAGATACATACATACATACATACATAGATAGAATGTCCTGGTAAGGCAACAGAGAGAAACAACACTATGAAAGAAAGTATTTTGCCCAAGGTGGAAATGTGTGGTGTCTTCTCAAGATGCAAGCTAGTAGTACCAAGAATGCCTGACCGTGTAAAGTGAGTATGAAATTACAGAGTGCAAGAAGCGAGTACTAGAAGTTTTCTGTCTCACCCTATTGAATCCAAAAATAACAACATTGGAGCTCGCTATCTGTGTCCAATTTTCAAGAAAAGCCCTGCCATTCTCATAATAACCTGACTGTTAATGAAATAGAGAGATTAAAGGTTAAGATCCCAAATTTCTTCTAATGAGCACTGTTAGCCTGGGTAAGGCATTGCAAAGATCTTCAAAGTAGAATCTACTGCGTTTGATAATACAATTGATAAGCAGTAGTGTATTAGAATTGATTCATGAGCATTGATTATGTATTTCTTCAGTGGAAACCAGGTGTCACACATGTGCGAGTAGGAGGCAGCTAAAAGGCTCGAGTAATTGTAATAAAACATCCGACCAGGGGGCGGCGGAGTGCGCTGACTGTCTTTCTCAGTTCCCTACAGACCTTTCCCGGGAAATCCGGCAAGGTTCCGGTGCCTCTGAAGACATCACTTCCGAAGCCGGCCTCTTTGACGACGTCACTTCTGGTTCCGGCTCCTTTGATAACATCAGTTCCTCTCAAGTCCTTTAAAGCCTCCATCTTAGGCTACTATAGCCAGTTCTGTTTTGGACTCTGTGATATGCACATTGTGTGTTTGACTCAGAAAACCCTTTTGCAGCTGGGAAAAACAATATACGGGTGGCTGCCCCAAACCTTTATAATGTCTTGGACTCATTTATATGACACAGGATTGCACAAATAACAGTTTTTTTATTTCTTTTTACTTGTTATTTTTATTGCTCTGATGGTGCAACATCTTCAGCACCAGTTTTGAAGACCATTTGTTCATGGGCGACAACATTTTGTGTTTCTGATTTTCATAGAAGGTACCATTTTGTTTGTCTGGTCACTATGAGATGTTGTGGATGTTAGGTATTGCCCAGCTGATATGGATATTTTAGGCCATTAACAATATGGTTACGTGGGTGATTACCAATACATATTGTACTGATGTTGCTGGTGGGGTAAAGTATTAGTTTTCTTAGAAAAATTATGAATGAAAAGAAAGTTTTAAACAAAAATGTTTTAATTTGACATTTAAAAGAGTGAAATCACAGTTACAGTCACAGTTAAAATGCCTAGTTTCATAGGCAGTTTCACAGTCATGAAAAATGGCACACACTTTAATTGAACCATACAGTACATTTGCTTAACCCTTAAAAACTCTTAATCGCTCTTGGTCCTCATTATTCTGAAAGTCTCAATATTTCCAGTCCACCAGTGGCAGATCGTGGTGGAGCAAGTACAGCTTGGCATATTATTTTTTTCACTGAAATGTAAAAATATGAACGCATCAGAAATAATAACTTGTGAAATTGTTAAATACTGCCTGAATGCTTCACAGTTTGAATATAAAACCAGATGCTATTTGTAAAAAAAAAAAAAAAGTTTTCTTATTCTTTTATTAAAACAGTAGAAAAGTAATGCTTGCTCATGAATAAATATTACCAATTGTAACAGCACATATAAAATTCTTCTTTAATCCAATAGCTGAAAGATGAAAAGAAAATGCAAGATTATCTCTTTAAAAAAAGTGGAATTCCAGTTTTTGAAATAATCTTATACATTGCACATAAACATAAATAATATACATATATTGTTGCCCTGTTTAATTCCATTCAGGATTGCAGGCAACAGATTCCTATCCTGTAGCACTGAGCGCAAGGCATGAGACAGCCCTGGACAAAATGCCAGCCCATCACAAGGTCCACTCACACTCAATTTAAATCTCTTCTCATCCTAACCTGCACAACTTTGAGGAGGAACACTTTAGCAAAATACACAAAGATATAGAAGAATGTGTATATATACATTCTATGTATATTCTATGTATACAGTAATTCCTCCTCGATCGCGGGGGTTGCATTCCAGAACCCCCCGCGATAGGTGAAAATCCGCAAAGTAGAAACCATATATTTGTATGGTTATTTTTGTATATTTTAAGCCCTTAGAAACTCTCCCACACTGTTTATAAATATTCTCCGCAAGTTATACAGTAAACCTTCGTTTATCGTGGTTAATCCGCTCCAGACAGATAATTGAATTTCCACAAAGTAGGATTCTTTATTTATAAATCTAATATTTTCGCAGTTAGAGTATAGAAAACCTGTTTACGACCTTCTAAATACGTTTTTTAACATTATTAGAGCCCTCTAGACATGAAATAACACCCTTTAGTCAAAAGTGTAAACTGTGCTCCATGACAAGACAGAGATGACAGTTCTTTTTCACAATTAAAAGAATGCAAACATATCTTCCTCTTTAAAGGAGTGCGCGCATCAGGAGCAGAGAATGTCAGAGAGAGAGAGCGCGAGAAAAGTAAACAAGCAAAAATCAATAGGGCTGTTGGGCTTTTAAGTATGAAAGCAGCCGCAATGAAGAGATCAATGTGAAGGTAGTCTTTCAGCAATTTTTACAGGCGCGTCCGCGTCCGTATCTTCTAAGCAAACAGCCTCTGTGCAAACAGCCCCTCTGCTCACACCCCCTCTGTTAGGAGCAGAGAATGTCAGAGAGAGAGAGAGAGAGGCAGAGAAAAGCAAACAATCAAAAATCAATACGGGCTGTTAGAGCTTTTAAGTTTTTGAAGCACCGTGCGGGAACATTATCTTATATCATTGAGGAGTTTTATTTAATACGTAATACGTGCTCTGATTGGGTAGCTTCTCAGCCATCCGCCAATACCGTCCCTTGTATGAAATCAACTGGGCAAACCAACTGAGGAAGCATGTACCATAAATTAAAAGACCCATTGTCCACAGAAATCCGCGAACCAGCGAAAAATCCATGATATATATTTAGATAAGCTTAATTTAAAATCCACGATGGAGTGAAGCCGCGAAAGTCGAAGCGCGATATAGCGAGGGATCACTGTATATATAATATCTCATTTTTAATGTAGGTAGTACATTTCGACCTGGTCATTTTAAAAGTAGCTCATGAGCCGAAAAACTGTGGGCACCCCGATCTAGTTAGTTGCGGTAATAAGAGCGTAGAAAGCACAACGTGTCCAGCTTGCGGTCGTCCAGGCGAGAGCATACTTTGTGTAGAGTTTGCCAGCCGCTGAGAAAGCACGCTCTGCCTCCACTGAAGTAGGTAGCACAGTCATCAGATACAGATACACTTGTTTTAAACAATGCCCGCGCTTGCCATTGCTATGAAACACTGCCATTTTAGCTTTTACTGATGCATCCAGTTTCTTGTCATCATTTTGTGATGGCAAGTTTCTTGGCACAGATAATGCGGATGCAACAGACTGATGCATTGCAATTTCAAGTTGCTGTTCAAAGCTGTTGTCTGACAGACGTCAGTGAAGTCTTCAGTTTTCAACTATAACTCTCTTATTTCTTGATCGATTTTTACACTTTTACATGCTATATATGCAAGCTTGGCCGTTCCCGGGAATTAAAGCAGTTTCATTCCCAGGAATGCGGGAATGAAAAATGTCTGGGAATCCCGGGCTCCTGGTTATCAGGAGCCCAGGAATGGATTCCCTAGTCCAGAATGATTTAGCAGCTTTTTTACAACTAATTAAGGTCTGGAAAGGAACAAGTAATACACAAAAGGTGCAGGGATGTGCAAAGATGTTATTTGATATACATGAACAAACCTTCCTTTGTTTGACAGCTACATTATAGCTACATTTGTCACCACCAGGATAGCTTAAGAAGGCTTTCTATCTGCATAAAAATTAATGGATTCACTCCAGAGTAACATGGATCGGATTTTTGATATATGATAGGCTGAGGATTTTAGGTGTCTTATAAGACAAATACCTGCTAGTCAATTTGATATGAAAACAAACTGAATCAACAATTAGCACAGGTTGACATGTAGTTATTAAAAAAGAAAGTGTTCCATCAAGTAAGTGAGGTGACTTACTGCACTGGAAAGCCAAACCTCTGCTATTCCACAAAATGATAGACTGGAGACCTGCATGTTGCATTGAAATGAAAACAGTTGTTCGAATAAGGGGTAAACTAACAGTTATCTAAAAACTCATAGCACTCACAGTAAAATTGTTCTGTCAAGAAACTGCTGCAAAACACAGAGGCCAATATAGAACCGTTGGAAAGTTAAGCTTCTGGATTAACATCTGACATTTGAAATGATCTAAGTTACCCAATGAAAACACACATGGAGTAGGCTGAATAGAGGCAATTTTGGCAATGGGAAATATGGATATATAAATCATGGAATATTGTTTATTAATAGGAAAATTGTGAACTTAAAGTATTAGAGTAAAGTAAATGAATCATCTTCTATAGGCACTTGCTTTAGTGTCAGTCCTGGGGATAATGATTGCATGAGGAGTTTTCATATAGCATATAAATTGATGGTAGCAAATTGGGTGTTAACACTATGCATATCACGTAAAGGTTTTCAAAATTGAGGTAAAAATAACTTAACAAAACATGCTTTGCTTTGAGTAGTTTCAAATCATAATATCAGTGGATAAAAAAAGAAACATTAGTAGAGACCCAATGGTACGCAATATTGTCATTCTGACCCTTATTTTTTATAAGATTGCTGCATGTTTAAATTAATTTTTGAACTTTGTATAAAAATAAAGGAAAGAGTGTAAAAAGCTTTGACTTTAGATTTGTTTATGACTTTGAATTTCCTGTCTTTCCTTCAATATGGTTATTGATGCCATGATTTACATTGTTATCATCTTGAACACTTTTGAATTTCTTTTTGTAATGTCCCTTAAATTTCAATTTAATTAAAGTGGCTCACCAGGATTTGCATGGAAAAAATCTCACAGTCATGAGAATTGAACACGAGCAGATGAGGTCACTTACTTCATGTCACAATCTGTTCAGAATCAGTTTTAAGGACCAAGCAAGTTTTCTAACTGAATAGTCAACAGGCCAAACTATCTGCTTGTGAAAAGCTTATAATAAAATTTACTTTAAATCCAAGATCTTAAGGATTTATTATATTTATCGTAAGAGAACCAGTACCCAGAGGGAACCGATAGGAAAATAACCAGAAAATATACTGAACCAAAGTCAAAACAGTCCAGAAATAAAATGAATAATGATTCAGGAGGCCAAAACCCATTTCCCCAATACAAGCATTTACACTGTATTAATTGTCCAGATAGTAATAAACTGATCTTCAGATCATCAGCTCAAACATTTCTCAAGTACTTTAATATTGGCTGTGTGCTGCTAATTAACACATTGGTAAAACAAAAGCACTTATTGACAGACAATTGGTGAGATGATAAGGGCATACAAATGTCCTTGTGTATGTCAAGAAAAGTGTGATAATCAAGGAGAACGAAATCTTGTCAGTGTTAAAATCAAGGAAGGGTCTCTTACTACTAACCTAGACAAAATAAATGTTTTTTTTTTCAATTCTGCTCTGATCTGTTCATGCTCCAATTGTGCTCCTGCAGTTGTGAACTTTTTTTTCAAATCCTTACCCTTCCTGGAGCTGTAGGAATGAGAAGTCTCTGCTCAGAATGTTCACTTAATGAAGCAGAAGACACTTTAGACACTGTGAGTTCTGGAAAATCTCTGGGACCTGATGGGTTACGTGTTGAGATCTTTTATATCTTTTGGAAGTAACTCTTCCAGATGCTTAAATTCTGCCTGTTCTTTCTACCTCAATCCTTAATTTCATTTGGCTCTGATTACCCTATTACTTAAACAAGGTTAGGACCTCCAGTTATAACCTGTCATCAGTGATTTATTTTGATGTTACGCTACTGGAAAAAATGGTTTCAAGTTGGCTGGAGATGGTAATTTTCAAAAAGAATTCACTCCAAACCAAACTGGCTTCATCAAGGACCCATATACACGTTGTTCCTACCCATTCCCTTCCTGTCCTAACTTTCTCCTTAATGTAAAGAAGGCATATGACAAGAAGGTCCTTTCTCTGAAAGATCCTGAGTAGACTGGGCTTTGGCCCTGTCTTTATTAACACAGTTGACAGACTCTTTATTCCTCTACCTCTTCAATCCTTCTTACTAATGTGAACATTCTCCCAATCCTGTTTGTGTATCTCAAGGAGCCAGAGAGGGTTATCCTCTTTCTCATTATTCTCTTTATGGATCTCTGCAACTCAGACATCAGTTCCATAAAGATAAACCCCAAAAACCTTCCTTGTATACTGATCATGTTCTGCTCTGTCTTGGTAATGCACCTGCTGATTATGTCCTAATTTTATTCTTTTCTAAAATGATCCAGGAGCTGGCAACAGCCAACTTTTGTTATGTTCTAAAGTGTGTCAGAGACTCCATTTCTTCCTGATCCCGCCTCCCTCTTTCATTTCAGTTGAGACTGGCAATTATTAAAAAAAAAATGAAATTGCCTCCTAGAATTAACTTATTTAGCTATTTCTTTTCTCTTTCTCCTCCTCCTATGTACTGTTACTCTAAGTCTCTGGTGTATTCATTCCTTTGGAATCAAAAGAGCTCAAATATTAAAAACTCCACCGTGATCTGAAACAGGTTAGTTGTGGGTGTCTCCCTCCCTGGTTTTGAATCATACCACCTTGCCTTTATTCTGAGGCTAGTGTGGAGCTGGTTCTGTCCTCCTCAGCATCCTTCTTCACGGTTTCTCATACAACCAAAATATATTTTCCAATTTCATTTCCATTTCCTTCTAATAAATGAAAATATGTTTCTCCTAATGATGGTCCCTTTGTTTCTTAAACCTTTTTATTTCATAAACCCTTTGTGGAAATGTGTTGAAAAACTGATGAGTCCTCTTTTGAGATGGCTCCTACACCCTCCTGTATTCCACAATTCTGCTCTAAATACTGGAGGCTATCAAATTTCATTTCCCCCTTGGCATTAGTCTGGTATCTCTGTGCTAGGAGATATATATATAGTGAGTCAGGAATGGAAACATTCCTATCTCTTAGATCTAGGCATCCTTTCCCTTCAAGTCAATTTTTCCATCTGTAGCTGAGGTCTGTGCTCATGATTTGTAAAGTCCCCCCTTCCAATTCCCTCTTTCAATTCATCCACTGTACTCATTTGCTTTAACCCTTTCTTCTAAGTCCAAACCTGGCGTCTCTACTGCTTCCTCTGCAAAACTTCCCTCAAAACTCTCCCACTCATGTCGTATTGGCTAACAAACCTTCCCCCATCCTCTGCTCTGCTGGGAAACTATCTTTTAAAATATCACAAATTGTTTTAAAAATCTTAATCACCAGCACACACAATTTAAATGTCTCCATATACAATACCCTTTCCTTATATAAAAAACTAAATCCTCTATTTTACCTGAGTGCTCCTGGCCCCTGGCACTTTCTTCTACATGTTCTGGGCATGAACTCCATCTGCAGCTATCTGGTACTATGTGGTCGAATCCCTCTCCATGATTCTTTCTGTCCCCATTCCCCTGCCTCCTCAAGTTTTCCTCCTGCTGTAGTGGAGGTGTGTTTTTGTTGTTGTCCTTACATAGACCAAAGATCAGTTATTGCAGAATTACATTTACTGTACTCCATTTTCATTTCATCAATAAAAATTTGACCACAAAAAAAGTTTTCTTATACCATAATATACTTTTTGCACTCATTTACACACCTTGAATTCCCACTTCTTTTAGTTTAATTAGAATTGGTACCTTACCAAAAGCTTTCTGAAGATTTTTTCCCAAATGATTTCTTCCATTAATTTCTCCTTGATACGGTACAGGTTAAGCCTACTAACATACAATTACATAATAATTATACAATGAGAAAACATTTGCCAACTTCCTGTTGAGAACTAAACAGATTCATGCCTTTGAAAGACAAAGACAAGATAAATGGAAGTGAGATCAGGAAAAACAAAATCAGTAAGTCAAAAACATCCATCCATCCATCCTCTTCCGCTTACCCGAGATCGGTTCATGGGGGCAAAAGCTTGAGCAGAGATGCATAGAGTTCCCTCTCCCCGGCCACTTCTACTAGTTCTTCTTCAATCCCGAGGCATTCCCAGGCCAGCCGAGAGACACAGTCCCTCCAGCGTGTCCTGGGTCTTCCCTGGGGCCTCCTCCCGGTTAGACATGCTCGGAACACCTCTCCAGGCATCCTGATCAGATGCCCGAGCCACCTCATCTGACTCCTCTCGATGCAAACGCGTAGTGGCTCTACTCTGAGCACCTCCCGGATGACTGAGCTTCTCACCCTATCTTTAAGGGAAAGCCCAGACACCCTGCGGAGGAAATTCATTTCAGACGCTTGTATTCATGTTCTCGTTCTTTCGGTCACTACCCACAGCTCATGACCATAGGTGAGGGTAGGAACTTAGATCGACCGGTAAATTGAGAGCTTTGCCTTACAGCTCAGCTCCTTTTTCGCCATGACAGACCGATGCAGAGCCCGCATCACTGTGGACACCGCACCGATCCGTCTGTCAATCTTCCGCTACATTCCTTCCTAACTCGTGAACAAGATACTTGAACTCCTTAACTTGAGGCAGGATCTCGCTCCCAACCCTGACAGGGCACTCCACCCATTTTCAGCTGAGAACCATGGTCTCGGATTTGGAGGTTCCGATTCCCATCCCAGCCGCTTCACACTCAGCTGCAAACCGATCCAGTGAGAGCTGAAGATCACGGCCTGATGAAGCAAACAGGACAACATCACCTGCAAAAAGGAGTGACCCAATCCATTGTCCACCAAACCAGGTCTCCTCCATGCCCTGGCTGCGCCTAGAAATTCTGTCCATAAAAGTCATGAACAGAATCGGTGACAAAGGAAGTCAAAAACACTAACTGTAAAAACACAACAGTTGAGGCTGAATTGGATGTTGAAGAAACTTAACAAATGTCCTGACTATTTAAAATCCCTCATTTACCTCACTAGTAAGACTCATTTATTTGTTTGATCCAGAAGTTTGGAAAAAGAATTAAGCCCCTCACCTTTAAAGTGGAGAACACATGATATAAAAATAGTTGGCAAGAAAAAATTTAAAATGAAACTCAATATGACAGTGTGAAAATGTCTCAAAACAAGAAATAATTTTCATAGTAATTTTCAAATTAGAAACAGCATATAAAAATACCTCCTAGTAATATTGAATGTGGAAATTATGACACTTCGATCTGTAAGAATTTCTCCAGTGTGTAGTAATTATTAAAAAATATGTGTCAAGCATTTATTTTCGTACCCACTAACCTACTTAAGTACTCAAGAAAAAATGTTGTCTACTTCTGACACATTGCTTTACTTCAGTGGTTTTCTTTATCTAAGCAACACTCTTGTTGCTTGCACATTCCACCTTCTTAAATCTACTTGCAGCTTAACAGTTGTGCACAATGACCATCTTGACCACGTCTCTTACAGTTGAAAAAAGATCTGCCTCTTACACGTCCACCTCTTGTTCTTTTTCCCAGTCCTACCTCCCCAGGTTAACTACTGGCACTATGTGTTAGAGAGCACTGCTCAGATGTTAAAAGCTGTAAAACAAGTGATTCACATTTCTTTCTAAAAGATTACATGAAGAAGGGGCCAGAGTTGCCTCGAAAGCTTGCATATAGTAATCTTTTTAGTTAGCCAATAAAAGGTGTCATTTTGCTAGGATTTTTTCTAAAATATAACAAAAGATTTGTTTTATGAGAACTAAAAATAAAACTGAAAACAGAGGATAAACTTTTCTGTTCACTGAAATCTGTCTTTCTAAACTAAAGGGCTTAACTAACCATAATCATCTTTGGGTCAGAATAGCAAAGTGCCATTCACCAAAATCCTACTAAATAACCAAATCCAAAACGCAAAGGTGAAAACTGAGTCAAGACAAAAAGGTATATGTACTATACATATTTATCTGCTTATTGTGGAGTTTTGAAAGACGAGGAATCCATTTCCCCTAAATGTATAAAGGTTTACAGAATAATATATAAGTATTACACTTTATATTACATAAATCTTTAAGCAACTAGAATATGGGATAAGACAGGGCTGCCCCTTTCTTCTCTTTTGTTCAAGCTAGAAAGACCAGTGGAGTGAGTGGTTAAATATCCCTGGGACACACTAATTGCGAAATTTGTTGGAATCAAAACATGGAGCCAGTGTTGTCCCCAAGGAGAGACCTTGAAAGCCACTGCACTCAAGTAAACAGAAAATGTAACTTTTGCCTTAGTGAGTGGGTGGAGGTTCACGAAGTGTGGAATAAAGTAGTTTTTCCTCAATCACTGTGGGACAGGAGTTGCTATTGTCTATAATGGGCTGCAGTGGGTTGTGAAACGGGTTGAGGCTTCATACTCCACCCGCTCTAATGATCATGCTTGATTCACTAAGGGAGGATCCACAAAAATACTCACATGGGAAAAAGTGGATAGTGAAGCCAAGAAGGTTGAAAACGCTGGAATAAAGTAAATAAAAGATGGTAAACAATTACACACATTACAACATAAAAGCACATCTTTTATGGAGTACAAGGAGATACTATGGTAAAGGATTGTGATTTGGTGAGCAAGAAATCAACCGATTTATCATGCAAAAACAATATCTGTAAGTGGAAATTTACAGAAGAATGGAAGGAGAAATTGTGCAAAGGGACTGCCTAAAAATAAGGAAATAATGGATTCTGAAAGAACATACTGTCAAGGTCCAAGAATTGTTTTAAAAATGATAGCAAGGAATGTTTATACAACCAGGACCCCAGAGCTATGTTGAGCAATAGAAACTAAAGAGTGGGAGAGATAAATCTAATATTTATGTGCTATAAAAAGAAAGACAGACAGGTGGGAAATAAGATTAATTAAATGCAGGGAATTGGAAATTAACATGATGTATAAAGATCATGGGATAAACAGACACTGTAGTACTGCAGCGGTGCTCACTAGCACCAACCCAATGGATTATTGCTAATTACATCACTCTTTTTGGAAGTTTGCTGTCCTTAGAAAGACAACTTGTTGTTGTTACACTAACTGGAATTTTTATATGCGACTCAGGCAGGCTTACTGTTTCTATACAGTCCCATGCAGATGGCTCTAAAGTTGCTTGTTTGCATGATCGAATGCCAGCTCATCATGATGGCAACTCATCCCCAGGCTGATACAACTTGTCAGAACCATTACATAGCCCTCCTTTTGAAACTGCTGTCCCCAGAAGCCCCTTACAAATCCTTGTAATGAGACAACAACTCTTTGAAATGGCGGGGTGTTCTTTCTTTTCCCTTGCAGTCATGCAGTTTGCAACACACAGCAAGGGTCTTGAGCGCCTCACTGTCAGGTGGAGCAGCAGGGATGTTGACTGCTGTAATATTAAATGAGGCAGCAGAGGTGTTTAATGCTGCACCTCTCTGCATTGCTCTGTCTATTTTATGGACAAACCTCCTTGAGTGGGGCTGCTTTTTTTCCTTCAATTACCAAAACTGCAAGTGGCATTCCAGATCCCAGCTCTCAGATTCACAGTTCTCACTCACCAGCTGCTATGCAACACCATTACAATCTTCCTTGTACCTTGTCAGCATGGTCATACCCAGGCCTTGCCTCACACTAATTACCAGAGGTCAGTGGTAACTCGAGCTGACACATTTTTTCCCCCAGCTTCATGAGCCCAAACCTCCACCGAAAACTGCATACCCAAGTCAATGGACCTTAGCATATTCAGAAGTGGTAATGTAGCTGCCTAGGTAGCAGTCTGTCAGATGCTTTTTTCCATGTACTGATGCTGAAAATGGCATTTCAACTCCAAGAATCTCCAGTGAGTCCATTCTGGTACTCTATGGCACTCTGCTAATCAGACTGTAGGTCTTCTCCTCATCCCATTCTGACACCAATGTAGTGCCGTGTTGGTGGCTGCAACTGTGGCTCAATGGACTCTAACTCTTTAAATCACTCTTTTAGGTAACTCGCTGTCCTATGTATCTTTGGCACTCTTGCCATTCTTACAGGCTCCCCTTCAGCTGACTCTAAAGATACTCATTTGCATGATGGAATGCCAGCCCATAATGCTGATGCAACTTGTCAGTGCTGTTACAATATATATATATATATATATATATATATATATATATATATATATATAAGTAAGGGCTCAATTTATTACCAACAAAATAGACTAACTTGTCCAAAGCTAGGGAGAACTGAAAAATACCAAAATAAGATTACATTAAAATACATCAAATGAACAGGACCTATCCTTATGGGATACATTTTAGACAAGAGAAAAATCTTAAAAATCTGTACTTTTACATAGTTTAGAGCTAAGGTTCCCAATGGGGGCAGTACCACCCAACGGTGGGTGCTGAAGAAATCTAAGGGGGCATTTCTGGTCCAAGACATATTAAGGGGGCATTGAAGACCAGCCATCACCACCTTGGGCAATACTCACAAGAACACGCTGAAAAGTTTGATTAATACTAAAAAGCATTGAACGCATATTTCAACCAATAATTCTAAATGTACAATAAAAAAGACCCATCCGTATTAAACAGTAGGTATTGGTTCATTATATTTACAAGTTTGCACAAGTCATGCATTCTCAGATCATGCAAGTTTTTTTTATCAATACCAGATTGTTTCGGAATTCCTTCAGAGCAAGTGTAAACCTAAAATTACAGTGAGGTACCTACAGATCATATTCAAAGGATAACTTACATGGACCTACTTATTAAAAACTAGGGGGCTTTGCGCCCTGCTTGCTTCACTTGCCAACCCCTCAACCTGCACTACGCGCTAGCCACTTCACATCTCTGCCGCTTGCGTATGTGGATTTCACTTTCATCAAACAACAAATCTTTTAATTCTCGCAGATACTCCTCTTCATTGGGAAGAAACGCTACTTTTCTCGGACTGGAAAGTATCTCCCTGAAAAAGTCATGTCTCGTCCCAGACTAAAAAGTCTCGTTTCAGGTTTTTTTTTTACATAATAGAGAGATATATTATTGGCGTAATAACTGTTGCCACATAAGTAAGCACATATTTTTTATTATTTTTTTATTATTATTATTGTTTTATTTTTACAGATAGAACCATGTTGGATTCAAAGAAAAAATGTAGTCAATATAATGTTGAATATTTGAAATATGGTTTTATTCAGTCACCCACAAACAAGACATTACCAATGTGCCTGATTTGCCACAAAGGTTTTTCAAATGAAGCCATGAAAATTTTGCGATTAGAAGAATATTTGACCAAAATACATCCTGTCAGAAAAGATAAAAATGTATCTTCCTTTCAAATGTTCAAAGATCAACACCTGAGACATCCAACTTTGGCTGATACGTTTTCAGCGGCATCGAAACAAGACAATGATGGATTACATGCCTCTTACAACTTTTCCTTGCTTATTGCTAAATTGGTCAAGAATTGATACTGTCAGCTGTGAGTGATGTTCTGCGTACTGTGCTGCACGAGCCACTGTCTGATATTATTAAAAAATTCCCATTGAGCAATAATACAGTGCTGAGATGAATCAACAAAATGTCCGAGAATGTGGAGAGTTCTTTAACTGATTTTTTTGAAGACTACCAAGTTTTCTTTACAGCTCATTGAACCTACTTTACCAAGCAATGAGTCTTTACTTCTAGCATACATTCACTTCATAAAAGATGAAAAAATTTGTCAAGAACTATTATTCGCAAGAACATTAGAAGCGGACACTAAAGGAAAAACTATATTTGACGTATTGGAACACTATTTTAAAGAAAAGGCATTCCTTTGAATAATATCGTGTCCGTTGCTACCAATGGTGCTCCGCAATGGTTGGATGCTACCGCAGGTTGATTTCATATTTAAAAAAGGTGGTACCAAATGTAGTCACCATGCATTGTGTGATTCACTGATGACATTTGGTTACAAAAAACCTTAGTGATCGCCTTCATTGCTCGCTACAATATGTAATAACAGCAGTTAACAAGATCAGAAGCAATGCTCTCGATAGACTATTTAGAAAGCTTTCTGATGAAAACAACTAAGACTTCAATCGTTTACTGTTGCACACAGAAGTTTGTTGCCTATCAAAGGGTACCTGTCTAAAATGATTTTACAAACTCTTTGAATTAGTTATAAAGTTTTTTGAAAACAAAGATGATTCGTTAAGAGAGAATCTATTGAAATTTAAGAATGATATAATTTTTTTGACAGATTTACACAACAAGTTTAATGAAACAAATCTACAGCTGCAAGGAAATGATTTGAACTTGATCAAAGCAAAGGCAACCATTTCTGCGTTTGTGTCAAAACTTGCCTTGTACAAACAAAACTTGGGTCGAAGACTATTTTATCAGCTTCCAAATCTTTTTTCAGTGGAAAGAAATAATGGCGACATTCTGGTTTATAGCCAGCATTTAGAAGCATTTAAAGAAGATTTTACAAATATATTTCAGGATTTACTCAACATGATCATTCCAGATTGGGTCCTAGAACCTTCCTCAAACCTACAAATAGCAGAATTATCACTGCAGGAGTTGATAAAATTGTCAACAAATGAAGAGTTGAAATTGAAATAAAAAAATGGCTATAAAGAATTTTGGCTTCAAAGGCAAATTCCAATATTAGATCCAGCCTTATGGGCTGCAGCAAAGAAGATTTTCATTGCATTCCCATCATCACATTTAACTGAAAGAGGATTTAGCATGGTCAACAATCTATTAACAAAGAAAAGAAACAGATTATCAATAGTGGAATGTGGCGATTAAAGACTGCTGATGACAAAAATGGCACCACACATTAAAAAATTAGTGTCATCACCCCAAGTTCAGCCCTCTCACTAATAATATATTCATTTTTAATAAAATATTCTTTGAGCAATACACCAATATTGTTAATATCTTCTGATAAAATTTGCCCTTGTTTTTCAATATATAGTCTATTTCACCCAAGGCGGATGCTATCGAATCACTCTTTGAAAAAATGGGCTCTGACCCAAAAACGGTTGCAAACCTTTGGGAGAGCTCTACTCTGTAGTGAAATTTAAGAAGTTGAAAGTTGCATATAGATGTTGTCAGTTAATAACATTTCAAATGCAAGAAATGCAAAAATAATTTATTAAATTTAAACCTAGTGTAAAGTTAAAAAAGAAAAAAACTGTGCTGGAAGTTTGCTAAAGTTAAAAATGGTTAATTGTTTCCCAAATTACTTGACATACCAAGGAAAAAAAACTGACTCTTCCAAGCTAACTAGGCATATATTACTGTGCTTCTAAAATTTAGCAGATTTGTGTCTGTTGTGCCGAGGACTTTTACCACAGTAGATAACAGACCTGCAACAATTTAGATGCATAGGATTTGCATAATATCCATCCCAGTGGAATCTTAATTAATGTAATTTATGCAGTCTGCACAGTAAATCACAACAGTTTAATGGTTTTTGGAATCAAGAAAATTGAGTTTTTAAGGGGATTTCTTTTTCAGACCCACTAGGGTCACATTGGTCCTAAATAAATGCCATTTATTCTTTCTCTCCAGTTTGAGTTTTGAAAGTGTTTCATTCATCACATGTGAACCTGAGACTGAAAAAGACATTAAAACACTTTAAAAACAGCATGTAATAGTGGACTATAATTTTTCTGAATAGCGATCAAGTCATTTTACCACCTATTCTAAAATCATTTGTTTTCCTCTATTATTATAATGAAGAAGTAACTGGAAGATTTTTTGGTAATTTCTTTTTGTTTTCATCCATGAATCTGATAAACACTAAAATCTATATTGACTTTTATAGGAAATATTGATTACATTTTAATCACAGAAGAGTGTACTTGTCACTGTGGACAAGTGCAGTTGTTCATTTCAAGTATTTTTTAGATTTGGACTGATGAACAGTAATAGTTTTTTTCATCTGATATTTAATGTTGCTTTGGTTTGACTTAAATCCATTCATGTTTGAGCCAAATTAAACATTTACATCGATAGAAATTAATTTTTTTCTTTTCTGGGGCTGTCAAAAAGTTCCCGGAAGTGTGATATAACGGGAGGGTGACAGATCAGGTCATGCGCACATCGTTGTGGAGGGAAGCGCAGCAAGTCTGTAGACCAGTTACAACAGGTCTGGATTGATTTTGGCGTGTAATTTTATTTAATTACCGTTTGAGTTATACTTGTGCATAGTCATTCGAACAACGTGTTAACATCAAGTTCATGTGCAAATTGGGGAAGTCACTTTCCCATACGCTAGCAGCACTGCGGTTTTCTTTAGTGCATTCAGCACCACAAACTTTCTTCAGTGCCGTAATTTGCACATGAAATTGATGTTAGAACGTTATTCGAACTGCGACTTTTTGACTGCCATTCACAACCCACCACGTCAGCACATAGTCGCACGCTCTTCGCAGTGCAGACGATCTAGGAAGACAGATGCCATTTTTTTAAGTAGCGACATCAAACTTTGAAGAATTATTTTACGGTAAGTTTTCAATATTTTTTGTTATATACAAGTTCATTGTTATGGTGAAACATATACAGTATTTAATAATATGTAATATGTTTGGGGCTGGACTTGTTAGTTAACCGTTACAATATGTCAGCGTTCACTGTGGTGTTATTGCATTGTACGACTAACTTGCATCAATGTTCTAAAAATACGTATTTTGAAAAAAATCATGATATAAGGGCAGTAACTTCAAATATCAGTGTGGGATATCAGTTGTTGGGTTTAGATATACGATGTATGTACAGAGAATGTTTTAAAAGCACTTAAATTACAAACATGATTTTGAAAATGGCGGTTAAAACTTAATAGGCACATATGTTGCATTTATGCGAGTAACATTTTTTGTTGTATAAGCAAGGGGATAATGTCTTTTGATTCAGATATTGATATTCAGATACATCAACATATAAGTGACTGAATAGTCTTTGTGGGTGATAATAATAAAACTGGTGATAGCGAATTATCCTTTACCCGAGTCGAGTCGTGAGAGAGGCATTGGAGAACCAACGGAAACTTGTTTTCTCTTCTACTACTTTAGACAGACATCTCACTGTAGCTGACGGGCCTTACCTTGAGTACAGAACAAAACACTTGAATGCACAAAAAGCAATGTTCGATTTTTACGGTCGTTTGAGATGATAATTAAATTGTGTTGAGAAGGCCCACTTGTCACGACATTTTGGCATACATATATTCGTTAAACAATGGTTGTGTCTTTCAAAATTTAACAAAAACATGTTGGAAAATGAGACAGGTTTGGGAAACCCAATGTTTTAATTTGTCTCCTTTTATATAGAGTATAATCCTTCTCAATTTAATTCAGTGATTGAGTAATGAAGAGGCTTATATGATTATTTATATGAGTTGGTTATTTCGTTATTGAGTTCTATTATTGAATTGAGGATGCATAGTTCTTGAGTCCTAAAAAGGGACTTTTTTTTTTTAACCATTTATTGTATTGTTAACGCTTATATTGTGGACGAACAATAGTATTGTACACATATACATAAACACATATGTGTGTGTGTGTGTATATATATATATACTGTATATATATATGTGTGTATATATATATATGTGTGTGTGTGTATGTTTGTGTATATATATATGTGTGTGTGTATATATATATATATGTGTGTGTATGTGTGTATATATATGTGTATGTGTGTGTATATATATATATATGTGTGTATGTGTGTGTGTATATATATATATATGTATATGTATGTGTGTGTATATATATATATGTATGTGTGTGTATATATATATATATATATATATGTATATGTATGTGTGTATATATATATATATATATACAGTGGGATGCAAAAGTTTGGGCAACCTTGTTAATAGTCATTATTTTCCTGTATAAATCGTTGGTTGTTACGATAAAAAATATCAGTTAAATATATCATATAGGAGACACACACAGTGATATTTGAGAAGTGAAATGAAGTTTATTAGATTTACAGAAAGTGTGCAATAATTGTTCAAACAAAATAAAGCAGGTGCATAAATTTGGGCACCACAAAAAAGAAATGAAATCAATATTTAGTAGATCCGCCTTTTGCAGAAATTACAGCCACTAAACGCTTCCTGTAGGTTCCAATGAGAGTCTGGATTGTGGTTGAA
>JANRMT010028174.1:150856552-150875494 GCA_026402145.1 Polypterus bichir lapradei
TTTTTTTTTTTTGTGATTTACTATAACCTGGAAATTTTCACGTTTTCACCCCAGCCCATAAAACAAATTATTTTTGGCCAAGTTAGCATTTGATCTGATGGTATTGTTGTAAATAGTTTTAACAGTATATTACTTATTTTGTAGAACAATCTCTTTATGTGGAATTGTAAGAACTGTGCACAGTCATTTAAAAGATGTCATCTTCTTAAACATTACCGACTTGAGCACAAGCAATATGGATGAAGTCAACCATATCCATGTACTTATTTGAACTGCCCCTGCAGCTTTAAATCATGGAATACTTTATTGAGCCACTTATCAAAAAGACATCCTATTGGAAAATCTTCCCAAGAAGTTGAAGCAGCTATATACAAGTGCCATGTTTGTGACTGCAACCAACTTTCTTCTAAAAATGAGTACTTTCAACATATTGGTATGCATCTCAAAAACCATAAGACTGTCAGTTGCATGTTCTTGGGCTGTTCATATAAAACCAACATCTATAACAATTTTGAAACTCACAAGTACAGAAAGCATAATTCAAGCACAGTAAATGGCTTTAAACCTGGCATTGTTGTTAACAGAGACTCTGATCCAGATTTCCCTTTCGAGGTTGATGACACCTTGGATTTTGAGGAAGTGGTATCCACCACTGATGACAGAGAAGATAATGAACTTGCAATGAATATTGAAGTAAAACTTGCTTCGATTTTGCTAAAGTTAGAAAACATATTTCTTGTTTCTAGCTCAGCTGTGGATGATCCTATCTGTGAACTGCAGTATTTAATCAGCTCTGCTTCTGTACCAATTATACAGACCACTATTGCTCAGGTATTGGAGCTTCACAAATGCCAAATTAATAAGTCCACCGTGCAGGAGTTAGCAACAACACTTTGCAATACCCATCCTGTTCATCTTGCAATTGGAAATCGTGGTCCACTTTCTACTTTTTGGAAATGAAAGGGTTACTACAAGAGCCATTTCAGTATTGTTGAACCAACTGAATATGTCTTAGACTCCAAGAAAAAACAAACTTTTCAGTATATACCAATTCTGAAGTCTTTGCAACAGGTTCTCAGTTCTAAACCTATCCTGGATAAAGCTGTCGCCTTTAATGAAAATGCATCGGAAGTGGAGAGCCAGTGTACAAATCGTTCCGGGATGGCATAATTTTTAAAGAGAACCCATTACATTCCCAAGATTTTGTTGTTTCTTTGATACTTTATTTGGACGATTTTGAGATCTGTAATCCAATTGGCACATCAAAGAAAAAACACAAAATTTGTGGAGTTTACTGGTTGCTAGGCAGTCTTCCTCCTGGTTGCCACTCATGTTTGTCGTCAATATATTTGGCTGCTTTGATTAAAAGTGATGATGTACGGTGTTACGGTTATGAGAGAGTGCTGGAACCACTAGTAAATGATCTTGTAATTTTAGAGCAGCATGGTATTTATGTTAGCAAGCTTGGGAAAACTGTAAAAGGAACAGTTCAGTTTGTCGTTGCAGATAACCTTGCTGCCCATGGTATTGCAGGTTTTGTTGAGAACTTCTCTGGAACATATGTGTGTAGATTTTGCACAGCAGAAAAATCAGACATTCAGTTGAAAGAAGTTAGAAGTGGTGCATTCTCTCTTAGGACAAAGGAGATTTATGCAGGACATCTTAAAACAGATAAAGAAAATGCATTGGCCAGCTACTATGGAGTTAAAAGAAACTGTTTTGTCAGAGAAGGTCTCATTTTTCAATGTAACAAGGGGTTTTCCACCTGATATAGCACATGATGTGTTTGAAGGAATTGTTCCAGTTGAACTAGCTTTGTGTCTGTCTCTGTTGATCTCAAAGAAGTATTTTACTTTGTATGACCTAAATCAGTCATTACTCAATTTTCCTTTCAAGTTGGGAGATCGAACAAACCACCCTCATGCTGTTCCTATCAATTTTGCATCCAAAAAAACAGTTGGTGGGAATGCTCATGAAAATTGGAGTCTCCTGAGGTTTTTACCATTGATTGTTGGTTGTAGAGTTCCCACAGATGAACCAGCTTGGCAGATACTAACAGACCTAAAAGATATTGTTGACCTAGTGGTAGCTCCTGTTCATACTGAAGATTCTATAGCCTATTTAGATTTCAAGATCTCAGATCAGATCAGATTCAGCTCTTTTGCCTAAACACCACTTCTTGGAGCACTATCCCCAACTTATTTGTCAGTTTGGTCCACTAGTTGCTCTTTGGACGATTCATTTTGAGTCAAAGCATAGTTACTTTAAAAGGGTTGTGCGGCACATTAAATGCTTTAAAAATGTGCTACACTCTTTGGCAGAGAGACACCAGTTTCAGATAGCATATTACTTGCATGAAAGCTCTCTCCCCAAACCATGTTTAGTGATAACAGATGTATCCAGACTTCCACTTGATGTCCTGATCAAGAATATTGCAGAAGCTTTAAGGCAGAGCTATCCTGAAATACATGATGCATGCTTTTCAAAAAATGTTACTTACAATGGGGTGAACTATAGAACTGGGATGATTTTGGCACACGGTTCATTAGGAGGACTCCCTGAGTTTTGTGAAATTGTTCAAATGGTTGTTCGACGAGACAAATTTTCTTTTGTTGCGAGGAAATTAAGTGCATGGTACCTGGAACACTACAGAGCCTTTGACCTTAAAACATCACCTGGCAGAGAAGTCTTTCTTGTACAGCCTCATGAATTAATTGACACATACCCACTTTCAGCATACTTGGTTTCAGGCATGCGGCTCATAACACTTAAGAGATACATTCATTCGTAACAGATCGATTTTTTTTCAATACCTAATTTGATAAATTTAGTTTACCATTCTTTATATTTAATGAAATATCTTAATTTTGTCTTTTTTTTTTTTTTCTTTTCACACCTTAGATTTTGTTGGCATGGCCGAGACTGGGAGGATACGTCTTAGGGTTGTTTTTGGCAAAGATGATGCCAGGAAAATGATCTTGCCAGATCGTGCATCTTCAGTAGACAAATTTGTTGAAGCTGTAAAGCAGACCTTCCAGATAAAAGAAGCCATAAGGTTACAATACTAGGATAATGACTTTGGGGAGTTTGTAAACATAACAGACATCTCTGATATTCAAGATTTTGGCACCATAAAAGTGATTCAATTGCAAAGTCTAGATTCTCCAAAATTAGAGGACTTTGTTCAAAGTACTTCAAGATCTTCAAGTGGTGATTCATTTTCTGTGGTGTCAGCTGATTCAGATGACACTCTGATCCTTCAAAAACCTGAATCCATTTCATCTCGAATCATGCCATGGCCACACATTTTCCCCATCCCTCGTTTCTCTTATGAGACTGAGCTTCAATTGGAGAAAGGAAATGCACAGTACATAGCCAAAAAAACAATGTTGATGATCAGCTCAAAAATGAAATCGGATATACTGCAGAAATTGGCCGAAGAGATTTTCAAATTCAAAGCATATCCACCAGATGCTGACTTCTGTGAGGTTTCAGAAGCCCTAATACAGTTGCATCCCTGTTTAAAGGAACCAGGTTCATACAATGGTTGTTATGGATGGAAACAGAGACTCAAATGTAAAATGGGTAACTATAGAACCCATCTTAAATTGTATAGTTGTGCTGAGCTTACTGTCAATTCAATCAAGACCAAAGCAGATGAAGACGCTTACCCTGCCAAGAATATAAAGAAGCCGAGACAGGCTGAAGCAAACCACTACCCTGCTTTACCAAGTGGTCAGACCAAAGAAAGCCTTGAAAAAGAAAGGACATTGCTACTGCAAGAAATGAAGAAGAGAAACAATGAGAAAGTGATTCAAGAAATGATGGCAAAGTCTTTTGCCTACAGGAGACAAGAAGTGGTAAATGAACAGCCAAGGACTGTGGATTTTGTGAAGAGATGGCCTGCTCTCTTTCAAAAGAATGATGTTTGTTTTCAGTAGATTATATTTGTACATTTTACTCGTACTTTCAATTTAGCTGTGCCTAAATCTTGTTTTTTTTGTGTGTGTTTCAGATTAATGCAGAATTTCTTCGAATCACAACTGTTCCCTTTGAGTCCAGGTTTTTTTCAGAGTTAGACAGACATTCCAGTCAGCTCATCAAACTCATTAGCAGCAAAGGTGGAGCCACACGAGTCAAAACTAGCAACTACATGACTGCTTTGTATCAGGTACAGTGAAATGTGGCCTTATCTGAAAAGCTTCTAAGTTTGTCATGATACAAACCATGCAAAATAAGACATTGTTTGTTTAAAAAACAAATATATATATTAAAATCATAGTATTGTTCTCATTTTCAGACTAGTGACATCAACACAAGGAGAGAATTAGTGCTTAGATCCCTTATTCTTTATCTTGGTGAGGATGACAAGTGCCTATTAAAAGACTATCTGGTAAGTACAAATAAACTTATCTTTTACAAAGTGATTAATATTGCTCTGTAAAATTTGCCTTCTATTTAATCATGGTATTCATTCTAGTGAAAGTTCAGTTCTAACATCTAGGAGTCTTAACACTGATGATTTTATCATTCACTGTGCATCCACAATAAAAAAATATGGCATTAACATTTGGCGCAGATGTCTGGGACATAATGAAAAAAATCTATTGTTTTTCTAACCAATGTTCTGATCCATTTTCAAGTTATTGGCATTTTTCTGACGGATTTTTCCCTTTGACTTGATGAAATGTTCAGCAGCTGGGTGGGCTATTACCAGTGTACCATTACTTGTGCAATGTATACATATAGCTTACTTTCTGGAATTATGTCCCACAGGATTGTCAAGTTGAGAAAGCTGAACAAGACGTGGAAAGAATGACCATGGGCATCCTCGTCATCCGGAAGGAGGGTGATGAACTTTTTAGTTCACTTGCAGATGTTGGGATCATCATTGAGGGTGTTGAGGTGATGAATGAACTCTCTTCAGTTGCCTCTGCTTGTGCAATACTGTTTGGACTAATATACACACTAAACTTAAGTTATCCAAATGAATTGAAAGTGACATTCGAGATGTTTCAAAAATTCTTCATGCAACTAGATGTACAGAAAAAATCATGTAGAGTACAGACTTTATACACCAAGCTACTTAACAGTGAATGAGAAAATGTAGAATGTAATGCATGTTCTGTCATTCGAGTTTTTGGTTTTCAGTTTTGATGTATTCAACTTTTAATAGGTCTTTACTCTCCAGATTTAAAAAAAAAATGGAGTTGCATTTGCATGAATCGGAAGTGTTCTCTGTAAATATATAGAAATAGCGTTTGAAGGAACATGTTACAGTTTTTGATGCAGCAGTTGTTTCACTGTCACCATGTTTGCATATGGCCAAGACTGGCCTTGTGTTTCATAGGCTTAGAGCCAATTGCCCATGTTTTCTTTGCACTAATCGACAGCTGAATGCAATTTATGGGAACTATGTGCTGAAAATGTGATTACTTCTACTTTTTGTGTCTTTCTCTTCACATTTCTTTGGAATGTAATTTCACTGATGTGTGAACAGGGTTATAAAATACTACCTTTAAATTAGCTTGTAGAAAGCACAAATTCACATACTGTATTAAGGTTTTTCTTTATATTGATAGTCGTAATTTTCGGAACCTTGTTCTGGTGAAATGTTTCATGTTCGAATACTGTACAAAATGTACCACTAATTTTGAAATAAATTTGCATCCATTGTTTAAAGCAAAACATTGTTGTGGTTTGTTTTATTAAAAATAACTTCACCCTAACAAACAGTGAATTCAACACCTTATGAAGAACATATTTAGTTGAGTCCAATTAAGTATTTAAGTTGGCATCATAATGATGGACGAAATTTTAATTTGAGTTTTTATAGAAATTTGGTTTGAGCTAAATACATTTTTTGCTTTTATTCGAGTTTTTAAAAAGGTTGAAACAAACTCAAATGAATTAAGTTTACTCAAATACTTTTTAAAGTTTGAAAGAAATCAATTATATTGCTTGTTACCTTGTGACCTAATTTGCTTAAGTTGATCCAACAAAACATTTTTTACAGTGTAGAAATGTGGTCATGCTAGAAATCTTTTTTCATTAAAGACGAGACTGAAAATGAAAAGTGTATTTTTAACTCCCACTACATACATTCTAAAATATTAGCAATATTAAACTTTTGCAAAGTTATTTTTCTGATATTAAATATTCATTGCTTTTTCAATAACTTGTTATATTACCGTTGTTCTTTTTTAATAAACACCATGAAGTGCACAATCTGAAAATGATTGTTTCATGTTGATTCTTAAATAATCTAATAAAATTGTTTACATGGTAGAAATTGCATTTTGTTATATTTTAAGCTACTAATTTAGCCACTCATGTTTTCAGACTTTAGAAAAGTTATTCTGATTTTTTTTTCGTTTGGCTTTTTAATGAAAAAAAGCTTAACCTTGCCTATTTGACCCTTATGTATTTCATTATGGACATAAGAAAAATTAGACAGTGCTCCAGTAGCATTCAGAACAAGGAAGTAGCCCTCCGAGGTACCAGCCTTCATCAGGTCCTAGACCCCCATATTAAACCAATTAAGAGTTGTTCAAAAGTCAAACAGCAGGTATTGGGAATGGTGAGAAAATCACAGACTAAAGACCCATGCAAAAACAGATAAAGTATTAAATACCACATGAATAACATCAACAACTTTTTTGTACATTACAAAAATTGTAGTTTGGTGTGTTTTAATATAATTATAATTAATATAATTTAACATAATTAAAGAAACAAACATATACTGTATATCCATAATACAAATAAGAAATAGAATAGTCCTAAAGTATACCATAAATTACTATTAATATATGAGTATTTTAAGTCTCTGCTGGTTATAAGAAAGACATTGTTTGAGGCTACAGTCAAATAACTAGAAAGAAGATGAAAACAAAAAACCCAGATAATGGACTACTATGGGAAATAAACCTCAAGGGATTCCAAGGGATCATTCATTTTTCATAATGCACCATCATAAAAGATGAGATGCAGAGAATTTTGTTAGTATAATACTTAGGGAATCCACCTTTCCTAACATCAAATGTGGCTGCAGGACACCACTGCAGAAAAGTGGAAAAAGAAACAAAAAGCAGTGCTTAGTGACTGGTGCAAATATTTTCACTATATTATGTTTTGGTACTTATTAAATCTATTACAGATGGGGCAAAAATGGAATAATAAAAGATTTTCTATTTTTTTAGTAGATTATTGGAAAAAGACACATCACCAGTTCTTTTGTGCTTTGTCTTTGGAATAATAAGAAAACCAGCATTAAGGAAACACTCCACTCAAATATGACATGTTTTATTTTACTTGCCCCATGTAGTTTATAGTAATGGCTAAGAAAAAAAAAATTAATCTCATGTTTTCATGGAATAACAGAGATAACAAACCTTCTAACAGAATGGCCATCTATGGAGGCGAACATGAGACAACAGCAAACATTATCAAAAACCTCAATAAAAAAAGTTTTATGCTTAATACACATGTCAAGTCTTCCAGTAGTATATTCACAAGGTGTAAAATGCAAGCAGTTTCTAAAATATTGTTAAATAAATACTTCTGGAAAATCACAGCAGTGCATGCAGAGGAAATGTTTTCACACATGAATGGGCTTTTGAATTGAAGACAGGACTCTTGACCAGTAAATAAGGAATGACGAGGTATTATCAATTCAGAGACAAAGAATTTAATCTTCAGAAAAGCATACAATTATTTTTCTGTCTCTAATATAAAGCTGAAACTAGCCATGAGGCACTACCAGAAAGACTGACCCATCGCTTAAGACAATTAATAAGAATGATGTGATCTGTGACATCAAATGTTGTACTTAAATCTGAGAGAAAATTAAATGCCACTTCATTAGCTTCAGCATTAAGACAGAAATCATTAACTACTTTAACCAAGCAGTTTCTGACTGTATGATTTATTGTAAAGCCTGACTGACAGTTACCCAGAATAGAGTTTGTAATTCAAGTAACCAGTAAACAGAGAAAAAAAAAACTTTTCTAAATTATTTCTTAAAAAGAGAATTGTCTAAAATTGTCCCAGACAAAACAGTCAAGATTATTTTTCTTAAGTAGTGGCAAACTAATGCAATCTTTTAAGAATCTGGGAAAACACCCGTTTCCATTGAACATTGAACTATTTCTAAAACATGGTCAATCAGCACATCAGAAAGTTCCGTAAAAAAGCATGTGGAGAATGAATCAAAAACAAGAGTGAACAGTTTTAGCTCAGTAATTATTCAACAAAGTTCAGTTAAATCTATATTAATAAAGGAGTTTAATACACTGTAATTAAGCATGCCGAGGTTCACCAAGGTTTATCTGTAAGAGTTGTATTGTATTATGTGTTGTGTTATTTAATTTTTCTTCAAATAACCCCGTAAAAGTCTAATTTTTGCCTGCTGAAGTTCTATGGATCCATTCCTATCAATGGAGCTGGGTTTAACAGATGATCAATAGTTGAAAACAATACTATTGGATTTCCCCCATTGTTGTTAATAAGCTAGGAAATTGAAAGTTTCTCTCAAGCCAAACTGCTGTATTGTACTTACAAAATTCCTAAGGGTTCATATAACTAAAGTACTGTTGCTTTTGTTTTCCTCTATTATTACTCTACCTTATGACAAACTCTTTAGAGTATATAGAGTATAGAGTATATATATAATGCCTGTTTGGGGAAGATTAAGAAATCTTTGCTGTGTCTAGTCTATATAGCAAAGTATTATAGAAATAGGCAAATATGCTCACGAAAGACTCAATGAGGCTCTTTCTGTCTTAGCCATCTATAGTTATCTTTGAATTTTTTAGAAAATGTTTGACTTGTGCTGTAGCCATGACATTATTGGGCATTTTAAACTTCAATCTAACACTTCACTGTTCATTATGAAGGCAGATAATATGCACATTCAATAAATAGCTCTGCATGATTCACTTCTCAATTTTTATGTTTGATTGACTGAGGTGAACAGAGAGTAGATTTCTACTGAGAGAAATGTAAAATCTGTTGACCATAATAACCTGTCATTTTACCTTCTTTGGTAGGTTTGTATTTTTTTGAGCATAGCATGGTCCTCAACCCCATTACAGTCTTTCTTATGTAAGCAGTCTAAGGGCGTTTTTAAATTAGTTGGCTCTTTCACTTTCACTGAGTTCCAGAAGTCTGATTAGATTGTTGCTCTTATTACTGGCAGAGTCAGACCCAAAGTACTTTCAAGCAATACTGTCTCATTTATCTCCAATTACTTGCTGCATGCCCATATTCAATAGCATGTTCTGTCTAGGCAGCTGGCACCCATCATGCCCATTAGGCTAATAGCCATATAGTTAAAGAGGAGAGACAATCAACGGCAATGTTCCGTCTAAGGCCAGGTATCCCATGAGCACTACTTAGTATTATGGAATATACAGTAATTAACTTTCCATACAGAATATACAGTAATTAAATTTTCATAAGTAATAATCAGATTTTTTGTGTGTTACAGCACATAATTGAAAATGTATTTACTAGCATTGTATTTTTTATTAATTATTCAAGCACAAAATGTTTATTTATTTACTTCTGCATTTATCATGCTGAACAGATATACTGAATATTGCTCATGATCAGATCTTAAAAAAAATGTGTAGTCAGTTTACCTGCCTTTTTTGGGCATGTTAAAGATGAAAGATTATTAAAGATCATTCACATTTGATTTAAAATTGTATTTGCACTAGAGACTAACTACACACTTGCAAAAATGAGAGTCTACCAGAAATGTATTTCAGTCTTTTAGAAAAGTAGATTTTCCATCTATTCACTCATTCACAATTGAGTACATCTAAATCTATTAGAGCCTAACTCAAATAAAACAGAAAAGACAAGAACAGCACAAGAAACTTTTTTTTTTGTATACAGAAATCAACTGACATTGAGTAAGGATAGAAAAATATTTAGGCAGAGTCTGATGGGTTAGGGGAAATGCTTGAATTGATCTCCTTATCATAATCCAGTAAGCCCCAGAGTTCATGTTATTTAACACACTCTGCATGCCTGTGTGTGTCTGTATTTTTTATAGAAAGATGCATTTTATCCTATACTGTGTTTATAAAACAACATAATTTCTAAAAATATTCTAATTGTAAAAGTAGTGATGAGAGACCTAATTTGCCAAAAAACCACCATCTCTGGTGCTTCTGATTTAATGGTTTATTCAAACATTAATGATTTATTCCTCAATTCAGGGTTAATAGTTGAAATATGTGGTCAAGAAATAAACATTAAACTCTGCATGAATGATTATTGCGATGGATGGGTGATGGGTGGGCATTTGGTGGTGTGGAAGAATAATTTTAGGGTAACATAACATTAATCTTATAGAAATAGCATAAAGGGTTAATAAATGTTGAAAATCAGATAAAGACCAAGTGAACAACAAAACGTACTGAAAGATGACTAAGAAGTCAGCAGATGTCCTGTAAACAACCAGAATAGACAGTTCTCAGTTCTATGCACAGAAATTTCAAGGGTGGTGGCTCATCTCAAAGGTATAAGAAAAACCAGAATATAATATAATAGACTTTTGTTTTATATAAGTTGTTTGGGTGCAAACCAACGAACCAACCAGAGTAAAACACATGCACTGACACTGTATGTAAATACAATAGTTTATAAAATGAACGTCAATTCTTTGTTTCTCTGATCATTCTGACCAGGCTGTAATAGACTGCTTTTGAAGAATGCTCCCTCCATGGCATTTTTCCGAGGAGTAATTAAAAGATACAATGGTCAGCTTTTCTCCTGCCTGATAACTGATTTGTCCTGTTAGGGGATGTTTCTTTCTTTAATAAGATGTTAAATTTCTTCCACAATGGGGGATGGATGGGCAAAAAATCATAACACAGATTAATTGGGCCATTTTAATATCATTTTTGAAAGGATTCGCCTGTAGCCTTTCAATGCCAAATTGACGAAAAGAATGCCAGTGTGCTGGCACTGCTTTGTAAAATTTGTGCTGAAAAAAAAAAAAATGGAAACAACAGAATTTAATTCTGACCCAATTCTGTTCTGACCCATTTATTTTTCAATTCAGTTAGCTGTTGAATATGCAGATTTAATTTCAGTTTAGTTTTATGGAAATAAACAGGTTGACTTTAATACAGTCATTTTTCTGACACCACAAAAATTGTTTGTTTTAGTCAGCCATGCTAGTAACAGTAAAGTTAATTGGTAAAGTGACAACACATAGGAAAACCAACCTGACATTGTGGAAAGGCGCAAAAAGAATAGAAAACTAGTAAATACATTTTAATTTGCAAAAATAAAGCAAAATTTTGAAACTCTCACCAATTGCAAAAGATGTATAGTAAATAGAGGCTGAGAATAATTAAAAACCAAAACAAATTATAACAGTGTTGCTTTTGATTGCTCTCTTCATGACAAGAAAATTGGTCAAATAATCAACTCAGTACTTGTGTCCAAATTTGTCAAATTGCAGCCTAGCTGCTCACTTATTTTCAGAAAGTTTATTCTGCCACATAGATGCTATCACCACAACCAAACAACAAATCCTGAATTATTTCATAAAACAAAACATAATGGAGACTAAAATGGATCTTCTTGTCCTGTGCTAAGTCTGTTTCAGTTTCACCAACAAATATATTGATGGAGACCAAAGACACATTTTGACAGATCACAGAACCTTATCCTCTGTCTAGCCTATCTTTTTTGCCAATAGGTCCTGCCATTCTTCATAACTCAAAAAGCAAAAAGTTGTCGATGCCTGTGAAAATGTATTTATAGCATTTAAACAAGATATGCACTTTTATCACCCACTTCCATTTCTTTCCTCATTGCAAATTTCACAGGTCCTTTATATGCTTACAAAAAAAGGATAAAGAAGAAAGTAGCCTCACCCTGTTGTAATAGGGATGTCAGCTAAAATACAACATAGCATTCATTATTCAAAACTTACAAATTTCTATTAAAATTAACATTCTCATTTTGCTTTATTTGACTTTCTTTTGCCTTATCTTAAAAGGAAAATAAGCCATTTTTCCACCATTTCTCTATGCATGAACTTGTTCATTCTTTTTAGGACTGTTGAATGTCTATATTTTCGGGTTCCTCAGTGTGTAGTAATAACTATGAACAACATGTATGTTATAAGTAAAATAATACCTTCTGAATAAAGTCTCTTCTAAGACTAAATTTCTTTTGCACAGACATTGCTGCTTGGCTACCTGTTCTCTACAGAATAACAAGAAAGGTCTCCAGTAGGTTAAAATGTTACTACTCCATTTTTGTAACTACTCCTGTTTTGTAAAAATAAACCATTATATTATTGAGACTCTAATGTAGTTTAATGTACCGATCATAATGGCTTTAGTAATAAGGCTGTCCTGAATTGTTTCACTTAGGACTATATTCATCTGTTTGTAAAAAAAAGTTCAAAATGTACCGCATGAGAAACAGGTCATTTAAGTAGCCTTTAGTCTACAATCATCTGAACTCCAGCTACTGAGTGACAGGTGTTGTATGCATTATGTAGGCTTTTATAACTAAATTAATGTTACCACATTGTTTATTTTAAAAATATTAGAAATCCCAAGCATAAAAGCAAACCTGCTGCTTACTAACCTTCCAATATGAAATTTAAAGTAAATGGGAGCTACTCTTGTAAATTGACTTAATAAGGGCAAATGCACATAGCTGTGTTTGAATGATGGGACATAATACATCTGCAGTAATTACAGAACCCTTCAGGCATGAAGAGAAGGAGATTAATTTAATTCCCTGGGCTGCAGAAGACTCAGTTGTCATACAGAAAATGATCATATTTTTTCTCATAGTAACTTTAGTATGAGATATTTTGGCTGAAAGTAGGATCCTACTTATTTAAGATTGGAAAATAAGTTAGGGATTGCTATTATCCAGAAATGGTACTATTATATAATGTCTAAGATTAGTTATTACAGCTGAGAGATTAATGATTTTCGTCAAACACCTTTAAATCCTACTGCATAGATATGGAATACAGTGTTATAAAATCTGTAAATTTCTTAGAACATTAAATAATCTAATGTTAAGCAATCTTTAAGTGTGAATTTACTTTTGTACAGTTTTGATTATCAGTTTCTGCGGTGGGTTGGCGCCCTGCCTGGGATTGGTTCCTGCCTTGCACTCTGTGTTGGCTGGGATTGGCTCCAGCAGACCCCCGTGACCCTGTGTTCGGATTCAACGTGTTGGAAAATGGATGGATGGATGAATGATTATCAGTTTAAGACGCGGCAGCACAATGGCACACAGCTCCTGGGACCTGAGTACAGTTTCAAGTGTACTCATTGTCTGTGTGGAGCTTGCATGTTCTCATGGTGTCCACAAGGATTTTTCATCAGATATTCTGGTGTTCTCCCACCAATCTTAAGAAATTGTTTAAGTGTCAAGTGAGTATGACTGTGTGTGTGATTAATCCACAGTAATGGAGCTTGCTTTGTGCCTTGGAATTTATTTCAATGTCCCATGATTAGCTTTCATACGAATTCATTCCTGAATTAGCATGTACAGTAGATATGAGTTGTGCCTTAAAATTATAAGTGTATATGTTGTGTTTTTGCTCTATTAATGCATATTTAGCTTAATTTTATAGTAAATGCTTAATGTAAAAGTACTTGGAACATAGACAAAAGGTAAGAATTAAGCCATTGACACATTCTTCTTACTAGAAGGATCTGAAAAAGTGGGAATGGAGAACTTATAAACTCTAATTGAAGGTTACTTTATATGTAACCAAACAAAAAAGGAAATGTAGGAATGCATCTGTTTTGGATGGCCCTAATAGAATGGACTTTTTAAAAATGAAAAACTGGATAAAATTCTAAAACAGTCAGAACACCCTGTCATGATGCTTACTGCTTGAAAGATGTAGCTCCACACTTGCTGCCTGCTATACTCAGAAGCAAACTAAATTGTAACAACTGTGAGTAAAATTATAAGAGATAAAAATGACCAGCTTCCCAGCTTGTTCTGGTGATGCTCTGCCCTCTACGGCTGTTTGTATGTGAGAAGTTAACCTGCACAATTTGTTTTTCAAGTGCTTATGTGGTCACAAGTGCATTTGTACACACGAGGATTGTAATTACTATTTCACTTAAACATATTAATTATTTTTGTATTATTATGACACCATTTTGTGAGTTATCTGTTTAGCCATTTATGGATGCAGCCATGTTCGTTTATGACAACGATGTTCATTGTAGGTCATGTGTGTTGTCACATTTAATGTTATCACTGTGCTACTATTTAAGATGGCAATGCTACGCAGGTAGCATTCTAGGTTTGAGATAGTTTTCACAAAACATCTCTTTGTAGACAATGTAGGAAAGTAATCTTTAGTGTAAATCAGCGCGATATGCACAATGCATTCACTCATCCAACTTAAATTCCTTTATCGAGAACATTTATCTCATTTAAAATTGTCTAAAATGTATCTAGGCCAAGATTCAACCTGTGAACATTACAGTCCAACCTCACTAGGCCACATGTTTTGGGCCTATACCAAATCAAAATTATTCTGGACAAAAATCTTTAAATGCCAATCAGACAGCCACTCCTACCTCATCACCAACTTTGTTTGGTGTACTCCCAGATGGGCCTAAAGACGACAAATTGATTGTAATTGCTTATATCACATTACTAGCTCATAGACTTATGTTGCTCAACTGGAAGAATACCAGCCCACCTGTTAAGTCAGTGGGTGACTGATATTCTATACTATTTGAAATTGGAAAAAAAATAAATTCTCACTTAGAGGATCTGTTCAAAACTTAAAAAAAAATATGGCAAGACCTAATTAATCAAATATTAGAATAAGCATTTTTATCAGGAAAAAGGATAGCATCTGTTCTTTGTTCTATTCTCTCCCCTCTTTCTCTCTGGCAGGGATTGAATTATGATTTGTTAAGTTTTACTTGATTATATGGAATGTTTTCTTCAAATAAAATCAAGAAGGTTAAAAAAATAGTCTAGAGCAGTGGCTCTTAAACCTTTTTTTTTTCCATAACCAAATTTTGCCATTTGGGTGTTTTCATGACCCTCAATCACAATGGATTGTCATTCAGGAGATGCATCTGTCATTTCTTGTCATTTGTGGGGGGAAGGTTTAGGTGATCCACCTTGGATAATAGGAGAATCTGCATCAGTTGTTAAATGGTCGCTGGTCATCATCTCTTTTGGCCTTGTAGAATAACTGTGGATCAACTTGTTGTCTTGGGGGGTCTGTTTCTGACTGACCACAATGCATTCTGTAAACCATCCCAAGATTCTTTCTTAGTCAGTACTATTGTAGTTCATGACTCAGCTCAATCCAAGTTCAGATATCAGAGGCTGCAGCCAATAGTTTAAGAGCTTTAATTGTTTTTTCTTGATGTATTTTTGGATTTTGTTTTTGAACATACATGATCAGTGTTCCCCTGTTATTTTGTGTATTAGGCTACAATCCTTCCCTTGACTACTTATTAGTCTCACCCTTTATGAAAGTCCACTTCTGCGGTATTTTTCTTACAAAATGCCTTTTGGCTTGCCATTACTTTGTCACCATGGCCATAACATATATGGGCTAAACAGTGCAGATTGCTGCAGGTACAATTAAAAGAATAATTTTTCAGAAACTGCACAAGATAAATGAGTTTAATTTTTATTTTCTGTGAAAAAGGGGGGGGGGGAGTCTAAAACAGGGATTGCACTGTATTGGTGTTGCATATGTGTAAGTAAAGTGTACTTGTATGTGTAAAAAAAATAATACAGTATATTAATGTGCCAGGTTTTAGAATATCCCAGCACAACAGCTCACCTCTAGCAAATTTTAATTGTCAACCTTTTGAATTTCTTCCAGAAAATGGTGCAGGCAACAAGTTTATCCCAGCAGATACTTCACAAAAGGGTGGTAATACACTGTTACTTCAGAGGCATGTTTAGTTCACAACGCATAGATATCCAGCTAAAGAAGTGCTAGTAAATAACAACTGACATAGGAAAAAAGTAATTTAAAATATGTCTACAGATGAGATATTGGACAAAACATTTGTTTAGTTAATTTAATTAAGGTAAGGAATAAGTGTGGCTAAAGTTAAAACACCTACTAGAGGCTACCCTCTCAGCATTGATGGGTGTAAATGAGAGTTTCCATTTCAAGATGTATTTATGTTATGCTTGTGGTGTCACTGAAGTAAATAAATAAAGAAATTAATAAATGCATAAAGAAATAAGCAACAAAAAACAATTCATGACACATTTAAATATTTATTCTCATATATTATTCTGTTGTTATTTATTTATTGTCAAATTTCATAATGCCTGTGGTGGGCTGGCGCCCTGCTCGGGGTTTGTTTCCTGCCTTGCGCCCTGTGTTTTTTGGGATTGGCTCCAGCAGACCCCCGTGACACTGTAGTTAAGATATAGCAGGTTGGATAACGGATGGATGGATTTCATAATGCATTTATTTTCATATTTATTTATTTATGAAATTTTGCCTGAAACATTCCTCCATAGGACCTGGGTTCACTTCCCAGGTCCTCCCTGTGTGGAGTTTGCATGTTCTCCCCGTGTCTGCGTGGGTTTCCTCCAGGTGCTCCGGTTTCCTCCCATAGTCCAAAGACATGCAGGTTAGGTATATTGGCGATTCTAAATTGTCCCTAGTGTGTGTTTGGTGTGTGCCCTTCGGTGGGCTGCCACCCTGCCCGGGGTTTGTTTCCTGCCTTGCGCCCTGTGTTGGCTGGGATTGGCTCTGGCAGACCCCCTGTGACCCTGTAGTTAGCATATAGCGGGTTGGATAATGAATGGATGGATTCCTCCATAGGAAAGAACAGCCTATAATTAAATTGCAAGAAAATCACAAATTAGAGGGGTCACACCTTTAATGGAAATAACAGTTAGTTACTCAGAGGTAAGTTTATTAAGAATGGTAAGAAAAAGTAAAAAAAAATTAAAATGTATTCAAGCTTAAAGACCATATTTTGAGACAGAGATAGAGGTGTTGAACTAGGCTATGCTTTTTTTTTTTTTAATTTGAAGAACAGAAGATGAACACCAAGTAACCTTTGCACCAGGGAAAAGCAACATGGTGTTGGCTGCATGACAGTACAGTGCAATTTGTTTTTGTATCACTACTAGGATAATTAATGAAATCACCAAATCCAATACATGTCCAGTACACTGTATAGATGAAATCATAAAAAGGATGGCATGTTATCACTGACAAGACGCAGGTGCCACTGACAGCAGTATCACTAAAGGAGACAGCTTTTCCACACTGAATGAGGAATTTCAATACAGGATACTCCATTTAGCATTCTTGAATGACTCAAATGCTAGTATCCCATTGTCATTATTAGGTTGTTAAGTCTTTTCTAGTGGAACTGCTGTCAGAAACAATAATTCATTACATAATTTTGGAGACTGACAGTATAAAGTTTGGAATGAGTATATGCCTGCTGGCTGGAAAATTAATCACTGAAAGGCCATCACCATTGATATTATTTTTGGTAGGACATTAACCCATTTATGTTATGTTACCCAGGAATTTAGAAAACATGAGCAAAACCTCACCTCATGCATGATAAATGAATCAAGCTGTAGAATATCAATACACTTGGTTAAAGACACAATCTCAGTAATATAGAGGAAGCACAAAGTCTTCCTATGCAGTTTTCCGAAGAATGAAAAAGAGTTCTTTTTAATCTGGTGGACTGGAAGAAATGTGGTCCAAGGCATCTCTGTTATTTTCTTTGGGTGTGACGGTGTTATCAATGAGACATCGATCAAGATGACATTCCCACTGTCTTTCTCTATATCCTCCAAAGATGGTTGAGGTTTGCTTGCTAAACTATGGTAGACTAAAAGTGCTAGACTATGATGGGGGAAATGTGGCCCTTAGAAATATCATGGGATCTATAGCAGGCAAGAATGGTTAGTCAAGCATAAGAGATCTGTTTTTCTGCAGGATATTGCTTCTCTAATTTGACCAGGATATTACTCATGTATTCTTGTTCTTGTATGTTGTTTCTGCTTCAGGCAAATTACCATAATAAAAACAGGCAGTCTGTTGAACCAACATTCTAAGTGATCTTGTTACTCAGTGCTCTCTGTCTATTTTGTGATTCTAATCTTATTCATTATTACACACATGATCTTTTGGCTATTAAATCCGCTGATCACAGCCACTCTGACACCATTCAGCACCATGATATTTTACATTCTACTCCAAGAGTAAAGGTCTGAGACAAATAAGTAAAATTAGAAGTAAAGTTCAGTCATGGTTTGTTACTAAAAAAGTCGAAAAAGTGTGTCTAAGCAGAAATGAATAAATAATGTAAAAACAGGATCAAAGCCAAAAAGACAGAAATACAATAAAGCTGAGATCAAATAGTAAATTCTAATTTATATCAATACTAGGACAGAGTTTGCACTGTGTCGCCATCTTTCGTAGGAGGGAGGTGAGGATGTGATATGACACGTGTCCTCCAGGTCACATGACCAGCGTGAATGTGACTGAGAGAATAAAACTGAATAAAAAAAAAAAACGCTAACCTTTACAAGGACCATAAATTTACACCGGCTGTTACAGACTCAAATCAAATGTATGTTTTTATTCTATAATAGTAAGAGTAAGAGCAGCTCTCTACTCAAAACGGAGGTGTCTGGGATCGAACCACAAACATCTGATTAAGAGACAGCAGTTCTTACCGCTGCACCACCAAAGCGGTTGTATTAAAGGTGTGTCAATGTCGCACCCTAATGCAAGTTCTTTTTTGTCAGTTATATTCTCAAATAAAAGTGCACTTGTTTTGTTATACTTGTACCTTTTGTTAAAGTGTTTATTTAATATTTGGACTTCAGGCTTCACACATTAGACAGATAGATAGATAGATAGATAGATAGATAGATAGATAGATAGATAGA
>JANRMT010028174.1:150875504-150890583 GCA_026402145.1 Polypterus bichir lapradei
AGATAGATAGATAGATAGATAGATAGATAGATAGATAGATAGATAGATACTTTATTAATCCCAAGGGGAAATTCACATACTCCAGCAGCAGCATACTGATAAAGAACAATATTAAATTAAAGAGTGATAACAACGAAGGTATAATTATACATTATACACTTCATGTCTACATTTTGTCAATTACTAAAACATGAAAAACGTTTCTGTTTTAACAATGTGTTTACATAGATTGTTGTAGACACGGAACACACATCAAATACATATATTCCAAATAACAATATATTGTTTACCCTATACAACTCCCGGCAACCCACACACAAATAAACAGACAAACTGAGAGAACTTTCTGCCCTTTCTGGATTGGTGGAAAGATTGGATAGCAGGCTGCTTGCTGCTTGTGTTGATCGACATATTTACAACACAAAAGATACTGACAGAGAGGTGTGAACGGATTTAAGGTGGGCCGGGATAACAAGATTTTTCGTAGGCTTTGGTAATTCTAGTGTAATATCATGACATCATTATTGTGAACACTGAGAGAAGACTAATAAGATCTAAGCTCAATAAATCCACAAGTAAGAAGTTCATATTTCAATAACAGAAATTACCCCAATACAAATGGAGGTAAAATCGTTGACCATAAAATATAACTAATAAATCTAGGAAATACTATAAGTCCTTATATTCTACTCAGCTTAAAGAAGACAAGATACAGTGCAATCTAAGAATTTTTTTGACACAATACACAATACAACAGCTTGATACTCTTAGTAAAGAGGCACTGGACAATCCTCTGACTCAGAACTACTGGATTCTATAAACTCCTCACTGTTAAGTGGGAATGCAGCAGGCCTTGATGGGTACCCAGTGAAATTTAAAAAAAAAAGTTAATCTAAGTTAGCTTCGCTATTATTAGCAATGTTTATAGAAGTTAGAGACATTATTCTACTTCAGACTTTTTGCCAAGCATTAATTACTACTTTGTACCTTTCCAAAGAAAAATAAGGGCTTATTATGTGAACCATTCAAACCAATTTCACTTCTGAATGGTAATGTTAACATACTCTCCAAAGTTCTAGATACAAAGATTTAGAAAGTGTTTCATTCTGTAATACCACAAGACCAAACCAGATTTTTTAACAGTTGAATTCCTAAAGCCTATAAAAAAACTCATAATTCTAGGCCACCCTAAACTCCTTCTCACCTCTCTGTAAGCATCTTTTGTTTTGTAAATGTGTCGATCAGCACAAGCAATCAGCAGCCCTCTATTGCATTCCCCAAACCCAGTCCCAGGCCCCCCACTGCCGGAGCTCAACTTGGGAAAAAGTTCTCCCAGATCAATTCTTGTTTATGTACATGTGAGGTGCTTGGGGTTACATAGGGTAAATAATATGTTGTTATTTGGAACACATGCATTTCATGTGTGTTCCTTGTAGGATGTAGGATGACAGAAAATGTGAGAATCAAGGTACTCTACACAACTGTGTTTGATCTTATTCAGGAAAACATCCCAGTCACCCCACGGGAGAAAGACTTAAAGCTTATGAAACAATTTCTGAACAGAACCGTAACAGTTTGGGGGGTGGGGTGATGGAATAACAGGATGCTACACAGATAATATGGTACTGTATATATTGACCCACAGACATTTTTACCATTAGTCCTTAATGCACTAGCAGAATTTCAAAAGATATCTGGACTCAAAATCAATTTCAATAAAAGTGTGTTTTATTTCCAGTGAACTCTGTATCACACAATGCTAGACTGGAAATCTATGTGTTAATTTTATTAGAACAGTTTAAATATCTATGGGTAAACATCACAAGTAAATACAAAGATCTTTTGCAACACAGTTTTGCTATCAGTAAGGAAAATATCAAACAAGATGTGAACAAATCATCTACCCTCCATCTCACATTAGCAGGGAGAATAAGTACTGTTAAGATTATCATCCTTTCCAAGCTTCTTTTTCTATTTCAGAGCATCCCTATATACATTAACCAATCATTCTTTAAGAAACTAGACTCAATTTTAACCTCATTTATCTTGAATTTGGAACATCCACACCCTCAAAAGGCTACCCTAGAAAGACCTATATTGATGAATATACAAAAGCCTGTTGTGCAATAGAAATAAAGTCTTGCTGTACTTCTTATTCTGCCCTGCTTTTTGTCCCAGTAAATACTGGTAATTGTCAATGTAATAATCCAATTGTCCATTCAATCAGTCAGAATATGGAACCAATGCAGGATGCACTTCAAGGCAAAGAAGCTTTTATCTGTTGCTTTTTTACACTATACATTTTATAGCCCTCTCAAACCTACACAGTAGTTAATCTTTCAGGAATATCTGGGATTAAAATACTAAGAGAACTCCGTATAGATAATGTTTTTTTGCATCTTATGAGCACATATGCTTCAAATTTAATTTTCCAGCAACAGAATTTTTCCACTACTTTCAAATCAAAAATTTTGCTAAAAAAAACTACCTAGTTTTCCACACCTCCCACCCATTTTTATTCTAGAAGAAATGCTGATCAGTCTTGAAGACAGCATCTCAACAATATATAAAAAACATCTCAAAGTCTCTTCCTTTCTTAATTCTAGGGTACGGTGGGAAAATTTCACCTCCAATTAATTAATTGATCTTTAATTGAAAGATCACTTTTGATCAATATCTCAGAAAAGGAGTGGTAGACAGCCATGTATAAAATACACTCTACTGTAGCTCCATGTGCTCAAAGCATTCCATAATTCATAATTAAATAAACTCTTTCATCAATCACATTTGTCTCATTTAAAATTGTCCAAAATGTATCAAGGGCAAGATCCAACCTGCGTGCATCGCTATCTAGCACCAGTCTCACTGGGCCACATGTGTTGGGCATGCACCTAATTATCATAATTTTGGACAAAAGTCTTTGAATACTTATTTTAGACAGCCTTGGTGTCACAATACCTCCTAACCCATTATCAGCTGTATTTGGTGTAATCCCAGATGGGCTTAAACTGGAGAAGGACAAATTGATTGTAATTGCTAATACCACACTACTAGCAGGTAGACTTATCTTGCTCAACTGGAAGAACCCTAACCCACCTTTTATAAGTGTAAACAAGAGAAAGGAAGCAGAAAAAGAGTTAGGGGTTTACCCCGTATATTGTGAACAATTCCACAAAAGAAAATACTTTAACTCCAGAGAAGTGTGGGTCAGTGTCCAAATAGGGACATACAAGGAAGGTAAGGTGCTTGGCTTTTATAGTTGTGGGGGAGAAAGAGGTGGATCTGTGAGGGTTCAGGCAGAAAGTGAGGTCAGGACAAGGCGTGGTCAGGAAGGAAATGTAGGACCTGGTGAAGTTTTAGGTGGGCTTCTGTTCAGGAGATCTGCAAAACGGGAAGAAGAAAGTTTAGTATGCTTTGTCAATGCACCTCGCGTCCTGAACCGAGAGGTTGTGAACACGGGACAGGGCATCAGCATTGGCCTGAAAAGGGTCCCTGTGATAAATGATGGTGAAGTGATATGGCTGTAGATCCAAAAACCACCTCATGACTCGTGGGTTCATTTCCTTATGCACTGGAGGGTGGTATGGTCTGTGACTAGAGTGAACTTGTGCCCCAGAAGGTAGCACCTCAGCTGTGTCACTGCCCATTTAAAAATGAGAGTCCCTCTCTCTCGACCACAGAATACCTGGCTTCTAGGTCCCGCAGTTTCCGGCTCAGGAACATTATGGGGTGTTCAGCAGTATCAATGCTGTGTCTCAACACGGGTCCAATTCCTGTGTCCGAAGCATAGTCTAGAGGATAAAAGGCAAAGACAAATCTGTTGCATTTAATACCGGTGCTGACATAAGGGCCTGCTTGATGTCATAGAAAGCAGCAACAGCCTAGTGATCCCATACCACACGATTGGGTGCATGCTTCTTTGTTAGATTCGTTAACGGTGCTGCTTTTTCGGAGGAACGAGGCACAAACCGGCGGTAGTAGCTTGCTAAGCCCAGGAAGGCTTGGATCTGCCATTTAGTATGACCTGGAACTTGGACACTGTGGCCTGACAGTGCCCCTGTTGACTAGATAGCCGAAATATTTAGCTTCAGTCAATCCAAAGAAACACTTCTAGTGTTCAGCACACCGCCTTGATGTGCTGTATGTGTTCATCCCATATACTGGAACAGATGACTACATCATTCAGGTTAGGCAGCACTATAGGCATTGTGGGGCTGGAGCAGTTTGTCCACCAGACGCTGGAAGGTTGCAGGCGCCCATGCAAGCCAAACTGGAGGACATGGTACTGCTAGTGTCTGCTAAGGGTGCTGAATGCTGTCTTAATTTTTGCGGACTTCGTTAAAGGACCTTACCAGTACCCTTTCATCCAGGGCTGAGGAGTCGGTAGATAAATTCTTCAACTCTGACTCCAACTCCTTAGTTTCCGGTACTTCTGACTCCGAGTCTCCGACTCCTCTGCATTTAATATGCTAATGTACTTTCCATATTGATTGAAGGAAGGCAACATACACATCATTTAAACACAGAACTACTGGCTAGGAAGCTGACTCTCTACCGTATTGGCCAGTTAAACAAAAAAATGAAAACAATAAGGTTTTATTTATTGTTTTTATCAAGTGGCTATACAGTAGTAGCATGCATAAAAATCAGGAACAGGAACTTTACCAGATTAAAAAATTTAAAACACATTCTTCGGTAGTTTTAAAACAAAAACAAACCTTAACTACATGAACAAAAAACAGTTTATATATTAATCTTGGAATAGAGTTGTAGAGCAGAATAGCTTTTAAATGCAATCCAAAATTAACTCAATGCAGTGTTCTAAGAAACAGAATTGCTTCTGCCAGATCCTCTTTCATAGAAGCTCTTAAATCTGACTTGATTATTTTTAGAGCTGAAAATAGCCTTTCAACACTGACTTGGGTGGGTGGCATTGCTGTTATAGTTCTAGCCACATCACTAATAATCTCTAGATCAACAAGGATGGCTTCTTCTACAGTCAGTTTCTATGAGTGATCATACTTTTCATCTTCTTTTAATTCTTTAAAAAACTCCTGCTGGAATCTCTTTATTTGGACATTTACTGGTCGTTTATCTTTCACACATAGGCAACGTCGCTTTGCTTTTGAAACTTCTGTTTTGTCCAAGTAAGAATCAAAGTCTAATTATTCATTTGAAGATGATGATCCTGAGTTACCAGTGCTTATCATTTCATCCAGTGGTAATGTTTCAGGCAGTAGTAATGCCTTCATGTCAACTGCTACAACATAGACTGCCTTTTTTCAATTAGCAATCTGGTCACTGCTCAACAAAATTCAGCTAATTGGATCAACATGAATAGCAGTTAACAAGGTTTGATCATCCAGTAAGAGACTCTCTGTTTTCTTCAATGAAGATACAATGCCATCAGCTATTAACCCTCAAGTTTTGTTTAGGCAACATATCAAACTTTTCCATTCCAAGAAAAATTTAATTGAGTGTTAAATCTTCATATTGCAACCTCTTGCTGACAGTAAAGGGGTAAGAAAGTAGACTTTCCAGTTCTTTTACTTGTGCCCACTGGCTTTCAGTTAATAAAACATTTTCATTGTCCAGTTCTTCAAGAAAGTCTTTTAGTTCAAGCAAACGCTTTACCATCAAATAAGTGCTTCCCCAGTGTGTTGTTTGATCCAAAATGGCTCCTTTTCCTGGACGTCTTTTCAAAATGACATCTGTTTTAGGGACCCTGGCTGCAACAGTTACTTGCCACAATTTGCCAATTAGAATAGCTGCATGGCGATCTTTCAATCCATTTCTTATTGCAAGTTGCAGAGTATGAACAGCACAATGCATATGGGGAATAGTAAGCTTAGATGATTCTTCAGCAATGTTATCCAAAATTTCACAATTCTTTTCGGTTTCACTTTCTCCAATACTTACAGAACTGTCTTCCTCTAATATCTGTTTGTCACTTTCTTCATCTACTTTATTCATTTTCTCCATTGTACTTAACATATTAGAAGCATTATCTGTCATAATACATAGAATCTGTTCCTTTTTAATTTCAAAATCTTCGAGAACAGGTGGTGTGCAAAGTTATGCTAAAGTTCAGCCCTGGGTGGCAGCATATGTGGAGAGTGCAGACAGAACCCCTGAACGCACATCAGGCCATAGCACACACCTACACCTACATCATTACACTTGTTTACACTCAACTGAACTTGTTAAACACATTATATCTGAAATAAAATGAAAACACTTTTTGTAATGTACCATAATCCAGATTACAGTATGTGAATCTCAGATTGTATAATAGCTCAGATGAACTTCACACTAGTAGTAACACAACTATGCACTGGGCTTTATTCTTACATCAGAGAAGCACTTAGTTATGATTAATGGGACATTTGAACTTGCTGTATTTTTTTTTCATTACAATTTAAATTTAGTCAGAGTCGGTACATTTTTGCCAACTCCGACCCTGGCTCCAGGTACCCAAAAGTATATCCGATTCCGACTCCTCGACTCCACAGCCCTGCTTTCATCATGTCAAGGGTGGTCAAAAATTGCTCCTTTCCTAACTGTTCGAGGAGGTCATCCATTCGCGCCATTGGATAGGCATCAAATTGGGAGATCTGATTAAGTCATTGCAAAACTTCCAACTTCCATCCGGCATAGGGACCAGTATGATAGGGCTGGACCAAGGGCTATGGCTCTCTTCAGTTACACCTAGGTCGAGCATTCGTCTGATCTCCAGGTCTACCCTGGCTTGTTTTGCCTCAGGAAGGTGGTAGGTGCGTTCTCTGATGACTACTGCAGGCTTGGTCACAATGTCATGCTCAACCAGAGAGGTCCGGCCTGGCTTTGAGCTCCTGTAACTGAGTGTCAAAATTGGGGCCAAAGTTAAGGTTGCTTTTCTGAGCAAAGAGGGAACGGAGCAGTCCATCGACTCACTCAGTAGGGTGCAAGCTGTCACAATGTGTCATGGCTCCCTACACATGAAGCAGTGGGGAAGCACTGGACTCTTCTTCTTAGATCTAATGGTAGTATTGGTGCGTCTGTTGCGGTCCGAAGGGGACCATTTGCTCTGGGGTGACGCCCTGTGCCACTTGATGATCTCAATGAGGACCTCCATGATTTTATACAATTACCGCCGGACCTGCTGGTTCATGGACTCTGGTAACCCATTTATCAGACCATTGCAGGAGAGCTGATTAACAGTTTTCCAGGCGTTGTTTATATTGGGTTTCAACCAACGCCCAGTCTTGCCTGCGCATTTGTCAACCACTCAGATTGAAAACACCAGTTGTGCCACTGCCTCGCCTGCTGGTCTGTGGAACTAGTAGACCTTTTGAGGACCTTGGCCCGGAGCTTATCTTAGTCGGCGCCGCCTTCCTCCAAGAGGTCATAATACGCATTTAATAAACGGCACCAGGATGTTGCACCATTCGGATCGTAGCCAGCGGTTCAGATTTGCTGACCTTTCAAATATAAGGAAGTAAGTCTCTATGTCATCATCAGGAGCAATTAGAACAAGTACCTAAGAGTATTTCTGGCTGGTCTTGTTGAAGAGTATACTTTGTCAATCTCTGACCTCGTTTTCTGCCCTCAATTAAGCCCTTAGCCTGCCTCCCAAGCACACGTGTGACAAAGTCACTAGGTAAATGATGTTCTGTACTATTTGAAATTGGAAAAAAAATCAACTTAGAGGATCTGATTAAGTCTTTTATAAAATACAGCAAGATTGAATTAATACAATTTTAGAATAAGCATTTATATCAGGGGAAAAATATATGTTCCCTTCTTTGTTTTTTTTTTGTTTTTCTTTTTTCAATTTTTGCTTATGCTGTTGGCTCTTCTCTCTGTGTTTCAGGTGGGAGGTTGAATTCTGTATTGTTAGGCTTTGTCTTTTTGTTCCTGCTTTTTTTTAATTTAAACTTTGATTTTTTTTCTTTTCTTTTTTTTTATTTGACTATGAAGTCACTTTTTGTATAAGTTTGACTTGATTACACGGAATGTTATTTTCTTCAACTAAAGTAAATTAAAATAAAGAAGTCAATCATTGCTGCTGAAGCAACATATTGGTCAAGCAACATTTTTGGTTTCATTTCAGTTAAAATTCCCAATTCTTATTTGCTTGCCAGTTTGCTTATTATTACCTTTATTTATTTACTTACTTCCTAAAGTAAAGTCACAGATAGAGTGCAGAGCTTCCCACGTACATATGCAAAGTACAGCGATGGCAAAAGTGCATTCTTGCTCCGATGTAGAACCTTCGTCATAATCTGAGTTGACCCCTGTTATAGCGCGTCTATATCAAAACAGCAGTGTCAAATCCGGAAGGGGGTGGCGTTTGGGATCGTGAACTTGGCTGAGAGAATAAAACTGAATAAAAAAAAAAAAACAAAGCTAATCTTTAAAAGTATCATAAATTACACCGGCTGTTACAGACTGGAATCAAATATATGTTTTTATTCTAAAATAGTTAACAATACAAGCAGCTCACTTCTCAAAACGGACTCATCCGGGATCAAACCCATGAAGTTTTGATTACCAGTCAACAGCTGATACCATTGCACCACCAAAACAGTCAAATGCGTGTCATTGTCGCACCCTAATGCGGGTTCTTTTTCTGCAGTTATATTTTTGAATAAAAGTGCAATTGTTCTGTTATATTTTTACTTTTTCTGAAAGTGTTTCTTTGATATTTGGAATTTAGGCTCAACACATTATAAACTTCATGTCTACATTTTGTCAATTATTACTAAAACATGAAAAACGTTTCTGTTTTAACGATGTGTTTAAATGTGTTGTAGACACGGAACACACATGAAATGCAAGTGTTCCAAATAATGATATAGTATTTATAAAAGGTGTCATTTTGCTTGACCTCTCACTCTATACAACTCTAAGCAACTGACACGAAGGTAAACAGACTTGAGCTAGGAAAACTGTGCGCCGGTGGGGGATGTGATAGCAGGCTGCTTGCTGTTTGCTACTTATCCACACATTTACAGGACAAAAGATGATGATGGAGAAGTGCAAAGCGATTTAAGGTGGGACGGATCTACGAGTTTTTTCATAGGCTTTGGTAATTCTAGGGTTAAAGAGCTGCCGCCACTGTTTATACTTGTTATTTTCATAAGCAGTTGCCAAATACCAATGAGATGCATATGACAAAGGAGCCTGCGATATCTCCATATATAACTTGGTCCCATTTACACTATGATGAACCTGCTTTTTAATAAAGCTTTGGAAAAATAAGTGCGAAAAATGAGAATTATTAGCCTGTTGTAATCCCCTAATAATTTAGATCAGTATTTCTCAGCCTTTTTGATGTCATTATCCAAAGCGAATGCGTGACCCACTCACGACCCTCTATCATTATAAACAACAGCAACTCACAACTCACTAGTGTTAGTCCAAGACCTTAGATGATATTTTCAGAAAAGATAAATTTACAATATATGAATGTCTTGACATATTAGAATGAAAACAATACAATTAAATAACAAATTCAATCATCTGTAAGCAATGGTTTCTAATGGGTTGCAAGAAAAACACAGAGGCACTGTATTTCTCCACTGTGGACCCCTGTACTAACGGGACTGGCTTTAACATTGGTATTGGTATTAATATTGTGTGAATCTCTTGAAAAAGAACCTGCAGAAATGCTTTTTAAGTGCTGTGACTATTGGATAGAAAGACAAAACATGAAAATCCTGGAATGACAGCACAGAGAAGCAAACAAAAGGACAGAAAGATATTTTTAAGAATTTGGAGTCAGCTTTAGATCTATTACACAGTATATAAAGAGATGTCTGTAGTCTTCCATTTAGGCTGCTTTAGTGTAAATGCTTGCCACTGTGAACGTTATGCAATTTTTTCTAAAGTTGGTAATCATTCCAAAAAAGAAATAAATAACAGCATTCATTAAATGAAAAAAGCAAAAATGTATATAGAAGAAAAGAGTGAAAATGATTTAAGATATTCACCCATTATGATCAGCATGAGCTGAAATGCTACAATTTATTACAGATTGGCCACATTATTTTGTCACCAGCCTTTATACTTAAAAGAAATCCATTAAAAATGAAATTCCTGTATCTGGGGTTACAGCAGCTTACCAGATGTTGCCATAGTTACAACACTTACCATGCGCTTATTTAAAACATCGATTTGATGTAATACAAGTAAAACCAGATAAATATTGGCATGAATTAGTGAAGACTGTCATAAAGCACGAGAGAATGTATTTGGATTATCGACAGGAAACATTTTATGTATTTAATGCAGTGTTACTTCCTGTTAACTGTAAGGCTGGCATTGGCATTTTTTATTGTTTTGTTTATTGTGTATACATTGTCAATGGACATTACAAGTTCTTAGATACCCTATGGTCCAATCTAGTCCAATATATGGACAAATTCTGCTTTCTTTCTGTATACTGCCTGTAGGAGATGTCATTCAGATTTATTGATTTATTATTCATATACCAATGGCACCCTGTTGGATTTTTGAACAAAATAATGCTTTCTATACTATGTATTGGCCAGTTTAGTGAGGTACAAGAATGGATGAATAAAAATAACTTGGAAAATAACATAAATCCTATTATTTGATTGCAGTGCAATTGGAGCCCTAATTGGGGTGGATGGATATCTCTCCTCATCGTCCATTGCAGCTACTTGGTATTTCTGCGTTTCCTCCTCAGTGTCCAAAGCACACACTCCTTCAATAGCACAAATTATCCCCCATATTGTGTACGCGTATATAGCACGGGCTTTAAGGAGCATGCACACCTTGATGTTCAGAGTGCGCACAGTTTGAATTTAATAAATGACACCTTGTGGGTAACAGAGCCCAGTCAGTATCATCAGAGTTAAATGACTTGGTCCCCCTCGGTATCTGGAACCAGTGCTCCTTATTTATAACAGTGAGTGAGCATCAATTTTGTTTCACTGTCTTTGCTTCTGTTCTTAGTCTTAGCTAAGTTTCTACCCTAGAGCAGATCTTCATATTGTTTGTGGCATAGCTTTAACAAAAGGTTTGAACTGTTCTTCTCCAAGGAGAATTCTAGTGTAAGGACATCAGTACTGGAAAACAGTCTATACTGGTATGGCAAAACAGACCATACATAAAAATGATGTTTGTCATGGTGAAAAAGAATGGTTCATTAACTCTAAGCAAATGGAATTATCAAGAGCAACAGAGGATAATTGTTTGAAATCTAAAAGGCCTGTAACTGTAGTATTAATGGATGCAGTAAGGTATAATTAAACCAAAAGACATGGACAACATAACACAAACAATATTATCCTTACATGTGCCAGTGAAAGCTCTCTGTGGGACACTTTAGGAAAGCCATTACCTCTAGCCCATGAGGCTACAAAAACTTGACAAAGAATAAGGATCATTCCTGCTTTGTACTTAGCATGCAGAGGCTAACAGTGTTTGTAACCTTGCAGTTAGGGTTCAAGCCAGAAAAGGTGTTAGCGGGTATGTTTCTCGTTAGTTATTCTACTTAAAATCTTTAAGCTTTTATAAAATTTTCTTCCTTGAAATGTAACTTAAAAACTAGGCTTATGAGAACAAAAATTCTTTTGTTAAAAAAGTAGCTGCTAGCTTTAGTTCTGCTGCCACATCATATGTCTCTGAGCTTATACACATAAGTGGAACACACGAGTGGAACCTCGGCTCGTGACCGTAATTCGTTCAAAAACTCTGGTCATAAACCGATTTGGTCGTGACCCAAAGTAGCTTCCCCTATAGGATTGTACGAGGTGCATGTAAATATATATTTTTTTAAAGATTTTTAAGCACAAAAAGAGTTAATTATACCATAGAATGCACAGTGTAATAGTAAACTAAATATAAAAACATTGAATAACACTGAGAAAACCTTGAACAGAGACAACTAACATTGCAAGAGTTACGAACTGCTCGCTGTAAACACTTTTTTTTAATGAGTTTTAAGCACAGGGAAAAAAATGAACATTTGAAAAATATGTAATTTATACAAAAACTAACCATAAACAACCAAGAAAACTAACCTTGCATGAGTCGAGTTCTGGCATGAAGGAAATGAGGAGGAACTGAGTGGAGAGGAGATTACAATTTTGAGGTAAAGTCCCTCTGCGTGATGCACGTCTGACCGAGAACAATGCACTGTACGTACGAACTGGAAGGGAAACGAAACAGAGCACAAAGAGTTCACAGCGAATGCACAGGGAGAGACTGAATACGTGCGGAAATTATCAGCGCGTACAAACCGGAAAGGAAACTGGCTTGTTCGTCACCCAAGTGTGTGGCCGTGAACATATGCAAAACTTTGCCGAACTTTTTGGTCGTAACCTGATTTGTACTTGTTCCGAGACGTTCGTGACCCGAGGGTCCACTGTATAGTACAATAGCAACAACAATGTATTTCTTGTATAGCCCAAAATCACACAAGGAATGCCACAATGGGCTTTAACAGGCCCTGTTTTTGACTCCTTGACTTGCTAAGAAGACAAGAAAAAAACTCCCAAAAAAAGTCAATTGTAGGGAAAAAAATGGAAGAAATTTTGGGAAAGGCCATTGAGACAGACACCCTTCCAGGTAGGTTGGATGTGCAATGGGGTAAACGCACAAAACAGAACACAAGACATCCTCTTCACAGAGCAAGATGGCTTGCCACCAATGGCATTAAATGCTGCAATTAAATCTAACGACATATGAATAGCAGAATGTCATTTACAACACAGTTAGTGCCATTTCTTTATTATGACCAGTGCGGTAGCAAGACTGGAATTTCTCAAATAAATTGTGATATGTGAGGTGAGACTGAAGATGATTGGCAACTACTTTTTCAAGTATTTTAGAGAAAAATGGTAAATTACAAATTGGTCTATAATTATTAAATATGTGTCGGTCTAAGTCTGACTTTTTAAATAATGGTTTGATGACTAATACGTTTAGTGCATCAGGTAATATTGCATGCATTGCAGTTCTGAATTCCCATTTGCTAAATCAGCCATGGTTCTAAACAGTACACAATGATTATTCTTGTTGTTATCTGTTCTTTTAGAATAGTAGTCTGAGCAGGCTTTAAAGAGAGCTTTTTTATATTTTAACACTCTCTGTCAATGCAATTTGAAAGACGTGCATCTTTGTTATTCTCCATATATGCTCCAGTTGTTGACACTGTAATTTAAGATCTCAAGTGTGAGAGTGAGTTTCTATGCACATTAATCACCTTTGTTTTAAGGGGAACTACTGTATCCAAAGCCTCTCTCAAGGTCATATTATAATTTAGCTGATCTAAATTGTTTTCCACAATTACACTTGACTTATATCAAGTGAAATATCTAGAGAAAAAGGCAAGCAAAATGACATCTTTTGATTACATCTTGCCTGAAGAAGGGGCCTGAGTTGCCTCAAAAGCTTGCATATTGTAATCTTTTTAGTTATCCAATAAAAGGTGTCATTTTGACTTTTTCTCTACATTCATGATGACTAACATGGTACAACACCCTAGTACTATCAAAATATGTATAAATTCTGAAGCACAGTTACAATCTGGATATTACAGTTTATCTATACTAATAAAAGGCAAAGCCCTCACTGACTCACTCACTCACTCACTCACTGACTCACTCACTGACTCATCACTAATTCTCCAACTTCCCGTGTGGGTGGAAGACTGAAATTTGGCAGGCTCATTCCTTACAGCTTACTTACAAAAGTTGGGCAGGTTTCATTTCGAAATTCTATTTTTCTCCATATAATATAATGGAGTTGAGCTCGAAAGCCGTGGGGGCGGAGTTTCGTGTGACATAATCACGCCTCTCACGTAATCACGTGAACTGACTGTCCATGCAGTACCTAGAAAACAAGGAAGAGCTCCAAAAAGCGCTAAAGAAAACATGCATTATACAATTGAGAAGGCAGCGAAACAATAAGAAGCGAGCGAGTCACACATAGAACCATATTCATGAGTGCTGCTACTTCGGAAACAAAGCACGGTGTAAACCTAAAGTTTAAATTAAGTTCATAGACAGGCTGCCACTGGCGTTTGTCATGCCCATGGCTAATGCGGGATAAAAGTTTAATGAGAGGATGCAGGATATAAACGAGAGTTTTGATCACTTTGTAAGTAAGTTAAAATTACTGGTGAAGGGCTGTGCTTATGAAAATTCTGAGAGACTGTCTTTGTGGGGGGATTGACAGTTAAGGCGGGTGGGAGAGTCACGTCATCATCTCCCCTCCCGTTCACCTCATTTCGCTGTGAGCTGAGCTCCGCAACTCAGTCTTGCAGAACCAAATATGTGACGCTGCCACCAAATGCTCACAGAAAAATCCACAAGTTCATACACACGCTGTCTCTACAGTTTCTTCACACTCTGAATTCTCCAGGCACTACTTACAAAAGGTTACATTGACAATCGTGTTACGTTATTTTTAAAATGTTTCCTTTTCTTAGCACAAGCACAGCTGAGAAGCTTCGATGCATGTGCTCCATAACGCGTTAAAAAATAATGCATTTAATCACACTTTGCATTACAAGCAAAGGGGAACTTTTGTCAATGCATGATTTCGTGGTACACCGATTACATTGATGCACACATCAGAGCTACAAAAATGTAACAGTCGGAAGAAAGCGCGTTGCTACGACTGATTGGAGGAAAATTTCATTTCAAAAGACTACCCAACGGAAGCCTTGATAAAAGCGTGGTTTTCTGCACATATATATATATATGTATATATGTATATATATGTAGATGTATATGTATATATACTGTATATATGTGTGTATATGTATATATATGTTTATGTGTGTGAGTATATATATGTATATCTATACTAATAAACGGCAAAGCCCTCACTCACTCACTCACTCACTCACTGACTGACTGACTGACTGACTGACTCATCACTAATTCTCCAACTTCCCGTGTAGGTAGAAGGCTGAAATTTGGCAGGCTTATTCCTTACAGCTTCCTTACAAAAGTTGGGCAGGTTTCATTTCGAAATTCTACGCGTAATGGTCATAACTGGAAGCTGTTTTTCTCCATTTACTGTAATGGAGATGAGCTTGAAACCCGTGGGGGCGGAGTTT
>JANRMT010028174.1:150906420-150951446 GCA_026402145.1 Polypterus bichir lapradei
ATATATATATATATATATATATATATATATATATATATGACAGCAATGACAGCAACACTCATAACAGTGACAAAACAATTACATTGACAATCATGTTATGTTATTTTTAAAATGTTTCCTTTTCTTTTTCTTTCCTTCTTTAACACACTACTTCTCCACTAGTTTGTTATAATCTGTGAATGTAACCAAATCAAACATAATTAAGTATTAATGTGAACCAAATCAAAAATAACAAACATTAGAATTCCTGAAGCCTACGAAAATCCCGGGCCACCTTAAATTCCTTCGCACCTCTCTGTCAGTGTTTTCTGTTTTGCAAACATGTCGATTAATGCAAGCAGCTAGTGCTAAGTTTTAGTAGTTTAAAGGTAGATTTAGGCTGTGAGAGAAAAGATGCTGCTGAATGTAAAAGAATTCAGGCACTGAAGAACTCACAAATCAAGGCAAGACATTTCCTGTTCTACCAGACAACAGACTAGAAAAATATGACATAATCTGCTTATGAAGTATTATTCTTATACATACAATAAATATTTTATTTTTACTTATAATGATTAAGTTACATTGGTTTTTTTTTTCATTTATTTTACACTAGCTGAGCTACATGTCTAAGATGAGTTGAAATCTAAGTAATAAAGATCTCCGTGTTAGTTAAATGGGAATTTATTTTTCTATGTAAGTAATAATAAAATGCATTGCATTTTTCATTCCAAAAAGTGGCACATCACAAACATTTGCAATAATAAAATGCATTAGTACAAATGTTTGTGGTTTGCCATCTGTTGGAATGACAAATGCATGTGCCTCTGTTATATGCCATCTGGTATGGGATTCATAAGAGCAGTGTTAATGTTTACAATGCACCATTTATTGGAATGACAAGTGCAATGAATTTTATTGCTAAAAATGTTTGTGATGTGCCATCTGTTGGAATGACACAGGCAGTAGCAACCAGATGGAAACACAAAAAAAAAACACTTATCCTTTTATCAAGGTGGATTCTTTTGCTTTTTGCTGCAGCAGTCTGTAAAAGAAACACATTTCTTGGACTCTGAGAAATGCTGAAAAGATATTTGTATCCAGAGATTTCTAGTAAAATTGGGGGCAAACCAGTGAGTGATTTATTTTGCCAAAACAACATTATCTCAATGTTATAAAAGCCATTACCATATCCTGACACTTGAAAAACTCCACAACCACCGGACCCTGGATACCACAACCCCTAACCTACTCAATCCTGAGACCTGACCTGCGACCCTCCATAATCTTTCACCCTTTAAACCTGTGCACACTTTTGACAGCACCTGGAAAAGATAACAGCCACATTTACCAGAAAGAGTGTCATAACCTGATAGGGTTTTATCAGCAGAGCCTGATGTGGATTGTATGTTGAATGATTATTTAATATAAGCTAAATATAAAATGATTTGTGTAGTGATGGGTTTTCATTGTTGTTTTAGTAGTAGCCGTAACAGTAGTTATAATGTCACGGGTAGCTGATTTTGTAGTCATTTTGGCTTTGAGTTAGTATGGAGTTAGTACTTTTCCACAGCACATTTCCCAACAGTGAACTTGGGTGATCTGAAGAGATAAATGCTCTCTGCTGTAAATTCAGTTCAGAGTGTGTTATACTTTGTGAGATTTTTGAAGATGATTGAGTTACAGAAAAAAAAAAACACCTTCAGACATGTAACAGTATACATAGTGTAGGATCTCAGTCAGTTTTGGACAAGTCTCATATTTCATGGTAACAGAAACTGTATAGCTGATTAATTGTATATATAATTGATTCATTCCCTGGCTGCTTTTGTCTCTTACAGATGGTATACAGCACTTGTGATTTTTCCCTTCTGCAGTTTGATATCACTGATGGGAGGTTCCTTTGAATTCTTTTAAGTTCCAGGAAGAGACGACCGGAGTCAAATGAGTGAAGAAGTTCATTCCATGTGCCTTTAAATTACCCCAATATTGTTTCTTCGCATTCAAGATTTTTGAGGTGGCATGGATTGTGCAGTGATAGCGCTGTTGCCTCACAATAAGGAGACCAGGGTTCATGTCTTGGGTCCTTCCTATTTTGAATTTGCATGTTCTCCCTGTGGTCTGCATTGGATTCCCCAATGTGCTCCAGTTTCCTCCCACTGTCCAAAGAAATGCAGGTTAGGTGTTTTGGTGTTGCTAAATTGGCCCTAGTGTGATGGGTATATGCTCGTGTTCGCCCTGCGATGGACTGGAATAAAATGTGTTTCAAAGGACTTTTCTGAGAATTATTTGTGCAATTCAGAACCCATTATACAACAGTTTCTTAAGCTGATTCTTTTGACATAAATTTAAAAGAGTAAATATAATTCATTAGTTATCCATCATTTATAATGCTTGTAGTTCAAATTAATTGTATAATTTTGTTTATTAAAATATAGTAGTTTGGATTATTCCCTGAAATACAGTCTAGCACTTACCAAACCACAAAAAACCCAGAGAAAATAAAGTAGTTATGTGACACTTTGCCTGATGAGTGTAAAAAGTTCAGGAAGTCAAACTGAATCTCTCCTTACAACATCCATATGGATTTTAGGTCTTGGCTTTGATATTAATTTAACTTTCAGTCATCTTATTTTAGTGCTCTCTATGGTGTGTTTTCTTCAACTAATAATACTCTAAAATTAAATTGATTTCTTAATGTGCTGGGTATGGAAAGTAATTCATCCATTCAAGTCAAGCAGAAATGCAAAGCTTTATTATATGTCTGACTAATCAAATTACCTCAACCCAATCCCCCAAAATAAATAATGAAAGTCATTTCAAAGGATTTAAGAGGATTTTTTTATTTTAATATAAACAAATCTGTCATATTTTGCAGCTGTGTCAACAAAGTAACGAGCAAGCTGCATAAATCCTTTACCAGCTACAATATCAGAGGAACAAGCATCTTGACACACAAGTTCAAGACATTTCACTATTGTTTCTTATTTAATCCTAGCGGGGAGCTCACGTTACTTTCCTCCCTGACACAACTTGGTTTGGCCACGGTGTTAAACAAGCATGTCATAGCACACCGGAGGTACATGATTTGTGTCAGTTGTACCTTAAAATTTTGAAACATCTGTCACAGCTGGAATAGTTCAGGTCTTTTCGATCTGAATCTAAAAAAGTAAATACCTGCTGAAAATGAATGACCTCCCCAATCTTTTCTGCTGCAAATACTCTACTTTCCCAATCTTTTTTTTTTTTTACTCTGCAATTCTTTCTGAGTTTGAATGCACTTTGTACATATGCTGGCTTCATTTTCTCAGTACGCTTTGAGTATCTGCTACTTGGAAATGACATTGTATGGTTGGGGGTTGATTCATTTTGAACCTAGATTTGTTAAACTTGACTTGCTTGTATGGATTGTTGTTTGATTGTAAATTTATAAAAAGTAAAAAAAAAAAAGGAAATGACATTGTAAAAGTAACTGCATTACAACTGAAGTTTTATATGCTTTGCCGTAAGGAGGTCATGGGTTCACTTCCCGGGTCCTCCCTGCGTAGAGAGAGCTTTGAGTAGTGAGAAAAGCACTATATACACTTATTATTATTAATAATAATTCTTTATTATTATTATTAAATATAAGCAAGACCAAATTAAATGTGATGGTTTTTATTCATATTCAAGGCAACACGATTTTTTAAATGACATGTTATTGAAGGTAATAGGCAATTTGTCTACCTGCATATTTCTATTGAAGTCAATTCTTACCGCCCAGACCCATCTGTGAAAAAGTCCTGTGCCTGCACCTTCTTTGTTGGGTCCCAGCCCCTCTTCTGTGGGGTAGCAGTACCTTTCAAGTATGAGCTCTAATTTTTTTTTGTTGTCAAATATAAGAATAAATAAGGAAAGTAGTTAGACAAATATACATGATGTTTTTCATGCAATTTGGGATTCTTATGATGTAATTTTACATCTCCTATTGTATATCATATTGATTGTTGAAGTGTAACTATACTTCACACTAAAATACAATAAATTTGTTTTTGATGCTACCAATATAGTCACTTTGCCCTGAAACCTATTAGTTCAGATAAAGGTTGCCTGCATATTATTGTTAGAACATAACCTCGCAGCAGAGAGAAGCATACCATTGTTATTCTTCAACACTTGACTATTGAATGCTAGAATGTTAGGTAAATTATGGGGGGTAACTAGCTAGCTGACAAACCAAATTGTGTAGTAATGCCAGGTATGTATTTTGTACAAACATCATAAGGACAAAGGGTTTGTTTTTCTGTTCAGTTTTTGCCAGTTATGGATTTTATTCTTTTCTGTTCTTTAATGTCATCTGCAATTATTGCAGGTACGAGAAACAGCAAAATTGTTAGTACTTACACCTCTTCTCTCCATTCACTTGGGTTTAATTCCCAACCTTGTCTCTTTCTCATTTCTATGATCTCCACATCTCCATGGTCATGTCATGGCATTCACTGACCAATCGCATAGTCAGAAGTATTGTTTAAGTGTTAACTTAAGACCCATGTGTTCATACAGGCGTTTGGGAGGTGCTGTCATCTGTGAGTGTCTTTTATATTGTCCTTGTTTTGTATGTTGTTTTGTTATTAAATTTTATTTTATGCTCTTTGATTTTTTTCTTGTGGTATATTATAAATAAATAATTTTTACTTACTTACTTTACTAGTTGCTAACTTATGAAGAGCACACATCATAGCTGACCTATAAGGGCAGAGAGCATAACAATGTCTCCCTCACATCAGGCAGTACAAGACAATAAGACAAATGCAGATATGAGCAGTTAGAGATACAGAGAAGAGCCATGGCGAGCTGTAATATTAAAAAAATAATTTAAAAGCAGGAAGGAACTCTAACAAAGAAACTAAAAGCATAAAAAGGAGCAAAATATCCAAAACACTCAGCACAAGTAAAATAAAAAAAAATAAGTGAAAGGTCAGACCTCTTAATAAAACAAACCAGAAGACCAAGGCAAATGCTAAAATGGCACAGTGCTTGTTTCTTCCACAGGCGAGCCACAATGGCTAAAGGAGGAACAGGATTGGATGGTGAAATCTTAATTTTAGAACAAGTAACGTTCAAAGCCAGGAACCGCATGATCATGGGACAAAGCCAAAGCTTAAAGCCAAATCAAAGTTTTATAGAACCTAGACAAGAATTTGTTTTAACCAGAAGGGACAAAAGACAACAAATTGTTCAAAGTCTTAAATTGCATCCATGAACCTGGACCACACACAACACTGGTTTAAATAGCATCATTTCTATGATGTCATGCAATGCGACTTCTGGGGAAGCATGGCTGAGCAAGAGAGACCCATGTCTTAACAATGGTGGCACACATAACAAAAATTAAGAAGTCTAAAATGAAAATGACTATGCCTGAGTAGAATTTTAACAAAAGTGTTAAGCACTGCACTCTAGTGAGACTTTTTAAACTTTTAAGCCCCCAACCTATCTTTCTGTAATATTGTTCTGTAGTAATAAATTTTGTGTGATATGTTTCTATTTTCTGCGGTGGGCTGGAGCCCCGCCTGAGGTTCGTTTCCTGCCTTATGCCCTGTGTTGGTTGGCTCCAGCAGACCCCTGTGACCCTGTAGTTCGGATATAGCAGGTTGGATAATGGATGGATGGATGGATGTTTCTGTTTTAATGTTTAGTTGTCATGTGAAGTTTCTTCCTGGTTTTCAAAATAGCTGCTAGACTCATCTCCTATTCTCTGTAGGTTGTGTTGCATGTGTTAATGTGAGAATGCTTTCATCATCTTAGAGAAGAACAGATTCAAGATGTTTCTGAGCCTTTCAATAAAAGAAATGTAATGTATTTGGGGGATATGCCACAAAGAATGTCTATGAAATTAAGACCGAGCTGAGTAAGCCTTGCTTTAAAAAGCCTTCTTTTTCCAAAAAAGGGTTAGTCGGTTTCACAAATGCAAAGTGTTTCTTGTTAACTCAAGACGGATTTAGGCAATCCATTGTAATAAGAATGAGTCGGAGACATCATAAAGATTTGGGGCAGCCACCCATATAATTGAATTGGCTGCAAAAAGTAATTTTAAATAGCACGATTTGCTTAGTTTAGAGTCCAGAACAGAACTGCCTGTACTGAGGCAAGATGGCCGTTTTAAAGGGCTGGAGGGGAAATGACGTCATCTATGCCAGAACTGGGAGTGGTGTCCTTGTGCCCGGAAGTGACGTTATCCTTGGGGCCGGCAACAGGCAGGATTTCCCAGAAAAGGTCTGCAAGGGACTGAGAGAGATAGTCAGTACACTCCGCCACCCCCTGGCCTGGCGTAGAAGTACTAGTGTTTAGGCCCTTCAGCTGATTCCCATGCGCACGTGTGTGACACCATAATTACTGTATGTGCAGAATATGTGGTATTTATCTATCCTTGAAATCCGATTGTTGATAACCCTTAACACAGTTTAAAAATCACCAAGGAGAGTGAAGTACCTGCAGACTGAGTGTCTGTGACTTTATGTGTGAAGCTGATGGGATGTAAGACAGTGGGAGTCAGTTAAAGTGCCGTTGGTTAACTGGGTGTATCAGAAGTACTTTTGTGTATGCAATATTTGTTTGTCTTTTTTATCCAGAGCAGGCTAAGAGATGACGCTTAGTTGCTTCAGTTACCAAGCGCGACTTGCACTAATCCTCTTTGGTAGAACAGAAACCGGCTCAGATAAGTAGAGCATCTCAATTTAAGTGAGGCTTACTTGCTAAGTGCACTTCGTGGAATACACCCAGGTTGTCTGAATTTGTTTCAATTTGTTTCTGTCATTTTTACTTCTCCCACTTAAATGTCTTTGAAAGATGATTTGTTTTGACCCTTGCCTTTTACTTGAAATGATTCTGGTTAGTGCTTTCAAATCTCTCTCACTTCAATCAGTTTAAGAGTAAGAATATTCCCTTAACTTTATTGTCAGAGATTTTTGAGAGAAATAGTCATTCATGCTTTCAGCAATCAGGTTGCTTAACGATAAATTGTTTACAAAGGGAACTTTAAAGATTACCTTGATCAAAATAATGAATTGTATTTCCCATGCATACAGTATATACAGTACCTATATATACTGTATATTCGTTTATTCTGTGATTTACTGGACATGTTTTTCATTTATAGTCTGATATTTTGGGCACTTTAGTGTAACAGCCATGATTAAATAAGTTTGCCATTTCTTGATTAAAAAATGTTTACCTTGATATTGTTTTCCACTGATGTACCATTATTATCCTTTGAATGCAGACATGGATAAGGTTATATCATTAAACAAATAGAAAATGAAGCAACAGATGCTGTAAAAACTCTATATTGCATTAGGCTATATCTAGAGTTTTGTTAGGAATTCTAGTCCCACATATTATAAAAGGTTATAGGTAACAGTAAACTAGAAATTGTGCAGAGAAAAGAAGCCTAGTATATCCCTGGGCTAAACTGCATTACCTGATCTGTCAGGTTAAGCAATTAAACATCATTTGTCTTTAAAAAATATCTTTTAAAAGATTCTGAACTGACACACCATTGTCATACTTGATGGCATTGCAGAATATAACTAATCATGCTGATGCCCAAAAATATAATCATGGTCAGTTGATATTGGTTGTACAATATAGAAAATGTCAGAATTGCTGGAATAAATATAATGAAAAGAATGACAAAAGTCTTTCAAAATATAATATTTTTTCAACTAGCATTTGTATAATATGCATCGTTATCAATTTTGATTATACCTAAAAAATCTCATTGCTATGAGGCTAACAAGACAAAAATTTGCCTCCCTGTTTCAAACAGAATGCTAGCCAACAGTAGAAGCTATGCATTCTAAAATTTAATAATTTTCCAATTTTGACACAAAAAATGTAGAACATTGTTAATTTCAGATTCATATCAACCACAAAGCTAAACACTATTACAAAACTACTTATAAACCAGTTATTGAGAGCTTAAATAACAACATACTATAAACAGCATACTACATGCTCCTAGGAAAAATGCAGACAACAAATTAACATGTAGTAATATATACTATCTGAAGCATAGATAAAAATTTGGCATGCCATAATAAAGTAAGCAATTGTTTTTTAAATTCATGTTGCACTTTTGGAAGGGAATTCTAGAGTCAGTTTACAAAGAGTTCTGCACCAAGGTTTTGAACTATCAATAAGGTGTTACACAATTTACTGCATTTTACATGTTAATGAACTAACCAGAAAATACCTAAAAATAAAGGTAGTGAAATTAGTAATGAACGGTTTATGCAAGAACAAACTGTGCTACCTGATGGGTTGAATTCTAAGTAATCAAATTTATTACTAAATATGATTAAAAATGACTGTGATGCACCATCTGTTGAAATAACAAATACAATGCATAGGTCTCTGTTATAATGCCTTTTGGTATGGGAGTTGTAAAAATTAATATAATATAATACTACAAATGTTTGTGATGTAGCATCTGTTGAAATGACAGTGACATAACAACCAGATGAACACAAGCACTAAGACAGTTATCTTTTTATTAAATTGGGTACAAATTGAATCATCATCATCATTATCATCAAAGTTTATTAGACAGGATAGAAACCTCCAATTACTGCATATTTGAGTATTGCAGAAGCTGATCCAAAACTGCCAAGCATTTCTCATTGTACTGTAGAATGTTGCAAACTGTCTTTCAATTTTCTTTTATTAAGTTATAGTGTTAGTTTGTCTTTTGCTCAATTACATGGTATTTGGTAAAGGATTCTCAACAGCAGCCTTAATGTTTACAATGCACGGTCTGTTGGAATGAAAAATGCAATGCATTTTTAACTTATTATAAAATACATTCCAGTAGAAGGCACATCACAGACATTACTACTGAATACTTCAAACGGATTCTAAATGCTGAACAGAAAGAAATTGACTTATATTACATACATATTTCTGCCAAAGATGCAACAGTTCACCAAAATTATATAAAAGCAATTGAGCATTCCTCGTTACACGAAGACCAGATTTGAATCCTTTCCACCTTTCCATCCTCAGACAAGCAGCTCCTTCATTAGGGCGTGACAGAGTTCCTTAGGTGATATAATACAATACAATACAATTTATTTTTTGTATAGCCCAAAATCACACAAGGTGCCACAATGGGCTTTAACAGGCCCTGCCTTTTGACAACTTCCCAGCCTTGACTATAAAAGAAGGAATAACTCCCAAAAAACCCTTGTAGGGAAAAAATGGAAGAAATCATGGGAAAGGCAGTTCAAAGACAGACCCCTTTCCAGGTAGGTTGGGTGTGCAGTGGGTGTCAAAAAGTGGGTAAATACAATGCACAAAACAGAACACAAGTAATCCTCAATACAATATAAATATTAATATTACAAGCACAGAGCAGAATTCAACAGTAGATGATATTACATAATACAATTTGGATTTGGGGCAGCACGGTGGCGCAGTGCTAGCGCTGCTGCCTCGCAGTTAGGAGACCCGGGTTTGCTTCCCGGGTCTTTCCTGCGTGGAGTTTGCATGATCTCCCCATGTCTGCATGGGTTTCCTCCTGGTACTCCGATTTCCTCCCACAGTCCAAAGACATGCAGGTTAGGTGCATTGGCGATTCTAAATTGTCCCTAGTGTGTGCTTGGTGTGTGTGTGTGTGTGTGTGCCCTTCCCGAGGTTTGCTTCCGCCTTGCGCCCTGTGTTGGCTGGGATTGGCTCCAGCAGACACCCGTGACCCTGTAGTTAGGATATAGCGGGTTGGATAATGGATGGATGGATGAATGCAATGTGGGACAGGGTCTGTCAAGCTAGTATGTGGTTTGCACTGTGATACTGAGATCTTATATTTTTAATTTTCTCATTAAAGAAGTTCATAAAGTCTGTGCTGCTAATGTCTGTTGGTATTTTGCACTGTATATCTGAATTCTCTTTTTTTAAATTAGCCACAGTTCTAAATAGTACCCAAGGATTATTATTATTGTTATTTATTATTTTAGAATAGTAGTCTGAGCAAGCTTTTTAGAGAGCTTTTTTATATTTTTTTAACACTCTCAGTCCATATAATTTGAAAGACCTGCAGGTTTGTTGTTCTCCATCTGTGCTCCAGCTTTCAACACTCTAATTTAAGAGCTTGACTGTTATCATTAAACCAGGGTAAGTTTTATTTTAAGGGGAGCCACTGCGTCCAGAGCATCTTTCAAGGTCATATTATAAGTTGATGTTAGCTGATCTAAATTTTTTTTCACATTTACATTTGATATTAACTGATCTAAATGATTTTCCAAAATTAAACTCTACTTACTCAAAGTATCTATACATTTTGAAACAGAATTACAGTCTACATGTCAATTCTGTCTCTGTCTTCTGTCTCAAAACTGTCTCTGTTTTAATCCGTGAGTGTATTGGTAAAGGCAGAACCAAATCAAACGTAATTAAGTAGTGATTAAAAATAACTTCATTTAATGGAATAACATTATTTTATTAATTTCAACTTTTTAAGTTATAATTAAATCTAATGTTTGGTTATGATTATGAAAATCCTACTGAATTTAACAAATAAGTAAAACATTTGCTAAAAGTGTGAATTTCCACATCAATTTGTACATTATAAACCCCCATCAATACAACGTGATCATAGTTTATAGCCGTACAGATACAGGTTGCCAAATTCAATCATGAACAATGAATATTGCCCTGGTGGTCCTAGACTAGCAGCACAATTGTGTTGGAGCCTGTTTTAATATTTAAAATGAATGCCTCAAAGGATGTGAAATCGCCTAAATTTTTAGAAGCGATTTACATTTTGTCACAATGCCAAGGCCTCCTCCTCAACCAGAATCCCTACATTTATGAAGGAATGTGTATCCATCTGATGAAGCCTTTGCTAGGGGAACAGTGTCAGATTTACTAAGCCAGATTTCAGTGAGAAGACACAGATCCGATTTAGTACTTAATATACTATAATTTACCAAAACAACTTGACTGCCAAGAGACCGAATGTTCAATAAGCAGCATTTCAAACTGCATGCTTCTTTCTGAACTGTTGATATTTTTTGTTTAAATTTGAACTAGGTTTCTATTAAAGGTGCCCCTGGTGGAGGGTCTGGTTTTATCTATTGGTCTAATTATACACCTTATTTTTTGGTTATCAAATAATTTATGGTCTGCATCATGACTACATTTACTAGATGCCTCACAGCAGAGATTATGGGTAACAGCTTTAGGAAAATAACAAGTGGGACAAACAACAACCTGTGATTTAAGATCACATGACTGAGACCTGGGTGGTGCTCTAATCAGTCAGCCAGGCAGTTTTGCATCCATATTTTGGGATAAAACAAAAGATCACTTCCAGTTAGGATGAAGGCCATCTCTTTTGAAAAATCCAGGCCTTTCCCAAAAATCATCCCAATTGTTCCAGGTTTCTAGCCAGCAGTGAAGGGAACGCAATCTACTATAAATCACATCCCCTCTATATAATCTTGGTAAGGGGCCAGATAGAAAATGTCAGAATTTAGTTGTATTAGCTTTGATGCATAGAGAGATGAAGTTCCTCTTTAATACCTCATATTGCTGTAAAAGATATCATTAGTGTTGACATGCATCAGTAAGGTAAATACTTCATTGTCTGCGAAACGATGTCAGAAATCTTCGCCCCTGAGAGGCATTTAACTGCTGGTTTAACATAGTTTGGAATTCTACCATTCCACACTATGGAATCGCCAATTATGAGCACTTTGTTGTTCTCACGTTCCACAGGCATGCTGAAGAGTACTGAGAATCTATTCTGAGTCCGAATTGGTAACCTGGGTGCCAAGGGACTAAATTTTGGCTTCTTAGACCCCCATCTTACTGTTACCCACTTGCCCTGTGGCTGAATTGGTGTTGCTGATTTTCGGCCGCGCACTGACTAAGAGCCGAATTGTCTAAACAAACCGAGTCGATCCAATTTTCTGTTTGCCTAATTGCTATCAGGTTCCTAACGCGGTCCTCCAATTCGAATATTCTTCCGACCAGCTCTAAATTAGCTAAACACTTTTGGCAGGTGAAGCTGTCTACACTGTCGGCCAGAAAACCGGAACTGTACATGCTGCAGGACACACAACATATAAACGTGCCTTCAGTGGGCAGAGAACAGATGGAACTTATTTTTAGCATAATTTTCTCTGTTTTTGCAGTAACTTCTACTTTGATTTCTCACTGACGGTTATTTCTCCTGGTCAGCTCTCGGCTTTACTTCAGTTGAACTTACTCGGGTGTTTGTGAAGGGCTACGTGCCTATGGGAGATGCCGCTGCTATGTGCTTCCACTCACAGCTGCTGAAAAGAAGTGGGGCCTGAAAGAGAGTGAGAGAGAATTGAGTGAGTGATAGTAATGATAGTGCTACTACAGTAGTGCAGTACGGAAATATTCAATATATCCCACTTTGTATACCTCAGAGCCTCTTACATTCTCAAATATTGTAGATGTAAGGTAGCCTATACAGGATGGTCTAGATCTAATTATGCAGATCCAGATCGTCTGGATGACTTTGATTTATGCGGGGATGATTTCAGTTCGGCGCAAAGACGATTCTTCATGTCGTCAGTTCATGCACTTCTCAATGGTCCGGGATTTTTCGGGTGATTTTCTATGTAGTAAACTTAAAAAGTTATAGCGTAATTAAAATTGCTTAATTAGATCTGGACCACCCTATAGATTCTCTATGTACACCCTGTGATATGTCTCAAGTTCACAGCTGATCTGAAAGGCAGTTGAGATAAGCCAACGCTTGGGTTTGTGAGGACGCCAGCATATCTTCAGTTTAAAAATATATTTAAAAATCTACAGAGACAAGTCATTTTCTGGATTACACTTAATCTTGACATTAATAATTCACAATTGTTTAACAAAAGTTGATGAAAAACTAGAGAAAATAATAGAGATCTTCTGTGAAAGGCCCTCAGAAGTCTCCAGGTAAGCATTCATCTGTTTAGTAGTTATCTCGTTTATGCTTATGCTGGATACACTTCAACATTCAGTCAAACAATGTTGCAAGTATCTTTTTGGACCCGCTGTACCCCTAGTGGCTTGGGGATAAGAAATATTGTCTGAAACTGGAAAAACCTACTCAACGGGGGTCAGCTCAGCTACTCTATAAAATATGGCAGTCCTTGTTAGATATATCTCTTCATTGTAAACCCCTAGGTTTTCTTTTCTGATTTCTTTTTTTGACTTGTTACCCTATTAGTAGGGTGATGATGAGTAGTTTAGTGGAAAGTCTGAAAGGAAAGTGATAATTTATAAATGATACAATCATAAAATGTTAATATATTCCACTTTTGTTCAGAAACTCCAAAAAACATTATTATAAAAAAATGTTTTGCCCATTCTCCCTCTGACTTGCATACAGATACCCGTCAGCTTTAAATAACATTATTTTTACATATTCTGGTGCCAATTATTGAGCAGTCAGGTGTCAGGAAAGGGCAGATGCCTCTAATGAAGTGGCCAAACAGAGTACTATTCACAATTTGGAATCTCAGAGGCAGAAGGCCAGCACATTTTGTTCATTTAACTGTAATAATAATAATAATGTTTTATTTATGTAGTGCCTTTCATACACTCAAGGACACTTTACAATTCAATAGAAGACAGTAGAAATTACATACATGAAGACAGTAGAAATTACATACATGAAGAATAGTACTTATTGAAGAGATGTGTTTTTAACAGATGTTTGAAATTAATAATAGACTGTTCCATGCGAAGGCTGAGAGGGAGAGAATTCCAAGTTTTAGGGGCTATCACTCTGAAAGCTCTGTCACCCATAGTTATTAACCTGTATTTAGGTACAGTGAGTAACTTAGCGCCCGATGAACGTAATGCACGAGCAGGAGTGTAAAGAAGCAGCAGCTCAGACAGATAATGAGGGGTTAAACCATGAAGGGCCTTAAAAGTGAGAAGGATAATTTTATATTTGATTCTTGAAGAAACCGGTAACCAATGTAACTCATAGAGGACAGGAGTGATGTGAGTAGCTTTTTAGTGTGTGTAAGTAAACGAGCAGCAGAATTCTGAACATATTGTAATCTGTTGATATATTTAGTCGGGAGGCCATAAAACAAAGCATTGCAATAGTCCAGACGGGTAGTGATGAAAGCGTGAATGAGTGACTCAGTATCTTTCACACTGAGGAAAGAATGCAGATTAACAATGTTGTGAAGATGAAAAAAGGCTGTCTGTACTATTGAGCTGATGTGTGATTGAAAAGTAAGAAGCTGATCAAAGATGACACCCAAATTACGGACTGATGCTGAGGGTTGAACCAGGATTCCATCAAGTAAAACCCATCAGGTAAAACTGTCTTTTACTTTATAGGACTTTGTGCCCACAATTTAACCTTTAATTAGAGTAATTAAGCAAATGCATGTACTGTATATATTTTACATTTTTTTTAACATGGGGAAGTATTTATAATGCAATACTGAGCCTGCCTGAAGGCCTGACATTGCAGCACACACCATTTATCCAAACAGAGCTAAACAGACGGCTTCATAGTTGCTGCAGGCTATGTTTAGCTGTTTCTTTTTGAAGGAAGCCGAGTCAGTTTATAAGCAGATAATAGTCTATTGCTGTATTGTCCACAGTGTTAATGATTACTTTCTCCCTTTTATTTCTTTATTTTTAAAAACTTACCGCTGTTCCCACCAGTCATTCATGCCCAGATGCCCAGACTGGAATGGCGAGTAGCAGATGGGCACAGCATGAATATTAATTGCAACAGTAATATTTTTTCCTGTTTTTAAAATATGTACAAGATATCAAAGAATTAATTCTGTGCAAGAACAAATTTATTAAATTATGCGGTGGAAAAAAGTACAGCCATTCTTCAGAACTGACCTACCTGCTCTTATCAATGGGAGTGAAGTAAACAAAACTTTTGGCAATAAGATATAAAAATTGACTTAGTAACTGTGCTGCAATATTTTTTTTATTTCCAACTCTTTTAACATGATGCCATGATGGAAGCATTTGTTTATTGAGTTGTTTGTTCTCTTACACTGCCAATTCACAACTACTGCACAGTTCACCTTCTGTCCAATTTTATATTAAATACTGCTTATTTTTTAAAAGGATAGACTAATTTTTACAGTGCTTGTTTTTTTAAGATGTAGTCCTATTCCTTATTTGTGAACATTTTTGATAGAACAAAAATAGAAGAGGAAAAATGCAAGAAGGACCCTTCAATAACTAAACTCGAATAATCTGGGTTGCATCATTTTCTCCATATTGTATGATTTGGAGTTTCAACCTTGCAGGGTGTTCAGATTAACTTTTCTGATTCAGAAACTTGTATTTCCTATCTGTCCAATAACACACAGACGAAGCATTAAAGACAGGAGTGTAGTGAATTCCTCTAATTACAATGAGAGGACATCAACACATGCAAGAACCTCATACCCTTAGTAAAAGTTTAATACAATAGGTTTGGAAATGGATAGAACCTTAGCCCTAATTTGATCCCCTTTTCTGATGGTGACTTTTGTAAACCAGAAAAAAGAAAATAACCACCCAGTCTAGATTAACACAATGAAGCAAGCAGTACATATATTAGAGAAATCCAAACATAATAATATATACTGTATATTTCCCCTTAGGATATCATACATAAAGAAAATGTTACCGACCTCAGGCCTAGGGGAACCTGGGCCAGGTACAAGCCACTGTTGCTACAGGGTGTAGCCACAGTGATATGGTGTAAAGCATAAAAGAAACAGACAGCAGTGCAGAGTCTCAGACCATACTTCTCTGTTTTTTTTTTATTCTCCTTTTCCCAGAAATATATATATTCTTCAATTTCTGCATCTATCAACATGGCAATCAGTGAAAACACATTTACTTTGAGTCCTTGATTAGAAACCAATTTTCCAAGGAAGCAGACAGTTCTGTATCCCCACATTGTACGTAGATGAGATACTAAATCAAAGCAGTCTGACTATTCAAAGCAGGTGACTCTTTAGCAAGACAGGTAAATATTTATGTCCTGTAGATAGCCATCAGCAATAACCTGTAGCAGAATTTTCCAGAAATTCTGCCTTTTCTTTAAAACACTGGTTTATAGCCCATTAAACTAAGCAACACACCGAAATGTTATTTTCTTTATAATACTGAGATCTAGCCCATTACAAAAACAAAACAAATAACGGTTTAAATGGGAATACTGTTGAATAACCACCTCCATAATAGAACTGGATAGTGTGGACACGAAGGAAAGAAAAGAAAAAAAATACTTAATTACAGACAGAACATGAATATAACCAGCTCATACATACTGTATATTTTCAAGGCAAACAAGGCAGAAGAAACAGAGTGAACATACAGTATGCTGGACCCACTACAAGAGGAGTGTTAGTGATAAAATAGATTACAATTACAAGAACCTTATTGTTGGTTAGTCTAAATCTGATATAGCATTATTTGGGTCCTATGGGTGTTGTACCGTGTTAGCCATCATGAATGTAGTGAGAAGTCAAGTGAAATGACACCTTTTATTGGCTAACTAAAAAAGATTACAATATGCAAGCTTTCGAGAAGAAGGGGCCTGATTTGCCTCGAAAGCTTGCATATTGTAATCTTTTTTAGTTAGCCAATAAAAGGTGTCATTTCACTTGACTTAGGTCCTATGAAGAGAGTGTGTGCTGTTCTGTGTGTCACAACACCGGAAGTAAGAGTGTGAAAAAAATAATCCTGGAGTAGAACCAGAATCGGCCTGTAGAGAGCGGACAATATTTCACTTTGAAACAGGTTAGCCAGTTAATGCATTACGTCTCACTGAAGTGGCATTACAGAAAAAACAATGTAGTGTTTTCCAACTGGTTTCCCCAAAGAATCACCATGTTGGATGACTCTCCCAGAGGTGGACAGTAAAAATTAGAGGAACTCAACTGATTTCAGGGATAAAGAGCAACAAGAAATATTAATGACTGTAAATGGGAGCATTCTGTCTCACTGAAACGCACAAAATGTAATTCTTTCAATACATTTAAGGTTATACAGGTTCGATATTCAAAATTGTATCAGTTTCATATAGATGTGTCTGATTTTTGACAGTGGAATTTGGAACTTAAAACTGAAAACAGTTCCATTTTTCAAGATGACAGTTATATATGAGGGAGAGAACCACATGAAATCACCTTGATAATGTCTTGTTACTACAAAGCTTGGGAAGTCTTTCTTTGCCCTCTGTGTGCTTCTTCTCACCGTGCAGATGAAGGTCACACACGGCTTCAGGGTTATTTGAATGATAATTTATAATGCTAGAAGTGGGCAAAGAAGATCACAACTGCAAGTGAACGTCTCCTATGAACTCAGGATAAGAAACAAAACAAAATCTCTAACTATCCAGCCATCCATTATCCAACCCATGATTGGCTTATATTCATAAGTTGTAGTACCATGCAGTCACTCTTCTATGGTTCTTAATGCAGAGTTATAAGAACCTTGTAAGAATATTATACTGTGTATATGTTGTGATGGATGGCCGGGGCCCATGCCTGGCCGGGATGCCCCTTCAACACACCTGCCAGGGGGACAAGGGTGGGAAGCCCAGTATCTCCCCCTGGACGCTAGATGTTAACCTCCCTAGGTTGCAACGGTGCCTCGGACTCCCCCAGGGCTGCATGGGGGTTGGAGTTCTGTGCAACTCTGTGGGGTTCCACAGGCATCGCCAGGGGGTGCTGCAGCAGGAGCTGCTGGCCCCTTTTGGGCACTGGTTTTACCTTATCCGGAAGTGCAGCTGAATGTCACCAATCAAGCACCGGAAGTACTTCCGGGTACCCAATAAAAGGGAGCCAGCGACCACCACTCAGCGGCCAGAGTCGGGTGGAAGGAGGACAAAGCTTGCTGAGGAGGAGTGGTGGTGGAAGAGAGAAGAAGAGTGCTTGGTGTGACTTTTGTACTGTGCTTGGGACTGTGTTGTGGCTGGAGGGATTACGGGGAAGCTGTGTCCTCCAGCTGAAGAAAATAAAAGTCTTTTTATTTTATACGTGGCTCTGTGTCAATCGGTCAGGTGAAATATAGCACCTTTTCTTACAATGTTTATATACAGATCTCCACAAGCAATGCATAGCCTAAGCTAGTTTATTTGTATTACTATGTACCAGAGTATGATTTAAAAATGTTTTCTTATTTGATAAAAATATAAATATAAGTGGTCAATTTAAAAACTAGTAAGGTTTAAACAGAAGTTGTTCTTTTTTCTTCCTGATGTATCTATTTGCCAGGTTCACATTTGTGATTTATTTCTGGTTTTTGCTCCTTTTCTCTTTTTGTTAATCATTTTCAAATTGTTGTTAAACCAAATGGGGTGAGGCTAAATAGGGAATCCATCCATCCATCCACCTTCCTAACCTGCTTATCCAGGGCAGGGTCACAGGGCAGTCTATTCCAGTAAGTAACAGGCATGTTCAAGAACAACCCCTGGAAAGGGCTTCAGGCCATCACAGTGAAAATGCGTGTGCACACATAAACACACACAAACACACAGGCCAGTTTAGCACTGCCAATCTACTTAACCTTCTTGTTTTTTGACTAGTTGTCAATTGCAGCAACCATTAGTGCTGCAGTTACCTGATAAATGTAAAAAACTCCAGTTGGCCACAGAATTTTGCAGTGGAATCAGTAAGCTTAGTGCGCTGTGATTTCACCCCAGTACTTCTTACCATTTATTCTTTTGTTTTGTTATTGTTTAGTAATAGTCATTTCTTTGAGACACCTTGTATAATAGGAGCAGTGTTCATCTCTTTGAGAATTTCTATTATTAATAATAATAGTGCTCATCTGTCTTGAGACAGTTAGTTTGGTTAGTAATTGTGCTCATCCCTATTAAATGTTTTGTATTTTTAACTCATTTCCCCTTCCTTTGTATTTTAAACAATGTCTCTAAGATTTGGCCTTACTTTTGTTACTTACCATTTTTCATTGTTATTGTTTTAATTTGTTCATTCCCTTTAATTATTTCTTAATTAAACATTGAATTATTGGTTATCCATTTTGTCTTTTTTGCAGGATAAATTAATTATTAATATAGTTTAATTAATATATAATACAATTAATACAGTTTATTTTCTGCTTATTTGGATTAATTAAATATACAGTAGGTGTTTCTGTTCTGTTAATTGAATCAGTTGAATAAGTTGTTAGGTTAATAACAAAGCAAACTGTAAGTAACGACAAGCACTTCACACCCCTCCCACATACTATGCAATGTAAACAAGAATCTATAACAACTAAGTGCCTTATATGCATTGGTCACTCCAGCACCGAGATACTTATTTATTATTTTCCTATGTAGAACATAGTTTTAAGTAATCTTTTCTTTAAATATTACACAATAAGCACCCAGACATGAAGAACCTGTACCAGTTTAGCCCAGTATAAATACAAATATGTAATATTCGATCATTTTCCTCAATAAATAAATGACCAAGTATAATATTTTTGTCTCATTTGTTTAATTGGTTACTCTTTATCTACTTTTAGGACTTGAGTGAAAAGCTGATGATGTTTTAGGTCATATTTATGCAGAAATATAGAAGATTCTAAAGGGTTCACAAACTTTTAAGCACCACTGTATGAAGAATTCTGATATGGCACCCACGCTGCACCCTCCTCATCTACTCAGTTTACGTGCATAACAGTGTCTTTAGCGTCTCAAACTACTGGATATTGCAAGTATGATAACCAGATTATGAACAGTGCATTTCTTTTACAATATATTTCATTTTATGTACATCAGACTCTGAACCTGGAAATCTAAACCATTACTGACCATGTTACTGGGAGAAGCAAAATGCAGATACAAATATTGTTCTTATATGTTTGTATTTCAAGAGAAGACTTCAGCCTTTCTGCGGTGGATTGACACCTTGTCCATGGTTTGTTCCTACCTTGCATTTTGTGTTAGCTGGAATAGGCTTCAGCACCCCTAATGACTCTGTTGCTAATAGGACTAATAGGGTTAGAAGGTGACTGACTTCTGTATTTTTATGTTTTTCTTCAAATTAAAAAAAAGGTATAACATTAAAAATATATTTACAAATAAACAATTTTCTCTTCCTATACAGGCAGTTTTTATTATAAAGAGCAGTGGCTTATTAGATTAGAGATTTGAGATTTTTATTGTCAAATATGCCAGAGAATAGTGAAATTCTTGTGCCACCTTGCAGTGGTGTATAAATAAGTATAGTAAACAATTAACAGTAGCAGAAGATAAATAAATTCAGTAAATATGAAAATTTAATGCATGATACAATTATACATAAACCAGCAGGTGGGTACATTACACAGTGTGGCGCAGAGTGGATCAGGTTACTGGGAGTTCAGTGATCTTATAGCCTGGGTGAAGAAGCTCTCCCTGTGGCTGGTGGAGCGAGTGCTGAGGCTCAGGTAGCACTTCCCAGAAAACAGGGAGTGAGCTGGGTGACTGTCATCAGAGATGATGGATTCCGCTATCCTCAGACATCTAGTTTAGTAGATGTTATGAAGTTATAGAAGGTCAGTCCAAATTTTTTAGAAGCTGAAGGGACAATATGCCACCCATATTGTTCATTCCATATTTAACAAAAATCAGACTTTGCTTTAGAGTTTTGATTCAACACAGGCCCGTCGCGACAAGGCAGGCAAACCAAGCAATTGCTTGGGGCCCCGAGCTGGCCTGGGGCCCCAAGACAACGACTGGTTAAGAATAAAATGCAGCGACAAACTGTGTGAGCGCCCCATTGATAGTGAATGCAGTAAAGTGCAATGACACTGTTATCGGGATCCCCCTCAAGGGGGCCCCCCTCGCTGCCAGCAGCCAGCCAACCACGCGATCTCTGCTGCCGGCAAAATACAAAACTTCCTCGGCAGTCATGAAGCGGAATTATGCTTCAGGAAGCCAAAAAAGAAAGAAGAGAAAGGAAGAGGAGGATAAGAAAAAACAAGACAGTGGTAAGTGATAAATTACACACATAAAATAGCTCTACTTGTCTTGTACAAATGGTGTAATTTTGAGCAATTTTGTCAATTGAGCGGGATGTTCGCCAGTCTTTGGACATGGAGGACATTGTGATTGCCTTTGCAGAAAACAAGGCTCGCAAACAGCAGTTTTAGATAATTTGCACATGTTTGAGAGAACTGAAAAATGTTAATGTGAGTATGTATGTGTGTGTGTGTTTTTAAGTATTGTAGCGTTCTGTTCTTTATTGTAGAGTTCTGTTCTGCAGTTTGTGTTCTGTGATTTGCATCCCTCTCAGTTATTTATTCTGTTGTCCCTGTTATTTCTGATGGACTGTAATAGAGTGGAAGGTAAAGGAGGTTCCAGAGGGATGGGGGGTGGAGCCGAGGCGGGGGGAGCACTGTGGAAAAAAGAGAGTGTGTGAGAGAGTGCTGGAGGACGGGCATGTCGCTCTCGCTCGGAGTTTTTTTTAGTTCTGTCTGTTCGGCGTGGTTGCGGCCAACAGCAACCGTTTTTTTGTGATTAATAAAGAAGGAACTAACCAAGTGACCGTCTCGGATCGTCATTACGTCTGGGGAGACGCTACAGTATGTTGGATTTAGTTATTGTGCACTTTTTTAATGTATATTTGATTTTATGGTACAGTGGTGTTTTTTGCAAATGTTCAATTGTTGAAAATGTTCAAATTTTATGCACTTTATATGCAACAGCAGTATTTGCACTCTAAACATTTTTTTATTTATGCACAGTATATGCAACAGCAGTATTTGCACTGTAAACCTTTTTTATTTATATAAAGTATGAGTGAATTTAAACTGTATGGCTATGCTGTGGTTCCTTTGCGTGCGTGCGTGCGTGCGGGGGGCCTCCATGTCCATTTTGCTTGGGGCCCCCAAATTCCTTCAAACGGCCCTGATTCAACAGAAAACTTCAGATAAGAACACAAATGAAAATGGCATGAGACCTCCGGTCTCTTCCTCCATTGAGCCCCCTATCACTCAAAAAGTAACGGATGGTGCAATCAGACACTGATGGACCTTGCCCTTGGAGTTTGGCTTATATCTCTTGGGAAGTTGTCCTTAAGTTTTTGTCTAACTTTCTCAATATCTTTCTGCCCATTCTGGAGTGGATTTTCCTCTTGTGGCTTTGTCCAAGGAGGATAGCTAGAGTCTCATGAATGTGAAACTTTTTAATAATATTTGCAACTGCTGTTCCAAGAACATCAAGCTACTTGGTCTTGTAACCTTTTCCTTTAACATGCTTGTCTGCAATTTTCTTTCTGATCTCCTCCGACAACTTTTTTCTTTTGTCTTCTCTGGTCCATGTTCAGTGTGAGACATACTGTATGATGATACCAAACAGCAGAGTAACTACTTTACTCCATTTAAATAGGTGGAATGACTGACTGCATGATTGGAGACATGTGTGATACTAATTAAATAAAATTAGCTAGTTTGAAAAATCACCCTAATCCAGTTATTTACGACCTTTTCTAGGGGTTCTCATCAAATGTGCCCAGGCCATTTTAGAATATCTTTGTAGAATAAACAAAACTTTATCTCTTTTCACACTTACTTTGAAAAAAAAAACTTCAAAAAGTACTGTACGGCCTTTGAGTGGCACCATAAATAAAGCTTTTAGCACCAAATACTGGATTGTGGTTTATTCATTCATTCTTTTTTCAACACTTATCCGATACAGGGTCATGGGGGCAACCATCTTCGCAGTGACATCCATACATCCCTTTCAACAGCCACACTTGCCATCTGGGAGATATAATCCTCTCAGGTCTTCCCCAGGTCTCCTTCCATTTGGCTGTGCCTGTAAAAACTTTACAGGGAGGCATCCGTATCAGATGCCTGAACCACATCAATTGGCTCCTCTTAATAAAAAGGGTCAGCGGCTCTGCTATGAGCATCTCCTGGATGTCTGAGCTTCTTACCCTATCTCTATGGGAGAGCCCAGCCACTCTGCAGAAAAAGCTCATTTTGGTCGCTTGTACCAACAATCTCATTCTTTTGGTCATTACCAAAAGCTTATGACCATAGGTGAGGGTAGGGACATACTGTATGTCAGTTGGTAAATCAAGAGCTTTGCCTTCTGACTCAGCTCATTCTTCACCACTACAGATCTGTATAGCAACCATGTAATTGCACTCGCTGCCCTCATCCATCTGTCGATCCCACCCTCCCTTTTTCCTACACTCGTGAACAATACTTCGAAGTACTTAAACTCCTCAACTTGAGGCAGTAACTCAGTCCACCTTTTTCCAACTTAAAATGACAATAAAGTAATAGTTTATTTAAAAGTTTTTAATGGCCTCAGATTTGGCTTCACAATTGGTCACAAACTATATAACTGCTTGTTAAGATTTTGAACCCTTAATTGCTTATTTTAGTCTTAAACAGATGTATTCATTTTAAATGCTCCTTATTAGCAATAAGATGCGAAAGACAAAGGAATCAACAATTCTACATCTAGCTTGTTTCCACTTCCACTTGTGTGTATTCATCATTCATTATTTGGTTTAATTAAGTACTTAGAAGGAAAATAAAGAGAAAGTGAAGAACTGAAAATTACTTTATCTGTTTTAGGCTTCATATCACTTGGATGATACATGTATCATTAGAGAGGAAAAAAATCTGTGATTTAACAATGAACTGAAAAGTTAGAGTTAAAACATTAACAAGCTATGAAATAAGATCTATTATTGGTGAAGACTGGCTTCTAATTAAGCGACTGGGTTATAACAAAAATCTGTAGCAACTGCGACTTTCTGGCCACCCCGGTATACATCTTAAAATCCCCATATAATGGTAGGCTCCACGCCTTAACCAACCCAGTGGAACTGGTGGCCCAGGTCTGAGGCTTGGCCTTGTCACTACCCTAAAACAAACCTGTTCATAAAACATAACCCTAACCCCGTTGTAAAATCCAGACATTAAAAGAATAAGAACCTTAAAATGACAATAAAGCAATCACTAAATATAGTCTGTTCAAAAGTTCAAACTCCTTAAAACGTCCTCTTTCGGCTTCAGTTCGTGCATTATATTTGAAAAGTCAGACACCTATCCCATTTTGCCATTTCACTTTGCAATCTTCATTCCTCACTGCCATGGCTCATCCCATGGCTGCCACCAAATGTGACGGTGCAGGTCAGCTCCATATTTCCAGTTGCTCTATGGAGCCTCTTGAACCTGGGACCATCTGTATTATAACCAGGATAAGCTAGGCAGATGAGGACACACACATAAAACAAGAGGTAGGTGAAACACTGCTAGTGCCTTTATTAAAAACAATCCAAAACAAATCAGTGTCCAAGACAGTGAAGTGTTCAAAAGTCCATAAATAAATAAATAATCCAATAAAAATGAGTGCCTCTGCGGAGTTTAAAAAGTTCAATAAACAGAGAATTAGTTAAAAACAGGGTTAAAAACAAAGGCAGGAAACTGTCCTTCACAATATTGCACCTCGGTGTCTTCCTTTTAAAACTGATGTCTCTCTATCTTACCCTGATCTGGCCTCTCAGCACAGAGAGATGTCCATCCAACAGGTGCAGACAACCTTTTATCCCAGCCCATGTCCCCACCACCAATCCCTTGCCAATACCTTGCTCCTCCCGGTGAGAGCACGTTGTCCTCACACTGTTGCCAATCGTTGGCTCCTCACAGTGAGAGCACCCTAAGCATAATGGCCTCTCCTGCTCAGGGTTGCTCAAAAGAAGCAACCCCCTCAGCCCCCTCCTGAGCGTCAACCACACACTCCTTTCTGGGGCTCACCTTCCCATCCGCCTGCTTCCTCCAGTCCTGCTCAAGCTCTTGTTCACTCCTGCCTATTTCTCTCAGTTCCTGTTTTTAACCTCCGCTCCTTTCCTTCCTTCTGCAGATATGTTTTCCTTTTTCCTCTCTGTCCCATGCAGGCTTCTTTTATTCTCACACTCTTAACAGGGCACAGATATGAATGCGTAGCACCCTCCGAAGATTTAATGAAGCACCTAACTGACACACACACTCACATGTGCTTTCGCAATCACCTAGGCTCCCTCAGCCATACTCGGATGAAGCTAATTCAAGCTTCCACCCATACCAAATTGAAGCCTGCATTCAGGACACAATTATTTATTTACAAATCAGCCACCTTTTTCTGAGCTGTGGACTCACAGTGAGGATTGACTTCTAGTTAAGCAACTGGGTTGGAACAAAAACCTGTATCAAATACAGCTCTCCAGGATTGGAGTTGGTCAGTCTCGATATACAGTAAAACCTCATTTATCCATCAGGGGTTAGGACTGAGGCCATGACAGATAATAAAAAAAACGGATAATACAACAGCTATAGTAGATCAGTTTAGTGAAAAGTCATTCATTTACAAAACAAAAATACATTAACAAAATATAGCATTAACAGAATTAATTAATTCATATAATATTGTAACGACCAGCGTAGTAAGCAAATACAACTCAGAGGTACTGGAGTTTTCTATGTTTTACTTGGTGTCTTTCTTCCGTAACAAATGGTGCCCAGTCATATACTCTGTTATCTGAGTTATGGAGCACACTTCCAAAACAATAAAAGACATAACAATCTGCCTGCCTGTCACAATATATTAACAAAACATAATATAACATAATTTAAAAGGAAAATTACAATACAGAAGAACATTAACATTATTTCAGAATAAAATTACCATCAGTGGTTTCCATTTTCAACACGTTTTTCAACTTTGTTGGATTCAAGCTTTATATCCTTCACTGTTGTTCTTACTACTTCATAAATTGAAGCAATACTTGAAGCACTTTCTCTGTTTCATAAATGGTTAATAATTACAGTTTTTCTGACAGATCCAACACCACATGCTTATGTTTATCGGCTATAACAATGTATAGTAGATTAATTAGAGAGGCTGAGGTGCTGAGGAGAGGCTGACATGCTGACGCTTGAGGCGTGCTGACATGTACTTTGCCAATGCTAGAGGCTGTTGACAGTTTTTGGTATTTTCTGTGGTATGAGAATTAAATAAAAAATACATTTTGCTCTTAAAATCTTTTGGTAACCATGTGGGAATTTTTATAGCTTTTTTCCCTTTAGAAGGGTTTTTTTTCCCTTTTTTTCGCCTGCACAAGAGCAACAGTAACTGGGTGTTTGGAGGTGCGCTTGGAAAAGGTACTTGTAAGTGTACTTGTTCTTGTTACCTGTATTTGAACTAGCATCAAGGTGGTAGGGTAGAAAGCAGCAGTAACTGACATCGGCATTTGTAAGCAAATAACCATGTAGTAACAGCGATTCCTTAGTTTAAAAGAAAAGACTAAAAAGGCTGTGGCTGACTTCAAAGCAGTAAAGGGGAAGGAACAGCAGTGCGCAGGTAAGTGTAAGATGCCAATCAGGCACAAGGGGCTGCAGGAGCAGATAAGGTAGTAAAGTTTTATTTATTTGTTTATTTTAGATTGAACAGTCCTTAGCGGTCCAGAGGTGGAACAGTTAAGTGGATGACAGCTTAAGGGCTCATTAATACGGGGGAATACAAACAGTGCGAGTGAAGAGCTTTTAAGTATGGAATAAGAGGAGCAAGCGCAAAATTAGGGGAACAGATAGAGAAAAGTAAAGTTAACCTCATAGAAGGACAAACAGCAGGCAGCTGAGAGAGAGAACAGTACAGAGGCTTAAGGGGACAAGGTGGAAAATAGCTGTAACAGTTCTTAGTGATACCATTTAAGTTAAATCATTTAATTTTAAGAAAAAAAAAGTCAAGGCAGTTTTACTATTCCTAAACCAAATTTTAATAATGAGGCCAGTGCAATGTAAGTCCTATTGGATGTTGGACTTTTTAGATGATGGTTTGTAGGAACCAGTTGTCTATGAGGGCTACATTTGCAGGAGATGCCAGTTGATCCAGCACCTTGAGCTCAGGGTCACTGAACTGGAGGAGGAGTTGGCTGGCCTGTGTTGTAGTAGAGAATTGGGGGACATGGCCCAGGTGTGCTTTAGAGAGATAGTGTGCACCCCAAAGGGGGCGCAGGAGGAGATTCCAGACCAGACAGGTAGAAATAGCTGGGTCACGGTCACAAGGCGTAAGGTAAAGGGTGCACACTGTCCGGAGGCATCAGCCCCAGAATTAGAAGAGTCAAATTGTTATAACGTCCTTATGGAGCTGGATGGTGTCTCTGATGATTCTGAGGTGATAGGCAGGGATGAGGAGCCCCAGCAGGCCACTGCAAAACCAGTTCCCAGAAAGAGAGAGGTAGTGATAGTTGGGGACTCAATCATTAGGGGGATTGAAGCACAGGTGTGCTCCAGAGACAGAGAGTTTTGCATGGTGTGTTGCCTTCCAGGTGCACAGGTGGGGGACCTCCCTGGAAGGGTGGATAGGCTCTTGGCCAGAGTGGTGATGGATCCAGTTGTCATTGTCCATGTTGGAACAAATGACATACATAAGGGTAGTCTGTCAGTTCTGCAATCCATATTCAAAGAGTTAGATGCCAAGCGGAGGAGCAGAACTGACAAGGTAGTCACGTAAAATTGAGGAGATTAGAAGGCTTAACATGTTGCTCAAATCTTGGTGCAGGGTAGAAGGGTATAGATTTATGGAGCATTGGGAATCTTTTTGGAAGAGATGGGATCTGTTCTGCCATGACAGGTTACATCTGAAGTGGATGGGCACCAATGTATTGGGGAAGCGTATGAGTAGGTTAGTTGAGGATTGTTTAAACTAGGGAATGGGGGTGCAGGGAGTTTAGTACAGGCCAGGTTTAGATCTACAGTATACATGGAGGAACAAACAACGATGTAGAAATAAAAATGTGTAGTAATGTAAATCCTAAGCGAACATTTAAATGTAGAAGGAGTAACACATTAAAAATAGCTTGCCTTAATGCTAGAAGTATAAAAAATAAGGTAAGTGAGTTGGAGCTGTATGTAGTAGAGCATAATTATGTTATTATAGCAATAACGGAAACCTGGCTAAATAACAAAGAATGGAATGAGTGTAATATAGAGGGATAAACATTTTTTAGGAAGGATAGACAAAATAGAAAAGGAGGCGGGGTTGCTGTTTATGCCAAACAGAATTTAAATATAAGTCCTCTTCAGTTTGATGATGAGCCCCATCTTAGTGTGGACATGTGACTCCATAATATTAGGGAGAGAGGTCTTATTTTAGGAGTGTGTTATAGACCACCCAATTCAGACAGTAATTTCAACACAAATCTTTTTAGTAATATCAAAAAGGCAAGTTTACAGGGAGATATTATAGTTATGGGGGGCTTTAATTATCCAAATATAAACTTGGATAACCTTGCACATGGAGGAGCACAAGAGTTTTTAGAAGTAATCAGTGATTGACTTTTAACACAGCATGTTAAAGCACCAACATGGGGTGAAGCCTGTCTGGATTTAGTATTTGTAATAATCAAGCTAGAATTGAGGGTGTAGAAGTGATTGAACCACTAGGGTCAAGTGACCATAATATAATACAATTCTCAGTATTCTGTAAGAGTGTAGATGCAAAGACTAAATTTGTTAAGTTGAACTGTTAAGTAAGGCAAATTTTGAGCAGATGTGGCAAAGTCTAAGGAGGATAGACTGGGATAAGCTGTTGTGTGGAGACAGTCAAGGAACAGTGGAACAGATTTAAAATGTTTTACATGTAATGCAGGACAGATACATACCTAAAATTGGAATTAGTAGGAAATTTTTAAAAACTCCACAGTGGATTAATAAAGATTTAGAAAAGAAGCTGCAAAGGAAAAAACTGCTTTATAAAGCATATAAGGCTAATGCCTGCAAAGTGAACATGAGACCAACCATTAAGAAGGATATTAGGGAGGCTAAAAGACAGTTGGAGAGGAATATAGCAGTTAAGGCAAAATAATACCCTAAGAGATGCTTTCAGTATTTTAGTAGCAAAAGAACAGTCAAGGAGGAGGTCAAGAACATCAGAAATAATAAAGGGGAATTAAAAGATACAGACAATGAAATAGCGGATGCCCTAAACTTACATTTTTCTGAGGTGTTTACAAGTGAGCAGGTGGATAAACTCCCAGAGGTAAACGCGACTACTAAGAAGGTACTGAGGGATTTGGAAATTGTAGAGGGAGAAGTACTGCTCAGATTACATAGGCTGAAATCAAACAAATCACCAGGACCAGATAATATTTATCCTCATGTTCTTAAGGAGGCTAGTGAGTACATATATACACATATGTTTAGGAAGTCACTGCGCACTGGAGAGATTCCGAAGGACTGGATAATGGCAAATATCATCCCATTATATAAAAAGGGTGACAGGGCAGATCCAAGCAACTATAGGCCAGTAAGCTTAACATGCATCACAGGAAAATTAATGGAAAGAGTTATTAAGGATAAGATTGAGCAGCACCTGGCAAGGACAGGAGTTATTATGAACAGTCAGCATGGGTTCAGAAGAGGGAGGTTGTGTTTTACTAACATGCTGGAATTCTATGAGGAGGCAATAAAAGGATATAATCAAAGTGGAGCATATGATATTATTTATCTTGATTTTCAGAAAGCATTTGATAAGGTGCCACATGAGAGATTGTGCATCAAACTAAAAGAAGTGGGAGTTCAGGATGATGTTTTTAGATGGGTGCAGAATTGGCTCAGGCACAAGAAGCAGATGGGTAATGGTGTAAGGAACCTCTTCTGAACCTCTGGTTCTGCTTCAGCCTCACTATAAACCAAGAGTGAGGTAACTACCTACAACCACATGCTCATTCAGGAAGTGGTCCTCTGAGGGAGAGCAGGCTCTGAGAGACTGCTTTAGAACTACGGACTGGGGCATCCTGCAGGGGTCAAATAGTGAGAACATTGAGGAGGTTGTTGACTGCACTACTGACTACATCAACATCTGTATGGACATTGTAGTTCCAGTAAGAACAGTACGCTGCTATGCTAACAACAAGCCATGGATTATAAGTGACATCAAGGGCCTTTTGAACCAGAAGAAAAAAGCTTTTAAATGCAGTGATCAGCATGAGCTCAAGCGCGTGCAGAAGGAACTCCAAGTCCAGCTCAGGGCGGCAAAGGAGCAGTACAGGAGAAAACTGGAGCAAAAGTTGCAGAATAACAGCATGAAGGAAGTGTGGGATGGGATGAAGACTGGCTGCAGCTCGAAGTGGGGTGCCTCCATCGAGAGAGACAGGGAGACAGCAAACTTGATGAACAACTTTTTTAACAGGTTTGACCACCCTAAACCACTCTCACTCTCACTTCAGAATAGTGCATCCTCCACCCATCCATCTGCTGATACCAGCATAGGAGAGAGTTTCCCCCCACCCACAATTACAGCAGCCCAGGTAAGCAGAGAGCTGAGGAGACTTTGTGCCAGCAAAGCAGTAGGTCCAGATGGAGTATCGCCACGACTGTTGAAGGCCTGTGCGTTGGAACTGGGGAGTCCTCTACAGCTCATCTTCAACCTGAGCCTGGAACAGGGGAGAGTCCCGAGGCTTTGGAAAACATCTTGCATCACCCCAGTCCCAAAGGTATCACGTCCTGGTGAGCTGAATGACTTCAGGCCTGTTGCCCTGACGTCACATGTAATGAAGACCATGGAGCAGCTGCTGCTTCACCACCTGAGGCCACAGTTCTGCCACGCCCTTGACCCTCTGCAGTTTGCATACCAGGAGAAGGTGGGAGCGGAGGATGCCATCATCTACATGCTACACCGATCCCTTTCCTACTTGGACAGAGGCAGTGGTGCAGTAAGAATTATGTTTCTGGACGTCTCTAGTGCCGTCAACACCATCCAACCTCTGCTCCTTAGGGACAAGCTGAAAGAGATAGGAGTAGATTCATACCTGGTGGCATGGATCGTGAACTATATTACAGACAGACCCTAGTATGTGCGTCTCGGGAACTGCAGGTCTGACATTGTGGTCAGCAGCACAGGAGCGCCACAGGGGCCTGTGCTTTCTCCAGTCCTGTTCAGCCTATATACATCGGACCTCCAATACAACTCGGAGTCCTGCCATGTGCAAAAGTTAGCTGATGACAATGCTATTGTGGGCTGCATCAGGAGTGGGCAGGAGGAGGAGTATAGGAACCTAATCAAGGACTTTGTTAAATGGTACGACTCAAACCACCTACAACTGAACACCAGCAAAACCAAGGAGCTGGTGGTGTATTTTAGGAGGCCCTGGCCACTCATGAACCCCGTGATCATCAGAGGTGACTGTGTGCAGAGAGTGCAGACCTATAAATACCTGGGAGTGCAGGTGGATGATAAATTGGACTTGACTGCCAATACTGATGCTCTGTGCAAGAGAGGACAGCGCTGACTATACTTCCTTAGAAGGCTGGCGTCCTTCAACATCTGCAATAAGATGCTGCAGATGTTCTATCAGACGGCTGTGGCGAGCGCCCTCTTCTACGTGGTGGTGTGCTGGGAAGGCAGCATAAAGAAGAGGGATGCCTCACACCTAGACAAGCTGGTGAGGAAGGCAGGCTCTATTGTAGGCAAGGAGCTGGACAGTTTGACATCTGTGGCAGAGCAACGGGCGCTGAGCAGGCTCCTGTCAATCATGGAGAATCCACTGCATCCACTAAACAGTATCATCTCCAGACAGAGGAGCAGCTTCAGCGACAGACTGCTGTCACTGTCCTGCTCCACTGACAGACTGAGATCGTTCCTCCCCCACACTATGCAACTCTTCAATTCCACCCGGGGGGGGTAAACGTTAACATTATACAATGTTATCGTCTGTTATACCTGCATTTTTATCAGTCTTTAATTTAATATTGTTTTTATCAGTATGCTGCTGCTGGAGTATGTAAATTTCTCCTTGGGGATTAATAAAGTATCTATCTATCTTCAGAACTGGCCGATGTTAAGAGTGGTGTTCAAAAGGGTTCAGTGTTAGGGCCGCTTCTACAGTATTTTTAATATATATAAATGATATAGATAGTAATATAAGTAACAAGCTGGTTACGTTTGCAGATGATATCAAGATAGGTGGACTAGCAGATAATTTGGAATCCATTATATCATTACAGAAGGACTTGGATAGCATACAGGCTTGGGCAGATTTGTGGCAGATGGAATGTAATGTCAGTAAAGGGGAAGTATTACACACAGGAAGTAAAAATGTTAGGTTTGAATACACAATGGGTGGTCGGAAAATCGAGAGTACACCTTATGAGAAGGATTTAGGAGTCATAGTGGACTCTAAGCTATCGACTTCCCGACAGTGGTTAGAAGCCATTAAGAAGGCTAACAGAATGTTAGGATATATAGCACGATCTGTGGAGTACAAGTCCAAGGAGGTTATGCTCAGCCTTTATAATGCACTGGTGAGGCCTCATCTTGACTACTGTGTGCAGTTTTGGTCTCCAGGCTACTAAAAGAACATAGCAGTGCTAGAAAAGGTCCAGAGAAGAGCGACTAAGCTGATTCCAGGGCTACAGGGGTTGAATTATGAGGAAAGATTAAAAGAGCTGAGCCTACACAGTTTAGGAAAAGAAGATTGAGAGGTGACATGACTGAAGTGTTTAAAATTATGAAGGGAATTAGTACAGTGGATCGAGACTGTTATTTTAAAATGAGTTCATCAAGAACATGTGGACACAGTTGGAAACTTGTTAAGGGTAAATTAGGAAGTTTTCCTTTACACAAAGAAAGATAGACACTTGGAATAAGCTACTAAGTAGTGTGGTAGACAGTAAAACTTTAGGGACTTTCAAAACTCGACTTGATGTTTTCTTGGAAGAAATAAGTGGATAGGATTGGCGAGCTTTGTTGGGCTGAATGGCCTGTTCTCGTCTAGATTGTTCTAATGTTCTAATTATAACAAAAGAGAAAAGCTACAAAACGATATTAAAACTGAAGGAATGTAACTGACACTGTGTTTACAAAATGCAGCATGACATGTGGTGCTGGGGAAGAACATTATGCGCTAGCAAAAGGGAAAGCTGTTCCAATGTGCAGAGCTCAAAGCGTACCACACTGCACTAGCAGTATAGTAATAGGTAGGCAATGGCATGGGCAATGTGTTGTTTTTTTTTGACGGGTAACAAAGACTGAGGGCTAATCTAATGATGGACAATCAAAGTTTTACTGTACATCTTAAAATCACCATATAATGATTCTCTGTGATATGTACCATATAAAATAAAGATTGACTAATTAATTATTGTCAAAATGGATTTGACAATTTTATGCAGTAGATTACAAGATTAACTCATTTAATTTCCTAACCTATCAATTCCATAATGGGTTTTCAGCATAAGTTAACATAAACAGATACTAAAAATGAAGAGGTAGTGGAGGAAAAAAGCAAACCTTGAAATATCACAAAATTTTGTGAGACACTTTCCTTAAAATAAAGAAGCAACTATTTTGTTTGGATTAAGATGACTTCTATCTAAATTAAATTGTCGTCTTTTGCTTGTGAAAAGATCCTTTTAAGAATGTGACTGACAGAGGACAGTTGGAATTTGGACTTACAGTAAAAGCACCCTTTTTGCTGTATATACTATATATATATTCTTCGATTTTATCATTTATGATATAATATGATTATTTTGCTGCCCTTCTTTTACTCATAATATAAATGTAATCAATGTATAATTTGCTGGGCTCCTAAGTGGAAGTGTGCTTAGTAATTAACTGAAACTCAGATTGTTTTCTTGCTGCTCATGCTCACTTATTCATTACTTTTTTATCATCGCATTTTCTTGTACACAAGCAGCTTAAAGTTCTAGACAGTCACAAAGTATAACCATTTACTTATACGTGCAGGCTCAGGTGTGGATTAATGAGCATTTCAGGTAATTTTATAAAATGGGCCCATAAAAACTAAAGGCAAGAAGAAATTAAATATTTTGCTAGCAAATTTTACAACTCGTGTACTTAGTTGCTTGGAGAAGAAACACCTCCAAATGACTGAGAATCGCAGCTGCTCCCTTCCAATTACGACAACCCTCAAACCTTCCTCTATCCAGAGGTAACATATCATGGATTTATTAAGAGTAAATACCAGCAGCCTTTTGAAGAAAAAAATACATTTTCTGAAGCGGAAAATTTCAAGTTAAAATAAGAATTTTCTTTTCCATTGGAAATAAAGGATAAAAGGAACAGTGAATCAAAACTGTATTTTTCTTATTTTGTAATACTTACATTTATTTGTGGTCAACTGAAATCTCAGAAAAATGGGGAGATCATTTTATGGAGGCGCATAGCCTAATCGAATAAATTAACATCTCTGTGACAGCACAAGGGGACTAACTGCATTTGAATTTCATCTTAGCCAGTGTTTAGGTGGAGTTTGCATGTCTTTTCTCTGCATACTCCGATTTATTCACACTTCCAACCGTATGTATGTTATGTAGGTGGCTGTCTCTAAATTGACCCAATATGGTTGAAATTGTTTAGTGATGGAGTGGCGTTCCACTCAGGATTGTTTGATGCTGTAAAGGTAGCACTCTGAAATCTCTCCAATTGAAATAGTGAGTTCAGAAAATGTACACCTTAATATATTGTAATAAATAAGAACACCAGACATCATAAAGGTTTGGGGCAGCCACCCGTATAATATGCCCTGGCTGCAAAAGGTTGAGATTTCAAACAGAGTTGTTCACAATACTGAGTCCAAAATAGAATTGATTAACTAGAAGCAAGATGGTGGCTTTAAAGGCCCCGTGGAGGAAGTGATGTCATCAAAGGGGCCAGAACAGGGAAGCAATGTTGTCGGGACTGGAAGTTACATTATTAAGGGGCCACGGAACCGGAAGTAACATCATCAACTGCAACGAAAACGAAAGTGAGGTCATCATGGACCGGAAGTGACATCATTGAAGGCGATAGACCCGGAAGTGACATCACCAAAGGTGCCGGAACCTGGCGGGATTTCCCAGAAAAGGTCTGCAAGGAACTGAGAAAGCCAATCAGTGCATCCCGTCGCCCCCTGGTCTGATGTGGTATTACAATTACTCAACCCTTTAAGCTGCCTCCTACTCGCACGTGTGTGACAATATCTTTATATATATAAAATCCAACGTCTGTTTGACTGTCTGTTTACTTTTCACGAGAGAACTACTTAAAGGATTTAGATTGGTTTTTTTTTCTATAATTTGCTTGAACATTCCAATTGATTTTGCCTCTCTCACTGCGCTAAGTTCACTTACAGGAGCGATTTATTTGCGATAATCCGAGACAGAGGCTGCGGGCCAAGGGGAGGGGAGTGTGATGTCAGGAATGAGGAGCCAGGCAGGGCCCTCCTCACTCACACGCCAGCCTCCGTTCAAATTAATCTACGCCTGGCCATGTTTTAAAAAAACGGACTTTGCCTCCGCTTAGCTCGTGATACCTGTATGTTTATTGATTTTTAAAGTCTGTCATGTTTCACTACTACGTGGGCGGATCCATGGGGGACAGCTAGTCTAGAATAAATGCAACTTGATAAATCAAACTTTGTGTCACACTCTGCTGTAATTGTATTGGTTCTTTCTGCTATGACCTCTCTGGATTGTCTTGTGTAACCTTCTGCAGATTCTGCAACCAACTCTCTTCTGTAGCCCTAGCTAACCTTTAGTTTCCATTCTTTTCACAAGGAATTAGAAGCACCTGGAAATTCTCCATTCCCTTTCTTGCACCATCTCCAGCTGAACCTGGCAAAGATGGACCTTCTTGTTATGCCAGCTCATCTTTCTATTCAGCACCTCATATCTGTTCAGGTTGTCTCACTAACACCTGCCAAGTCAGTACACAACCCTGGGATGAAGACTGAAGACCAGCTATATTTCTAAGAATCTTTTGCTATGGCTTTCTCGGTCTTGTCTTTGTACAAAATACAAATATCACAATGTCCACAAGACCAGATTGTATCAGGCAGAATATGCAGCGCAACAACTCCTGGACTATGATCTGGTCTTGTCATGTATGGACTACTGCAATTCTCCGCTGGTAGGAGCACCAGCATGTGTCACCAAACCCCAGATGATTAAAAATGCAGCAGTATGTCTGGTGTTCAGAATGCTGAGGTGAGCACATGTCACTCTTTTCTTCAGATCACTACACTGACTTCCTGTAGATGCATGTATTAAGTTTCACAATTTGTGCCTGCAGAGTAGTCAGTGGGTCTGCACTTATGTAAATGGAGACACTTGTGAAGTTCTATGCTCTTTCTAGACCATTTAGATCTGTTGATGAATGACATCTGGTGATGCCACGTCTGTGTGGTGTGTTAAATTGCAGTCCTGACTCTTTTCATGTGCAGCTCTTATCTGGTGAAACAAGCTTTCCACTTCCATTCAAAACTCTGACTCCATCATTGTGTTCAAGAAGTGTTTGAAGTTCCTTTTGTTTGATAGATTTCTGTCTAAGTGTGGGGTCTTCAGCTCTGGTCCTGGAGTGTTGCTGTGGCTGCAGGTTTTCATTCTAACCCTTTAATTGATTTGTGACCATTTTTGCTGCTATTTAACTCTTTTGCTATTATTTGAATTGACTTGCTATTTAAGTCCCTGTAATTATTTATTTTTTTCTTTACTTAGCAGCCAAACAATATTGGGACACGAAAACAAGGCAACCCATGACCAGCTAACCTGTGGCCATCATACAATCTGAAAATAAAGAAAGGTGAATGTCTCAGTGATGTTGATCTGCTCAGATCCACAAAACATTTTGACAGTGCTAGTAGAAAGAAGAAAATCAGTTTTATTGTAGCAGAATGAGGGCATCAACAAAGCATATAATTAAATAATGGGTTTAATTAACAACCTGAAAGAGCTTTTAATTAACTCATTGGTGTGAAACTAGTTCGAGTTTGAGGCCCCCAACTTACTTGGTCATTTGTTGGCTCACTCATTTTTGTTTGGGTGCCATTTAAAGAGGCAATGAAACAATTCAGAGGACTGAATCTTAAAAAGAAGAATTAAATTAAAATGAAGGGAAAATAACTTAATTAGCTGTACAAACAGGCCACTAATTAAGAAAAAGGCAATGAAAACCTGCAGCCTCAGCACCACTCCAGGACAGGAGTTAAGAGACCCCCGTTCTAAGTGATAGCTGTTAAGTTTTGTAAATCTGGGAATTGTAACTAGTTTATATTTTGTTTTGAGCTCTACACTTGTGGTAATTGATTTTGTACCTTTATCCTGTGACACTTGTCCCCAAACAGTCTCCATACTGATGTTACTTAGTTATGTTGACCTTTTTTCTAAGTCACTTTGAATAAAAGGTCTGCTAAGAAAATACAGTAAATGTAAATGCAAATGTTACCTTGGCAAGTAAGTTGTATTTTTTTCTAAGCTATCATCGGATCTTCAGAATGGAATTCTACCTTCTGTTCTCTTTTACTCATTATCCATTGATCTAGAATGACTTTGATTCTTCTTCACCTAAAATACAGCCAACATCTAGCTCAAGCCTCCTCAGATACTTTTTAGCTCATAACTTGCCATCACTTCTATTTCCTTCTGTTCTTCTTACAACAGGCTGTGTATCTCTTATCATAGCTCAGAAAATCCTCTCTATGGAAGCCTCAAGGATCAGTGTTGGGCCCTACAGTTTAGACATTTCTAATATTTGTCTGCAATTACAAGCTTACCACTCATGCACGAGACATCATTCCCTAATATTTCCTTACTCATTCTTTCCTAATGTGGTTCCATCTATCTCTTCTCTTTTTGTCTCCTTACTAGGTACAAGTATCTATCCTGATGACTTCAAGGAAATCTTGTGTGATCTTGCTTCTCAAACCACCTTTTTTCAACTCTGCTGCTATTTACAGCTACCATCAAATGCCCCTTTCTGTTGTGATTTTCAAAACTAGTGGAGTGCCTGTTTCACCAAGAAAAGGCCATTCAGTCCAACATAACTAGAGTTTTGAAGGTTCCCAAATTACTCATGCTCACCACATTACTCATGGGCATCATCTTAAACTTATTATTAAACTTAAACATTCTGCATCTTCTTCAACGTGTATTTTTAAGGAACACTGGAGTTGATAACATGACTGTCTCACCTTAAGTTACTTTTGTCAGACACTTTGATATAATTTTGGGTTATTCTCTTGTCATTTAAACCAGTGTTTCTCACTCACCGGTCCTTGGAATAATTTGGACAGTCTATAAAAAAATCTGTGAATTCCCATCACGATATTTATCCAATGTTAACACTTTTCACATAACATTTTGGAAGAAAAATAATGTCATGTTTTGTCTGGACATTTGAACCTTCAAGGGGAACCCCATCCCTCTACCTGGGGTTTCATTCTAGTTGTTTTGGCCTTCTCCAAAATGTGACTGATGTGTTCATTTCCACGTAAATGAACCGGAATATAGGGGAAACTTCTCCAGAGTTAAGAAACAACTGCTACAAACTAAGTGTGCAGCCCAAAATTTTCTTTACCTGTACTGGATGAGCTGCTGTTTGACTCAAAGACCCTTGGTTTGCAGGCAACCGCTCCACATGAGGATAAGAAGCAGTGAGGGTAGAGACTCTAATGATTCATTGCTGGTGACAGCTTATAATTGTACACTGCTTTGGTGTTCATTGTGTAAAGGTATGAAACAAACTACCCATAACTAATGAGGCTGCCTTGAGTCTACTGTTGTTCTGGCACCTCCTGAGTAGAAATCTCTCTACAAAACACCTTATCAGTTATTATTCTATTTCCCTGAATATGAATAGTTTGTTCTGACCCCATGAACTGTCAAATAACTAATTATTCTTATATTGCTAGTTTATGATCTGCTTTTAGGGACTAACTGCAAGATTACGTTTATTATGTATTCTACCTTAACTTTCATTCTGGTTTGCCAGTTCACTCTTAATTTCTTGTAAATCACAGAATTGTGTTGTATGTGTACTGATTTTCTGTGAGTGGCTTTGGATAAAGGTGTCTACTAAATATAATCTAATAACAAAAACATTTACATGGGGAAAAATAATTTTGAGCAGACATTTGTTATTGTACAAATTAGGCAAACTCTTATTTGCAATGGTGATGGTCAGGTTGACAGACAAGATTAGACAGGAGACCCCGTGAACTATGATGTTTGCTGATGACATTGTGATCTGTAGCGATAGTAGGGAGCAGGTTGAGGAGACCCTGGAGAGGTAGAGATATGCTCTAGAGAGAAGAGGAATGAAGGTCAGTAGGAACAAGACAGAATACATGTGTGTAAATGAGAGGGAGGTCAGTGGAATGGTGAGAATGCACTGCAAAACATTTTTTCTTAACAAGTAAAAATTTCTTAGTTTAAGGTAATATATCTAATATTTTGCCCCAAGAGATTAAATATCTCATGTTGCAATGATGTTTGCTAGATTATTTTGCTCAATTCAAGATAATTGGTCTTACGCTATCTGACTTAGATATAAAAGTGTAATTCCAAGACAATTTCAACTTAAAAAAAGCACAACTGTGAGAGAAAAGCCTGTTCTCAACCACAGCGATGAGCATAGCAGGACATGTATTCTTATTTCAAGAACCAAAACTTTCTAGGTTTGTCTTGTTTTAAGATATGAGTAAGACACAACCCAGAGACTTAAATTAAACACCTTTTATTCCAGAAAGGTTTTAGAATACAACCTTGATTTTGTTAACAACTACGACATTTCAGATTAACACTTGCCTAATTCAGTGGCCTTTCTCTGTAACTAGTATGATTTAACAGCTGGATTCCCTGTAAAGGGTAGTACTTTATTATATTCAAATGGTAATATTTTTCTTCAAATCAAAATAGTTTCCACATTTTAAAATAAATGACCCTTGTATAAAAAATGTGTCTAGTGGTTTGATGCAAGAGTTTTTTCACTGTGTCAAATAAATGGCTTAATCCAAACAGTGTTGCTGGAATTTATTAACATAAAAAGAAAAGTTCAAGAATATAGGAATCTTTAAAAGTTTTATATAGTTCAATAATATCCCCATGGTAGTACTTCACAAGAATATATATATTTTGTTTTTCAGTCATATATTCAGTCTCACTAGAATTAAAATTAGCCGGCTTTTTTGACCCCTTCTTTGTCTTGTAATGGAACATACCTTTCTTTGAGCATGCGTAAACGCGTTCCCTGCGAACTTGGGAAGCGTCCTTAGCTTTCCCGCCCATCAGATGTTACATTTTGAAACGTTCTCACGGTAAGGTTATTAACAACGTTACATAGATAGCTAAAATACTGCTTTGCTTATAAGTAACATATATTTACGCATATAAACCAATGGATTCACTTGACAAAGTCACACTGGAAATATTAAAAGGTAAGTTTCTAATTGACATTTACTGTTGCTGCAGTGCATTCTGTTTTTATGAATCCACAAGAATTCACCTGTCCACGCTGATACCTATAATCATTACGACACAAAACAGAAGTAGTGGGGCAAGCTAGTTTCGTGTAACCATTACATAAAATTTAAAAAAGTAAATGCAGGTGTTTATGTTATAACACCAGACTCTTTTTATCGAGCGCCATCATTGTTAGATTTCATATATACAGAGAGTTATTATGAAATAAATGTTAGTTAAATGCCGTTGATTTATTTGTTAAAGTGATTTATTAAAAAAGTTGTTTAAGACGTTCTGATACAGACTTCGGCTTGCTTAAAAATACATTGAAATGTATCTTTTAAAAATGTGCCGAGTTCTAAATGCATTGCACGCGCCTCATGTTATTACCGGTAGTAAAAGCGAACACGACCCAAGTTGCTTCTATTTGAGATACCTTTAAAGAAAAACTTTAAAATTTAAAGGCCAATATTTTAAAATTATTATCGATTTTGAGGTATCCACAATTGTAAGCTCATTGCTGGAATATAAAAAGATCGCTGCACTTGAAACTGCAATGGGAGAACCCATCTCCTTTAACTTCGTTAGCACTACCATACATGAGCGCGTCATATACAGTGGGAGCCACGTCAAACAGCCGCCTGGAGCATGACAGGTCCATGACAGGACCATGACAGGACCATGACAGGATCATGCACGATCCGTGCACGGAATGTGATCCCCCGCGATGACGCAGTTAATGATGCCCCGCCCCATAAACGCCCCCATGCGCTTTCTAAAGAGATGGTTGCAATGCTGTATAATCCCGCCAGATGGAGCATTGACTGCTTCTTAACTGCAGTGTCCAGGAAGCCCTATACCATATCTTTAATATACTGTACAGGCAGTTCTTGTATTGTCAACATACTGTAGTTTCATAAATAGATGACGTGGTAAAAAAAACAACAACAAACCGATTAATAAAACAGATTTGTTAAATCACTCAATACACAACTCATGATGATACGGAAGCGTATTAGGGCCACGGTGAAAAAAAAAATACAGACACAGTGAAGAAAAAAAATCAAAATGTCGAGATTAAAGTCGACATGTTGACTTTATTCTCGACATTTCCACTTTATTCTCGACATTTATATCGAGATTAAAGTCGACATTTCCACTTTATTCTAGTAGTTTATTTTGTCAGTAGAATGTCGCAAACTAAACTTCATCTTAAAATGAATGTTTAATTTACTAGATTTTCTCAAACCCCCGTCATAAGTTAATGTAGCACATTAAATGCTTTTTATTAAGTGTTCCCCGACCCAGTTTTTAATCTCCATGCGCTTCTTAAACTGACTTCCTCTTGCACACAGACAGCAGACAGCGATCGCCGCACATTGACTTCATGATATTCCTGCTCTATGAACATTCAGAATACTAACATACAGTGCATGATATCTTCTTCACGATGAAATGCATTAAAGCATGTATTAAACACGGGTGGCGGGGGGCATGGTGGCGTGGCTGTAGTGCTGCTCCCTTGCATTACGGGGTCCCCAGGTTTATATTCAGTGTAGTGAACTTTATGACAGGTGTGACGAGGCTCCAAAAACTGGATATATGAATGGGTATCGCACAGGTTTAACTTAAATATTGTGTAAATATTGGGCTCGTGATGTGGTGGTCGGAGACACGAAAGCAGAATTCAATGGATGTTCTTCTGAGCGGGCTTTCTTTATTGCATGCGCGCTGTCTCTATCGGACGTACTAAACCTCCAGTTCCTATCATTGCTTTTTCTTTCTGCACATAACCAATTACCACACGATAAATGTCTTTGTGAAATTAAAACAAGTTATAAACTTAGACCTCAGAGTTTTCAGAACTTAAAATGTATTAAAGCATGTGGGGGCACGGTGGCGTGGTGGTTGCGCTGCTGCTTCGCAGCAAGGGGGTCCCGGGTGTTCCCTGCCTTGAGTTTGCATGTTTTTTTCTGGTGGGTCTACTCGGCGTGCTTCAGTTTCCTTTCAAAGACATGTAGGTTGTGGGGTTTTGTTATGTATTATTGACCCTGCTACTTTATGTGTTCCACGTATTCACTCTGCGATGTGTTGGCACCGCATTCAGGATTTACTCCTGCCTCACACAAGATGCTTGCTGGGATGGGCGCAACCCTGAATGGATGGCATAATTAAACATGTATAATGAAGATTTTTTTTAATTTCTGAAAACTCCATCCCAGCAAGCACCGTGCCCCCACATGCTTTAATAATTTAAAGTTCTGAAAACTCCGAGGTCTAAGTTTATAACTTGTTTTAATTTCACAAAGACGTTTATCGTGTGGTGATTGGTTATGTGCAGAAAGAAAAAGCAAGGATAGGGACTGGAGGTTTAGTACGTCAGATAGAGACAGCACGCATGCAATAAAGAAAGCCCGCTCAGAAGAACATCCATTGAATTCTGCGTTCGTGTCTCCGACCACCACATCACGAGCCCAATATTTAAGTTAAACCTGTGCGATACCCATTCATATATCCAGTTTTTTGGAGCCTCGTCACACCTGCCATAAAGTTCTCTACACTGAACGTACACCTGGGGACACCTTAATGCAAGGGAGCAGCTCTATAGCCACGCCACCGTGCCCCCCACCACCCATGTTTAATACATGCTTTAATGCATTTCATCGTGAAGAAGATATCAAGCATTTCTCTTAGTATTCTGAATGTTCTTAGAGCAGGATTATCATGAAGTCAATGTGCGGCGATCGCTGTCTGCGCCTCTCAGTGCAAGAGGAAGTCAGTTTAAGAAGCGCATAGAGATTAACAACTGGGTCGAGGAACACTTAATATAAAGCATTTAATGTGCTACATTAATTAATTACGGGGTTTGAGAAAATCTAGTAAATTAAACATTCATTTTAAGATGAAGTTTAGTTTGCGACATTCTACTGACAAAATAAACTATTAGAATAAAGTGGAAATGTCGACTTTAATCTCGACGTAAATGTCGAGAATAAAGTGGAAATGTCGAGAAAACTAGTTAGTAAAATATTTTTCAAGACATCCTTAATAATCCTTAAAGACAAACGCCCTCTGCCAGATGAAAAAGATGACGTCGCATAGACGTCTCCGCGACTTGTGTGTGCTATCTGGGTTAACAATCCTTAAAGACACGGTACGTCTGTAATCTATCTATACCGATCATTGTAGGTACGGAATACAAATGCAGGCTATGTACAGTATTTTACATTACGGTGTATTTTACCTAGTTCCATTTAATATACTGATGAATTATATTTTGCTGCAAAGCGTCTTTTTGATTAAAAGAGGAGTGACATTGTGAGTTTGTGACACTGACAGTAAGCTGTAATGTTAACTCCAGACTTGGTAAACAGACCATTAAGTTATCTAAAGTTATATCTGACCGCTGCTGGTGCTGCCAGTGATTTTCAAAACAGCCAATAAAAAACTAAACTGGGAAATAATCTGTAAACTACCCCAAACAAATTTTATAAAAATAAATAAATAAATAAAGTCACCACTTACCGCGAATAGTCCATTAACACTAGAATTACCAGAGCCTACGAAAAAACTCTTAGATCCGTCCCACCTTAAATCGCTTCTTAAAACCGTTCTCACCTCTCCGCCAGCGTCTTTTGTTAATCTAAATGTGTTGATAAAGAAAAGTTGCAAGTAGCCGGCTATTCCATCCCCCCATCGACTTAGAAAGTGCACAAACTTCTCCCAGCTCATGCCTTAATTGATTATCTGGGAGTGAAGTGGAGTTTTAGAGTGGAAATAATAGATCATTATTTGGAATACACGTATTTCACGTGTGTTCCGTTTCTACAGTAATCCGTGTAAACACATTTTTAAAACAGAAACGTTTTTCATATTGTAGTAGTAAATGACAAAATGTAGGCATCAACTATATAATTTATGAAGCCTGAAGTCCAAATATCAAATTAACAACTTCACAAAAGGTACATATATAACAGAACAAGTATGCTTTTATTCAAAAATATAACTGCAGGAAAAAAGCCGCATTAACATGCCACATTGACACTTATGTATTTCAACTGCTATGGTAGTGTAATGGTATCAGCTCCAGACTTGTAACCAAAAGGTTATGAGTTCGATCCTGCACGATTCTCTTTTAAAAAGTAAACTGCTCTTATTCTTACTATTTTAAAATAAAAACATACATTTGATTTCAGTGTGTAACAGCCAGTGTAATTTATGATACTTGTAAAGGTTAGTTTTTTTTTTTTATTCACTTTTCATTCTCTCAGTCGTGTTCAAGATCCTTCCCTACCTCCCCCCCCAATCTGAAGACGCGCTATAGCTCTGCAGCGTACTTGTGACTGCATTCTCGTACCAATGCTTTTGCGAACTGCTGTGCCTGCGTGCACTTTTCGTGGTATTACACGTCTATTTTTTTGAGCATACCCGGGGCGCTCAAACTCAGGAACATCTGTTGTTTACAAGTATAACAAAACAAGTGCACTTTTATTCTAGACTATAAGTGAAGAAAAAATAAAGCAAGTTACAGTAGGCGGTTGATACGACAGCTTGCGTGGGGCAATGCTAAGAACTGCTGATTTTCCAATCCGTGCTATATAAAATCATCCCATTCAGATATTAACAATTCCCACACACCCTTCCAACATTTACGGCATGTGTACTTGTTGCAGTTTACACACCTCTCTGTGCTATGTTTCCTATTACACTGAATGAGCACCTGACACTGTACTTTCTTCCCTATATAAATAACATTCGAGCTATAGCGCGTCTCCAAATAAATCACATTTGAGCTATAGCACGTCTTTATGTGAAAACAGCATTGTCAGATG
>JANRMT010028174.1:150956446-150975869 GCA_026402145.1 Polypterus bichir lapradei
TATATATATATATATATATATATATATATATATATAGATAGATATAGATATAGATATATATATATAGATATATAGATATATATATAGATAGATAGATATATTTTCTTTTTTTTTTTCTAGAGTCAGCCCTGAGTGAGACGGTGCTCTTTATCACTTTAATGGCACAGGTGAAGGCCCCAATCTGAGTGAAATGTTAACACCCTGCTAATTTAATACAATCGCAAATTAAGTTAGTAAGTCGTGTGTATCGTGTCCTTGATCAGGCAACACAGTAAATACACCTCTGTAGGATATCTCTACTTGCCTAAAACCTCAGCATGATATACTAGTTCAGAAAGGAAACAAAATGTAAAACATTTATAAAAAGGTATCACGACTTGCACTTGTATCATCTTTCAAGAAGCTCTTAAACTTCTAAAAATTTGTAAATTTAGCACTTAAAGCTTAAAAACTGAGTTGGAAATGACTGCTGGTAATTGTGCAGATGACGTCCAAATATGAATGAATTACTGGTCTTCTCTGTTGTTTTCAAGCTGCAATGTTACAGAAGATCTTCTAGGGACTCTCATGTGAAGATCTGAACATTTCATTTGGAGAAAACCTCATGGCCAGCAGTACATCAATAGGTCAACATTATTTATTTATTATTTTTTTAAGAAATATTGTTGAGCAAACAATGTAGTTATTATCACTTTTGCTGTGTTCTTTTTGTTGAGATTAAAGGCTTCTGTAACAACATTTATGTCAGAAGTGTCCATGTCCTGATGATATCTGAGATCAAGCAGGGGAGAAATATAAATGATAATAGGGAAAAGGAGGACATTTATGATATGAAAGTGATGACAACATAAATATATATTTATATATGTGGAAATTTGAAGAGTAGAAACTTGGGCTTAGTCCTTCTCAATTCAAATTTTCCATAATTCAATAAAAGCAGTTTGAAATGTCACACCTGAGCACAGGACAGCTCATGCATCAATCAAGGCTGTTGCCCCAACATGTTCACCTCACCATGTGAATCTTTGTATAAACACATATTTATGTATGTTTGTAATTTATGCAAAGTCTATATTAATTTACAAATGTTTTGATAAACTTGATCATGGCGCCAGAGAATGATAGCGTGTTGCATGTTAATTAGCACACACAAGTAAGAATTTCACAGTACTCATGTAGCACTTATTTAGTTCAATACAACATATTGTGAAAATACTCCATATCAATAGATAACTGAGCACATATTGTTTCTGTGTTTTATCAGGAAGTAAGGATGATGACGACTACGATCTTGTTTTTAGTTACTTAAAAATTTTAACAATGAAAATATAAGCGGTTAGATATTTGAGCAATGCTGTCTTTGATTACTAATTTCATTTACATTAAATAAAAGTAAATATTTCCATTTATGTCAGGCTTCATCAAATTTTATAATTCATGAACAGTTTATTGATAACTGGTGACTATTTTCAATGCCCTTTTCCTGTATTTTTTTTTAACAGGAGCTGCAGTTTTCTGTGCAGCAAGATAACTTTAAAAATAGCTGCACATCTCCCTCCTCTTCTGAATGCAATACTTTACAAAATGCCAGTCTTTCACCTACCTCTCAATCCAGTGAGCAAGGATGTTCTAGAAAACTTTTAAGAGAAGCCAGTCCCTCTAAAATCATTCAACTACCAAGCCCTGAATACATACTTCATCGTGACAGTGAGTTGGAGCAGGTCAGAAAACACTGCAGCGCATAGGGAAAGAGGAGCATTGTATTCTTTCAAAGGATCTGCGCTGGAGATTAATTAGAAATACAACATGGTGCTCATACAGAGGACAACAACGAGGGAAGACAAATATACCTCCAAACATGAGGTTTCTTTAATGGCAAAACGTATAGTCAAGTATTATCCAAAGCTATGTGCAGCTGAAGATCAAAATTCATGGGTGAGTGTAAGTAACTCGTTTTTATAGGGGTTTTAGACTGAGCAGTCACACCTTGTATTCACTTGCACACTTTTTAAAAGAGTGTAATCTCATTACAGGAACCTGTGTTTAAACAATTCCTGAAAAGGCTACAGAATATCTGCACGCCACAGAAGCGACAGGGCTGTATGCCTCAAATAAATAAAAAGATGTCTCGGCGTCACCACTGACAAGCCTGATGCTGCTGAAGTCGAGAATTCAGGTGAGGCCGATTCCAATGCATCTTTAGGGAATGCTATTGCTTCAGCGACGCTTGTTAACGTGTCACCTTCTAGTCATACCCAAGAAGTTACAGCAGAGAAAGAATGTGAACCATCTGGTAAGTGCACAATAGAGATAGTCATATCCCATCTTAGTTCAGACTGTTTAGAAAATACAACTGATTGGATTATTCATTTATATGTTTTTGCAGCTGTTGACACTACAAAACACTACAGGATCTTTACAAGAAGCCAAAGCCAAATAATTTTGCAGTTACCCAGCTCCTTGATCATAAATTTAATGCACAGAGGTCATTTATAGATTATATAGGAGGCTTACCCAGGCTTTAAAGAACTGGATCATGTAAGTACATAAAACAGACATTTGACTGAAATATTTTTGAAAATGGTTTCTTAAAACAAAATATGTGCTGACTTAGAGTGTACTTATTTTATAGGTAATGGATCAAATGCATTGTATTCTTAGTTGGAATCATCTTAACTACATCGCAGAAGTTAAGAGCAGATGGACCAGTTTTTATGGAAAAGCACAGCTGTATGGTGTAATGAAGAAGATCCTGAAGCGTCCACGTATGCACGATGAGGGTAAATTTTGTCAAGCATATTTTATTCAAACTCATTTTATAGTTATGCACTTTACTCAGTATTACAGCATGATAGGCCTAAATGAAAATAAAATTGAAGTTGTTTAAAGTTATATTTTGCAGTTGATGCTCAAAGGGTTGCACTTTTTATGCCATTTTTTCCATAAAGACCAAGTCTATAATATAGTAAGCCAAACTTTGAGAAATTTTCATGCAAAATATTATTGCTGCTGTCTTTGCCAGTAACTGTTGATTTGTGAATTCCAGGTTCCCTTTTCTTCATTGTATTAGAAAGTTGTACTGTGTTATTCTGAAATAAATTTTTCCCTTTAATTATGTTTTTAAAAGCCATTTATTAGCATTGTAAATAGTTTTGTCTAGCATCTTTTTAAGACACAACAGAATAATAAACTGACTGACACTATCCTTTATTAGGTATAAATAATGAAGGAATATTTTAAAGAATACTTAAAACTTTAATATGATCTATGTAAGGTTCATTTCAATTGTTTGTTCATGTTCTAGCATATTAGTAGGTAAAAATAATACCAGACATCAAATAATTTTTGTTATAAATCATTCTTAATTTAAAGCTTGCTGTATGTTGTTTTCATTAAAAGGAGAATGTTTGAGTTATATTAGAATATAATGCAAAAGATATTTAATAAGATTGTGTTTTTCGTTTAGAGCTCTGCCATCCATGTTTCCTTCACTTTCTCTACCCCAAAAAAAGCTGGGAAACCAAAACATGAGGCATTAGTTCATGGCCTTAAGGTAAAACTTTGCATTTTTACATTGTTTAAAGGAAAAATAAAGACAGTTACTGCAATTCTATCCATCTGTGACTGGCAGCAATTTTCAGGGTTGTTTTTAATGTTAGCTACAGGAACGACATTCTACATTAAACAGTTTGATTAAAAGGGCTCAACAGAATATAACAATCTTCAATTTTTAGTGATTTCTTTGCTATTTCAATTACAAGCTGTGTATAACTGCTTCTTTTAAAATTAGCACATTAAGTATTATAAATAGGTAAATGTATAATAAATCTGTATAGGACTACAGAGGATAGAATAAATTCAACCTGTTTTCTTTGTTGGTTTTTGTTTGTCTTAAAGACCTCCGAGAATCCTGATGCCTTTCTACAGCAAAGACTGACCACTGACTAGCACCATCCTTATTGTGGACCAAGATAACTGCATGCTGGCTATTGGAAGTGAGCCTGTGACAACTTTCCCTCAAGAAATGTTGCAGGAAGGTATCATGTACCTTATGGAGTACTATTATGCACTACATCTAACATGTCCTAAGTGCATTGATGCTGTCCTCTCTGCAATTCAAACTGAAATATTACTGGACACAATTTGAAGGGAAAATACAAATATGCTAGAAGAAAAATTGTTTGAGCCAAATGTAGAACAGGAAATGCATGTCTATGATGTACTGTATATAATTACCATAATATTTGAAAATCAATTAGATAAATTATAAATAATTTGATATTTTGTGGATTTTAACATGTTAGGTTTTATTTTCTTTGTCCTGTTTTTTGGCCAAGTTACCGCTGTTAAAATTTTGTTTATGTAATTAAGTTTGTCATGCATTTCTGACTGTGACAAGATGAGACAGTCCTGAACTACAAAGTACAATAATAATATGGATATGACTTTTGTTATATACAAGGTAACCTTCCTGTGTCAACTCATTTTCATGTGCTTATGTTTTTCTCTGTTTCTGTATTGTAAACACAGCAGTAGTGCTGTTGGATACTGATGTAATACTTTAAATAAAGAGCAGTGCTGAAGATTATGTCTTTATTGTAAGTTATTTTATGTATTCAGGAAGCCAACATATATCAGGAAATTATATCTTAATTATGTGTCTTGAATATAGGAATGAATTCCTAATTCAAACCTCTGCTAAAATATTTGGTTTCAATTTGAAATGAAGACCATCCTAAAATGAGAGCACTGTGCTACTTTTACCTTATTCTTTTGTAGGTGGACTGAAATTTGTTGTATATAATATGCAAATATAGCCTAGTATGTGTTGAAATGAAGTAATTTCAGGATTTTTTAAAAATCCAAGTCAATATATCTCACCCCATTGGCATATAACTTTGCTTATTTCAAGCATTTATTTCTTAATAATGGTATATTTTTTTTCTTATTATGTGATTTTTTTTGTAAAATAATTTTCCTTTTTTAAGATATATGCTCTGAGATTAAATATTGGACTACCCATTTCAAGATGAGCAAACTTGTAACAAGACTTTCATTCTCCACTGGTATTAAAAATTTTCCACTTATTAGTGATTTATTCTCTTCTTCCTTGGCCTTCATTTTTCAGTGTGCTAAAATTAAGAATGCAAAACATCTGAATTAAAAATTATTTTCTAATATTCAGTGTATTTCTGCTGTAGAAAGTCTAATCTTAAGTAATTTGTTCTAAAAAGCAGCATTTTCTACTTATTTCAAACCTTTGAACACCTATCAGGGCTTTCTTATTTCTAGACTGGAAATAACTTATTTTAAGATATCTTGGCAAGTAAAATTATCTTGCTGCATGGACAGATAATTTCACTAATATTAAGTCATTTCTCCTGAAATTCAGTGTTTTTATCTTATTTTTTAGCTACGTTTTTTTGCAGTGTGCAAGGAGTAGAGTTGGCGAAGGTGGATGAGTTTAAATACTTGGGATCAACAGTACAGAGTAATGGGGATTGTGGAAGAGAGTGAAAAAGAGAGTGCAGGCAGGGTGAAATGGGTGGAGAAGAGTGTCTGGAGTAATTTGTGACAGACAGGTATCAGCAAGAGTGAAAGGGAAGGTCTACAGGATGGTAGTGAGACCAGCTATGTTATATGGGTTGGAGATAGTGGCACTGACCAGAAAGCAGGAGACAGAGCTGGAGGTGGCAGAGTTAAAGATGCTAAGATTTGCATTGGGTGTGACGAGAATGAACAGGATTAGAAATGAGTACATTAGAGGGTCAGCTCAAGTTGGACGGTTGGGAGACAAAGTCAGTAAGGCGAGATTGCATTGGTTTGGATGTGTGCAAAGGAGAGATGCTGGGTATATTGAGAGAAGGATGCTAAGGATAGAGCTGCCAGGGAAGATAAAAAGAGGAAGGCCTAAGCGAAGGTTTATGGATGTGGTGAGAGAGGACATGCAGGAGATGGGTGTAACAGAACAAGATGCAGAGGACAGAAAGATATGGAAGAAGATGATTTGCTGTGGCGACCCCTAACGGGAGCAGCCGAAAGAAGAAGAAGAAAAGGGCAAATAGCCTTTAACATACAGTAGGAAACAATAAGGGAAGTCCACTTGACAACTAGTAAAGTACACAAGAGTTAGGTAAGATGTCATACAAACAAGTAGTACCAGTCAACCATTAAGACAGTGTACTCTTACAATTTTTGTGCAAATTAGAATATATAACAATTATTTCTATTAGCTAAATTAAGCTAATTGAGGAATAGCAGCACCTTTCACAAGTTATTCAGGCTTCATTACTGGGGGCGTTAGATGTTTTTCTATTTATTTAGCAGCAGGAGAGGCTGCGATCAGCTGGAAGCTAATGTATTATTTTAGAGAAAGATTCACTTTCATTATAGAAGCCTGAGCTCCCATTGGACTGCTCTAAAGAGCCTTTATATTTAACAGCAATTACCATCAGTTGCTAAGCCAGTGAACATTCTGAAAAAATGTGACAATCATGTCTTACTGTGTGTTCCATGCTCAGAGTTACAAACCACAGGTGAACACTGCTAGCTGCTAATATGATATGGATTAATTCTGAAAACATGCAAACCCCATCTTGCTAAACACAATGCTCTTCAAAAACATTTTTTTTCTTTTTCAGTGCATCTAATGATATTTTATAATATAGAAAAAAATGGAGTAAAACACTGGGTACAAAGTAGCAAATTATTCAGGATCAAGTACCAGAATATCACACGACACACACACACACTCATACTCATTTACAATTGGCTATAATATACAACACCATCCCAACATCTGGAAATTAGTTCTTTCTAAATCAGACCCTAAAGTCATATTCAAGGCTGAAAATTATGATGTTGTAAACTGGAGAAAAGGAAGAATTACCTTTATTTAAGGATGTCAGTAACAACTCCGAAAGCACTGATCTTGAAAGAAACACAAAGAAAATCCCCTAAAATATACATCAGTTTCAAAACAGACATTATCATATCTGGCAGTTATGTACAGCTAACCTTTTGTTACCTTTTTTATCTTGGATTTTCTCAAAGTGGCATACCTCACATAGATAAATTGATTTATTGACTTTTACCTCAACCATTGAAACACTCTGGGGAAAATAAATAAATAGAAACCTTCCTTTCATCAGCTGCAAAGATGACATTTTAAATGCTTTAAAACTAGCTATCTACTTGGAAAATAAAATAATTGACACTACCTGGAATTCTTCCGACCCTTAACCACAAAATTGATTTTCAGTTGAGGAAAACATTTTTTCACTTACGTTTTGTGACATATTGGTTATTTTGCAAATTTAGAACACCATAATAATGTTTCAAACACCTCACTAGAGCTATTTAGCAACTGGACTTCAATATTTCCATACTGGTATGGAGACATCTTGTGCGGTTGTGACTGTGTTATATGTTTTCAACATCTGCTCATGTATGACATTTACTCTTATCTAGTCAAGATGAATATGGTAAGGCCCAGCTTTGAACGGGGTATGAGTTGTGACTAACACTTTAGTATAATATATAATATACATAATAACAACAGTTGGCACTCGTAACAAAGCTCTTGAGCCACAATGATGCCAGATGTCAAATATAAAAAGATATGTCTTCATTGAATGAATAAAGCAGAAGAAATGTGGAATAGAAAGTATGAAAAATAAAAAAGAAGAAGATGAAATGCTTGCTCCCACTCCGGGCCTAGCTGCTCAGGTCTTCAGGCCTGTCTTCCTGTAGAATGACTTGCCCCTGTCATTGTACCAAAATAAGCAGTCAATTCAGCTCCCATTTCTCTCACATATTCTCATTTGCTCTCATTACTACCTACATCTGACCTCTTGTCCCACACTCAGTAAGCCTGTGATTTTAAATCATGTATGAAATTACTTCTGGAATGAAGAATGGCCATAAAGGTCTCTGGATCATCTGTCTCCAGTGTCTTCTGGTAGCCCGTGAAACCCTGGAACTCTTCCCCTTTCTATAGCTTTTAATGTGCCAAATCTCTTAGGCAATCTCAAAACTGACCATCTTAACAGAACAACACAGTACCCTTATTCTGCCCAGACACCATGTGCTCCTGCCAAGTAGCGTGAAGGGAAATAAACAGCCTTGTCAGTCTTAATTATTAGAAGGACATCATACAGTAATCCTATTTCTAACATTTGGTGATCATGTGGTATACTGTATCAGCTCAGAGGTGTTTCATCTTCCTCCAGTTAATCCCCTAAGCATTTTACGCAGCTTAGGAGAGTGTTGTATATAGCTATAAATCACATAGTGTGGTTGCTTTTTAATTAATGTAAATTTTGTTTTATCTCTCCATTTGTGTTTGATGTTTCTCCTTGAAGAGGAAAAGATATTATATTTATATAGTGCTTTTCTCACTATTTAAAGTGCTTTACATAGTCAGTGGAGAGCCCCTTCAACCCCCTCCATTGTGCAGCATCCCCAGGGATGATGCAATGGCAGCCATTTTTGTGCCAGTATGCTCACCACACTGCACCATTACCTATTAGGTGGTGTATCAGTGAAAGAGATAGTCAGCCAGTTAGGGTCATGGTGATAATTAGGGGTCTGGAATGACCAGGTTGTGGTAGACAATTTAGTGTAGAAATACTATATTCCTTACGAAGAGGCCTAGGGATCTTTTTATGACCACAGAAAGTCAGGACCTTGTTTTTACCTCTCATTCGAAGAATGCTGCCATTTTTACAGCCCAGTGTAAACTGGGGGAATGGGATCCAAACACAAACCATAGTGTGAGTTAAAGGGTCTAGAGACACTAGGGAGGTGTAGTCTGGTGCACCAATTTCAAAAGTAGGGTTCCCCCTTACCTGAGCAAGCCCACATGTGGCCCTAGAATGAAATTGATGTTCACCACAACAACAACAACAACATTTATTTATATAGCACGTTTTCATACAAATAATGTAGCTCAAAGTGCTTTACATGATGAAGAAAGAGGAAAAAGACAAAGTAAGAATTAAAATCAGAGAAACTAATTAACATAGAATAAAAGTAAGGTCCGATGGTCAGGGAGGACAGAAAAAAACAAAAAAAACTCCAGACGGCTGGAAAAAAAATTAAATCTGCAGGGGTTCCAGGCCATGAGACCGCCCAGCCCCCTCTAGGCATTCTACCTAACATAAATGATCAGTTCTCATTGTATTCAGGGTTCTCATGGAAGGACTTGATGATGACAGTCACGTGGACTTCTGGCCTTTAATCCATTAATCTAGGGACATGACGGTGCTTTGATTAGGTGGTGGTGGTTGTGCAGGTCGCCACCACAAAAAAACGGAAAAAGAACAGAAGAGAGAGTAGGGGTTAGTACGGATTTTGGAGCCACCATGAATAGTAATAATAATTAATTGAATATGCAGAGCATCAGGATTAAATTAAAATGAAGTTATGAGAAAGCCATGTTAAAGTAAAGTTTTTTTAGCAGTTTTTTAAAGTGCTCCACTGTATCGGCCTGGCGAATTCCTATTGGCAGGCTATTCCAGATTTTAGGTGCATAAGAGCAGAAGGCCGCCTCACCACTTCTTTTGAGTTTAGCTCTTGGAATTCTAAGCAGACACTCATTTGAAGATCTAAGGTTACGATTTGGAATATAAGATGATAGACATTCCGCTATATAAGATGGAAGATGGAGCAAGATTATTTAAGGCTTTGTAAACCATAAGCAGTATTTTAAAGTCAATTCTGAATGACACAGATAACCAGTGTAGTGACATCAAAACTGGAGAAATGTGTTCAGATTTTCTTTTCCTAGTTAAGACTCTATCAGCTGCATTTTGCACTAGTTGCAGTTGATTTATGTCTTTTTTGGGTAGTCCTGAGAGGAGTGCGTTACAGTAATCTAGTCGACTGAAAACAAAATAGTGAACTAATTCCTCAGCAACTTTCAATGATATAAGAGGTCTAACTTTTGCTATATTTCTTAAGTGAAAAAATGCTGTCCTAGTGATCTTATTAATATGTGATTTAAAATTCAGGTCACAGTCAACAGTTACCCCTAAATTCTTTACCTCCATCTTGATTTTTAATCCTAATGCATCAAGTTTATTTCTCATTTCAACCTCATTATATCCATTGTTGCCAATCACTAAAATTTCAGTTTTTTCTGTGTTTAGCTTGAGAAAATTACTACTCATCCACTCAGAAACACAAGTAAGACATTGTGTTAGTGAAACAACAGAGTTGGGGTCATCAGGTGCTATTGATAAATACAGTTGCGTGTCATCAGCATAGCTGTGGTAGTACACATCATGCCCCAAGATAATCTGACCTAACGGAAGCATGTAAATTGAAAAGAGCAGATGACCCAGGATAGAGCCTTGTGACACATTATATAGAATATCATGTGTCTTTGAATTATAATTACCACAACTACGAAGAATTTTCTACCTGCCAGGTAGGATTCAAACCAATTTAAGACACTGCCAGAGAGGCCCACCCATTGACTAAGGCGATGCGGCACTCAGATCTAAGAGGATGAGAACAGATAAATGGCCTCTGCCTGCATTTACCCGCAAATCATTTACTACATTAACAAGTGCAGTTTCTATACTGTGATTTGTTCTGAAACCCGACTGAAACTTATCAAGAATAGCATGTTTATTGAGGTGGTCATTTAGCTGCATAATGACTGCTTTCTCTAGAATTTTACTTAAGAAAGGCAGGTTACAAATAGGTCTAAAATTTTCAAAAGCAGAGGAGTTGAGATTACTTTTCTTGAGTAGGGTTTTAACTACAGCAGTCTTAAGACAGTCTGGGAAGACCCTCGTATCTAATGACGAGTTTACTATGTCAAGAATATTATCAATTAGCATGCCAAATATTTCTTTGAAAAAACTTGTTGGTATTGGGTCAAGGACGCAGGTGGAGGGTCTCAGTTGAGAAATTATTTTATATAAATCAGGTAAATCTATCCTGGTGAAAGAATTTAATTTGTTTATAACAGAGTACTGGAGCTTAAGAGGATGCTCAGTGTTGGGGAGATATACTATATTACAGTATTTCTAATATAATTAATTTTTTGATTGAAAAATACAGCAATAGCCTCACAAGTTTCACTGGACGTATTCTGGAGGTATTCCATTGAGTGACCTGGGTTTAGCAGACAATCAATCATAGAGAATAAAACTCTGGGATTACTAGTTTTGTTATTTATAATTCCAGAGAAATTGCAGCGCCTCTCAAGACGGACTGTGTTATTGTATTCTGTTATTTTAACCTTCAATATCTCATAGTGGATAGTTAGTTTAGTTTTTCTCCATTTACGCTCAGCTCTACGACATGTTCTCTTTAACTCAGACACTCTTTGGTTCTTCCATGGTATAACAATGCTAGAAGATTTTTTAACTGTCTTTTCAGGTACAACTATGTCAGCAGCAGCTCTCACCTTAGTATTAAATTTTTCCAAGTTACTGTTTACATTATCCTTGCTATTGTAGGTAGCACTACAAATGGACTGGTTGCTTAGAATGTTTGTAAATTTTGAAGCTGCTGATGAATCAAAGAAGCATTTTTTAACAATATGCTTCTCGTGAATGTTTTCTATCATTATTTCTATATTAAATAGTAAAAGAAAATTGTCTGACATGCCAATATCAATGATCTGCTTCACATCAACTTTCAGTCCTTTAGTAATTACTAAGTCTAACATATGACCTGCTTTATGTGTAGGCTGATTAACAAGCTGTCTCAAATCAAAAGAGTCCAAGAGGTTCATAAATTCTTTTACTTTTGGGTCACACTGTTTATCGATATGAAAGTTAAAGTCACCAATTATTAGGAGCATGTCATAGTTTGTAATTATAATTGACACCAAGTCTGAGAATTCCTCAGAGAAAGATGCATTGTATTTAGGAGGTCTATACACGGATAATACTAGAAACTGAGAAACTCCATGAATAGTAACGGCAAGATACTCAAAGGACTTGAATTTACCAAAACGTACATCTTTACATTTTAACCAGCTCGAGTAAATGTTTGCTAGACCGCCGCCTCTCTTTCCTTGGCGATCCGCACGAGTAAAACTGTAATTCGGAGGCGCAGATTCAATTAAAACAGCCGCGCCATCAGAGCTAAGCCACGTCTCACTTAGTGCAATAAAATCAATTCTCCTATCACTAATAAGATCGTTGATGGAAAACATCTTGTTGGTTAATGCTCTAACATTTAATAAAGCCATATTTAATGTTTCGGAAGAGCACAGCTGAATTTTATGTGCGTATTCGAGATAGAAATTAAGTTATTTTTATTAGCGCCGCTCTGTGAGTATTTTTTATTTAATCTATAATCTATTTTTATAGATTTAATACATTGTTCATCTAATTGTAATTGTAATTAAATTATTCGTATTATGCCGCACTGCCTAGATTTTTTACATGCATTGAGGTTAGTTATTAGAGTAGTAATGCAGTGCACTTTTGCGGAAGACTTTGTTAAAGAATTATCATGTCCTAGTAAAGCATTACGGAAAGGGTTAGGAGTAGAAATAGCGAGTCAAGAGGGACAAATTACCTTAGTGATGTTTTCGGAGAGGACCCGGGCGCCGAATCTATTTGGATGCAGACCATCCTGCTTGAGGAAAGAATGAGAGAGAGAAGCACCTACAGTAGTCTCTCCGAGGTTGAATGGCACTAAGAATAGGGCAGGAGAGATCTGTGAGGTGGGAGTGTAGTTTGATGTAGGAAACTGGATTTAGTTAAGGGGAGTTTCAGGATTCATTATTTTCTGTTGTTTTTGGTTGCTGTTGTGTGTTTTCTATGCATTTATCCTTATATAGTTTTTATTGGTACAATAAATGATTTATTTTTGTGTTGCTTGGCCTACTTGTGTGCTACAAGAGTTTAAAAAGCCCAGCTAAGATTCACACCACCTTTGACGGTGATTTATTTATTTTTTTTGGTGGGGACCCTGGAACGCACCCTCCCTCACAGAGACACATAAGCAACAATGTTAAAACAGAAATTAGCAACTGTATTAAACAAGAATAAAGGAAATCTATTATACAAATGATCCCACCCCAGCTCCCTTTCCAGAGATACACAATAAACACAAATTCAACAATAACAAACAACTAACAAAAGCCATGCATGAAGTCCATAAAAAAGGCAACTGATGTAATGAAATGATGGAGATAGATAGTCCAGAGATCAGCTCGCTGTATGTGAATGTAAAGAACAGTCCCGTTAATTCCTGATAATGACATGTGATGGGATCATGAGCGTTCCTTTCTTAGTAGGTTGACAACCAATCCTAATACAGTCCTCATGAAACAGGAAGACACCAGAGAGTCCATACACCAAAGGAGACAATCCAGGACAAAACAAGAATCCACATGCATTAAATGGCAAGGCAAACTGGTAGGTAACTCAGACACAAAACAAGAAAAAAAAATTCACCTTCTCTGTATAACTGGCCTCCTTTTAAATCTCTCACCGGCCTCCTTGTCCCCAGCAGCCCCTGCACCCTCAGCAGACGACCAATCAGAGTCACTGAGTTGAAGTTTTCACTACCCAGTAGCGCAGCTACAAGTTTCCAACCCTACCATTGCAGCAGTCCATACTCATAACTGTGATGTAATTAGAAACATTTTGCAGTTTTAGGTGAAATGAGAGACTGAAGGCTTGCATTGCATATTCTGCCAAAATAACATTTTCTTGTGGACTCTATCTATGCATCACATTTAGAATGTCAGAAGTGTGCACCAACAAGGCAGTTGACCCATGAGTAATTTACATTATCAGACTCTATATAATATACTGTATCAAGCTGAATAAAGCCGCAGCTTTTAACTATAATGAAAACGTAAGGGAAATACAAGGGAATGGGTGGGAGATTCAGGAAGAAAAAATAAAAATTATTAACTTGGTTGGAAGTGGTCAGGAGCAGGATTTAAAAAAAATCAGTTCCATGCAGACTCCCTTGTAGCCATTCTTCTCTACTAAAAGGCTGCTTCAAAAATTAGTTGCTAGAGCAAAATGTCAGTCCTGTTGTGCTGAGCTGTGTGATCTGATCAGTGCTGCAGCCTACTGTGTTCACAAAATATGAAGCTTGTTTTTAGTTTTCTCTTTTACAAAAAAAAAATAAATCGATAAATGGTTAGCTATTTGTTGCTCTTTCCAATGATATCAGATGGAGCCACAAACAATGTCAATGATCCTGTGCCTCATTGTGAAAGTGGAGCTTCCTTATCAGTTACAACATCTTCTCCGGCTATGAGAGAAGCTGTGAAGATGAAAAACAGTAAACAGAAAAACTGGCCTTAAATGTATTAACAACACATTGGAACCAATACCACATTGTCTTTTTTTTTGTTTTGTACCTTTATCAAACCATTCTCTGAAACATCTGTTAACCATGTGCCATTTTAATACCAAGCATGGGAATTTAAAAAAATAAGTCTATTGCGTATGTCAAAAGAAGAGTCTCAGGTTAAGTCCGACAAAGAGGTGATTTGGGATTTTTCTGGCACTGACATACTAGCTATGGAAACTTCTTTCAAAGCAACTTTAAGGATAGTTGGTGCTGGCAAAGCCCTTAGTAATGGGGAGTCATTGGTGCTACCTGGAGCCATCGATAATGGTGTCATTTTCCTGTCCATCAGTACAGTGACAAGGCATCAGATGTAAACCTTAGCTTACTGTACATCTTGGAAATATTTTGAATACAACTTTTTGTACAGATAAGACCAATAACAGGAAAGCCTGGTAATGTTGTTTCCCCAGATATAAAGTTGCTCCTAATGCACAATTTGTGCACATAGCATTTATCGAGAGGCATTAGTAGCAAAGACATGAACTGGCAAGTTTAAAATATGTTCTTAGTAAGGCAGTAAAAGCTGTAAACTTTACAAAAAAAGCTTGCTTTTGCTGTTTTTTTGTATGGAGGTAGCAAGTGAACATAAACAGCTACCGATCAATGCCGGTGTCAGGTGTTATTCAGGGGAAACGCATTGTCAAATATGCTTGAGCTGCATTTCAAAGTGCAGATGTTTTTGTCACGCTGACTACACATTTGAACTGACTGACCATTTCAGTGGTGGCATATGGTTGTGCAAATTGGTAAATTTAGCTGACTTTTTGGCCACCTTAATGAAGTCAACAGGAGCCTTAATGGAATAAACACAACTCATTTCCTTTTCCAAGATAAATGAGACTTTTAAAGTACAAACTTTCTTTAGCAGTCATATAAATAGAAAAGAAAAATATCTTGTTTACCTTACTGCAGGGTTTCTTCAAATAGAAAGAATTTCAGCCTGCATTCCTTCTGGACGTAAAAGAACGTTGACCTGGATGTTGATTTCAATGAATATTTTTAGAACCATTTTTTTTATTCCTGAAGATTTATCTTATTCTAAAACATTTTCCACTTAAGAAATAGATGAGCTGGCAGATGTGGTGCAACCCTGGCACAACTGTTTTTTTTTAATCCTTTTCTTGTATTCTAAATATTGTTTTGTAAATCTTGTTATTGATTATGTTTTGTTTCATATATTATTTCTTCATCAATATTTTTGTGTATCTTATTCTTTCATGTCAGAAGTATTTCTTTGTGCGCTCAAAGTAGAACACGTTAGTAACTTTCAGCTGAGGAACTGGGCTAAATGGGTTCATTTCCTCCCTGCAGCATTACTGTCTACATTTCTCTTTATTGGCTTTCTGTCTTCAGCATTGTTTTTGCAGATTTCATCTTTTTGATTTGCTTTTGGTGTACAGAACTGTGGCTTTCTTTATGTACTACATTTCTGGATCACAGACTAGTTTTGTTTGCTTTAGACTGGCCTTTGAGGCCTACCTTTCTTGTTTTTTGTTAATAAATATTATTTTTTGTCATTATGGGCCAGGGGTTTCATGCAGTTCCTCTCTCCCTCTTGAGTTTAACCAGTGTGGCTCCCTTTTAGGTGTGAAATCAGGAAATCTGGATCTCAAGTGATTTTATTTTTAGACCCCATAAATGTTTTGAATCTTAGTTTTAAACGTGATGTCTTCTATTCAGTCTTCATGTGAGGAAGGAAGATCAGAACAATAGAATTCCCATAAGAGGAAGAACTGAGGCGGTGGTTTGAAAAGAAGACTTTGACAGTTTCTGGTGCAAAGAAACACAGAGTAGCCCATTATTTCTGAGAGTACCTGACATCATTTATGTATCCAGAAATGAATGTTAGCTCCACAGAAGGACCAGGATCAATGCAATACAGAAAAGTTATTTCTCCTGCAGTGCCACCTCACAGTTACAATAGAGATAATCATTACAAAATGATTAATACAGTATGTAGCTTTTACCAATGAAACATTCAGCACAGTCAGGTTAGCAGGAAGACTCAAGGTAAAAGCTGACAGAGATGAACAATTAGCTGAGTTGCAATAAAACCACAACAACACAAAATTAATCACAACATAAGTACCTAGATTGTATTAAAGAATATTTCATCACACAAAATCCATAGGCAGACTCTGTTGGGAAACCCAAGATACAAATTGACAAAAATGAAAGCAGTAGTCGGGTGCCCTTGGTGATGCAGCTGCTGTCTCCTCAAGAAGATATCGAAGTGTGCAGAAGTTTGGAGTGCGAAAGATTACAGAGGGGTGCATTTCAAAAGTATAGGGGTTCAGCAGGTTAGCAGTTATGGTGCTCCAGCAGTGATGGTGAATCAAAATACCAGGGTGTGAAAACTCTAGATAACTTTATGATAATATTATTTTGGTATAATAAACCAGTCAGCATCTAATTATGAGTTTTGCCACCTTTTTCCTAGAACTCTCTGCAAAGCAAACAACATTTTCTACCTTTCCCCATGCAGAGCCAAAAAATAGTTTCTCTCGAAGCAGAAGAATGAAAACAAAAGGCAGCCATGTATATTAAAAAGCAAAAGCAACCACTGTAATATAGTGATAATAATAACAAGCAAAATTTTAAAATACTGTATATAAAAGAATAATATTTATAATCTTGCTATTTATATGAGATATAAGTTTATTAAATATACAGAGCACAGTGGCCAACTGATTAATCTTCACTGCTAGCTGCATTATAAAACTTGTGAGTTATTTTTTCTCTTTTTTACTTGAATGCATATGTAAATATAATTTTTGTAAATTAAAAGTATGTACATTTGAGAGTTTGCAATTTGTATTCCATATTAAAACCACAGTACTGCTTTTATATTAAAAAATAGTTAATAAAAAATGTTAGGCAACATATGAAAAATTAAAATGCCAGTCCACACCCACACACAAACAAAACTATCTTCTTGACTGGATGAGGCAGGACTGGAAGTGACATTACGGATCCTTGACATTCAGAGCTTCTGGTCTGTAGATGAAGAAGAGGATGTGGATAACAGTGACCCCTTTAAACTAGGGGTAGAATTATCAACACTACACAAGCCCTTTGAGTGACTCCTACTTGCAAATATGTGGCAATGATACACATCTGCACATTTGGAACAGTTTAAAGCAAGAGTTCCCAAACTTTTTTCAGCTGCAGACCCCTTTACCAAAAACTAATAAAACCGTCGACCCCCTAGTCATTCACTTTACTTACTCAAATTAGTAAATTTGTACAGTAATCAATATTAAATATTTCACTAGATATCAAACTTTTCATTTTAATCACTTGTAATTAATGATTGAAAAAGATAAAAGGACTACACAATATGGCATTATCTTGTGCAACATTTAATATCGAAACCTGCACTAACGAAAATTAAAGTAAAAAAATACAAGCAGAGTTTTTTTTTACATTTTTGACATTTATGAAATAAACTAGCAAAATACCCGCACTTCGCAGTGGAGAAGTAGTTTGTTAAAGAAGTTATGAAAAAGAAAAGGAAACATTTTAAAAATAACGTAACATGATTGTCAATGTAATTGTTTTGTGACTGTTATGAGTGTTGCTGTCATCAAGGATTTGATTGTCATTATTTCTTTCAATCAGGTTCGCATTTGGAGGATGTGTTTTGTTGAAGTTACATTCCGTGTTTGTCAACCGTTGTAAAGATAACAGGTTTCATTCATCGAAGTGTTCACTACCCAAATCGGTACTCGTGAATCTAAGATGTTTAACAGGCATTCCCGGTATTAAGTTGTGGATTTGCCTGCGAATATTTAGCTGCAGCGTGTCTATGAACTTAATTTAAACTTAAGCTTTACACCTTGCTTTCCTATTGATATGTCTACAAAGGCTTGTTCAGCTTCAGAGGGTTGTTCCTTTCTTACTGCATCAATAAACAGCTCGTCTTCCTCTTTATCTGAGACATCACACACTGCATGCACGGGTTTACCTTTCCCAGTCCTGCAAACTTTAGCGAAGTGGTGCAATTTAAGACATTTTTTACATTGTCTTCCTTTATGAAGGAAGCTGCACTTATGAATATGCTTGTATGCATCACTCACTTCATATTCTTTTGCTGCCTTCTCAATTGTGTAATGCGTTTTTTGCTCAGCGCTCTTTGGAGGTCTTGCTTTTTGTCTGCGTACTGCGGTCATAGTCAGTTCATGTGAGCCGCTCGGAGTACATGTATTGATGGTTCTCAGCTCTGCTTGTGCTATCTTGTGCGATCTTGCGATGTCCATGGCTTTATTTAATGTTAGCTCAGACCTGGCACTTAAAAGTTTCTCTCGCACTTTTGCTGAGTTTGTGCCAAACACTATTCTTTCCCTGACCATCTTATCTTCGTTTGCATAAGCACAGTCCTTCACCAGCAATTTTAACTCCTTTACAAAGTGATCAAAAGTCTCGTTTATACCTTGTGTCTTCTCACTAAACTTGTATCTTGTGAATATCGTCTTAGGCATGACAAACGCCTCGCAGCGGCAGTGTGTCTATTGGATTGCTGCTGATGGATGGCCTTATATTGGAAGGCACTCAATTATGTGGGAGGCGTGCGTATGGGGGATGCAATATAGGCAGGCAGCCAACTACGTGGGAGGCGTAGTGATGGGTGACGCAACTCCACCTCACACGGCGACCAAGCTGCAGGCTATGGCCGTATATATGTAAGTAGGATTCAGTTATGACCGTTACTCGTAGAATTTGGAAATGAAACCTGCTTAACTTAACTTAAGGAATGAGCCTGCCAAATATGTAAGTAGGATTCAGTTATGACCGTTACTCGTAGAATTTGGAAATGAAACCTGCTTAACTTAACTTAAGGAATGAGCCTGCCAAATTTCAGCCTTCTACCTACATGGGAAGTTGGAGAATTAGTGATGAGTGAGTCAGTGAGTGAGTCAGTGAGTCAGTCAGTCAGTGAGGGCGTTGCCTTTTATTAGTATAGATATGTAAATTCAAAATAAGTACAAATAGTCCAAGCTGTACTGTCTGCATTTCTTTTTTGGTTCAGTCATATTATCTGAAGAAATAAAAACTTTTATTAACAAACAATTTCGAC
>JANRMT010028174.1:150997126-151011999 GCA_026402145.1 Polypterus bichir lapradei
ATATATATATATATATATATATATACTCAGCAAAAAAAGAAACGTCCTCTGACTTTCAACTGTTTTTACTTTCAGTAGACTTAATGTGTAGATATTTGTATGAACACTAAAAGAGTCAACACCATAAGACATAAACTAAAAATGTTTCACAATGTGTCCCTGAATGAAGGGAGGCTCAAAATCAAAAGTACCAGTCAGTATCTGGTGTGGCCACCAGCTGCTTGAAGTACTGCAGTGCATCTCCTCCTCATGGACTGGACAAGATTTGTCAGTTCTTGCTGTGAGATGTTACCCCACTCTTCCACCAAGGCACCTGCAAGTTCCTGGACATTTCTGGGGGGAATGGCCCTAGCCCTCACCCTGCAATCCAACAGGTCCCAGACATGCTCAATGGGATTGAGATCTGGGCTCTTCACTGGCCATGGCAGAACACTGAAATTGCTGTCATGCAGAAACTCACGCACTTTTTGCCACTCCTGTCTGGTCCAGCGAAGGTGGGTTTGTGCCCATAGGCGGCGTTGTTGCTGGTGATGTCTGGTAAGGACCTGCCTTACAACAGGCCTGCAAGCCCTCAGTCCAGCCTCTCTCAGCCTATTGCGGACAGTCTGAGCACTGATGGAGAGATTGTGTGTTCCTGGTGTGACTCGGGCAGTTGTTGTGGCCATCCTGTACCTGTCACGCAGGTGTGATATTCAGATGTACCGATCCTGTGCAGGTGTTGTTACAAGTGGTCTTCCACTGCGAGGATGATCAGCTGTCCTTCCTGTCTCCCTGTAGCGCTGTCTTAGGCGTCTCACAGTGTGGACATGGCAATTTATTGCCCTAGCCACATCAGCAGTCCTCATGCCTCCCTGCAGCATGCCTAATGCACATTCACGCAGATGAGCAGGGACCCTGGGCATCTTTCTTTGGGTGTTTTTCACAGTCGGTAGACAAGTCTCTTTAGTGTCCTGCGTTTTTAGAACTGTGACCTTAAATGCTTACTTTCTGTAAGCTGTTAAGGTCTTAACGACCATTCCACAGGTGCATGTTAATTAATTGATTATGGTTAATTGAACATGCATGGAAAACATTGTTTAAACAATTTACAATGAAGATCTGTAAAGTTATTTTGATTTTTAAAACATTATTGTTGAAATACACAGTCCTGAAAAAGGGACGTTTTTTTTTTGCTGAGTATATATATATATATATATATATATGTATATATATATATATTGTCAGACGTGGCTGGGGTTGGCGACCGGAGGACCGGAGGAGGGCTTGTGCCTTCCCCAGACCATCTGGGGGTGACCGCCCTGGTTCCTTTGGGGGCCACGGGTACAGAGCTTTGAAGCTACACCCTGTAGGGACCAGTGGTCACCGCCAGGGGGTGCCCCCATGCCTTTGGAGCCCTGGACCTCAGCACTTCCGCCACACCAGGAAGTGCTGGGGGGAAGAGGAGCAGGGACACCCGGAGTGCTTCCGGGGATACAGCCGGCACTTTTGCCACACGGGGGCATGTCGGTGGGAGATTGCCGGGAAGCACCTGGAGCACATCCGGGTGTGAATAAAAGGGGCCGCCTCTCTTCATTTGAGGCGAGAGTCGGGAGTGAAGTGGACTGAGCTTGCTGGAGGAGGCAAGGAGGCGGCCTGAAGAAAGTAAGGCATTGTGTGGCCAGGACTTTGGGGACTTTGGGGGTTTGTGTGGCACCTTTGTATATAGTGTGGACCGATGAATAAACGTGTGTTGGGTGAAATGGACGTGTCTACCTGTCTGTGTCTGGGCCAACCTCCACAATATACATATATAATGAGAGGGACCCAAAAATAACAAGAATTAAAAAAAAATAGAACATTTCCAAAATTTAATCACCCTCAAAACACTCTCCCTGAGATGCAATATACATCTTCCACCGCTTTTTCCAAAACTGTTCTGAAACTCTTGCAAAGTGACAGCCTTCAGTGCCTCCATCGTTTTCTTCTTGACCTCTTCTACATCCTGAAAATGCTTTGCTTTAAGGTCCCCCTTCATTCTTGGAAATAAGAAAAAATTGGTGCAAGGTCCAGGGAGTGGGGAGGGGTGGGGGTTTTTTTGTGAGAGACTGATGCACACTCAGTGCTGTGTAGGCGGGAGTGTTGTTGTGATGCAGAAGCCACTCACCTGATCACCACAATTTGGCTCGTTTTCCCTGCACTGCATTACACAATTGCTTGAGCACTTCAAGGATGCCGCTTGGCAAATGTTGGAACTGACGCCATTCCAGCCTGCAGAAAAAAAATTTCGTTATTTTGGGTCCCCCCTCATGTATATATAAAATAAGAAAGAATGGATTACAAAAAAAAAAAAAAAAGGAAATATGATTTAAAACTTCAGCTTTTAAGTAATTGAAGAAATATGTTAGCCATCATTCTGGTAACTACTATAACAGTGTTTGCTGTGGGCTTCGATGCTCTCTGGACTACTGCGTCTGAGGTGGTAACCTGAGATGATCCACGTGAACAGAGACTGACCTAGATAAATAAATAAATTCTTCATAGAAAGTAAATGAGATCCTATTAGTCTTTCAGCAGTCCTAATAATCCTCTGTAGGACCATCCCCTCCTTCAGTGTGGTATTCCTGAACCAGACAGTGGTGCCTCTGGTGAGAATACACTCCATTAATCCCCTGTAGGCCTGTAATAGGTTGTTGATTCAGGCCAGCTTTCTTCAGCAGCCCAAAAAAATAAAGACGCTGTTGGGCATTCTAGATAATAGCTGTATTATTAATTGACCAAGTCAATTTTTTTTAACATGTAGGTCCAAGAATTTAAATCCATCTACCCCCTCCACCTCAGTTCTTTTGAAAACTAGTGGCCGTTTAGGGAGTGGGGTGGTGGGGTGTATGGGGGAATACTGCTTCCTAAAGTCCAGAATAAGCTCATCACTCTTGGCTGCATTTAGAACAAGGTCATTCCAGGGTCAGGGGCTACCTGGAGGGACAGCATACTTGAAAGATCTCATCCTACTTAAAGCAGTTAGACAAAAGGCAATATAACTGAAAAACTTAACAGACTAAAGATGTTATATAAAGGTTTTCCACTACTGTGTATCTTTGAGTCTGTCCGATTGCTATGTCTCTGTAATTCCAGATGCATCACAAACATCTTTAATAATAAAAGGCTTTGCTTTTGTCATTCTAAAGATAGCACATTACAAATATTAACACTGCTTTAACAAATCCCATACCAAGTCGCGTATAACATGGGCATATGCATTGCATTTGTCATTCCAGGAGATGGCGCATCACAAACATTTATAGTAATTCGTTACTTTACTACAAATGTTTGTGATGTGCCATCTGTTGGAATAACAAATACAATGCATTGTATTGCTACATGCTTTACAAAACACAAAATAGATGGTGCATTGAAAATGTTAACACTGAGGTCTACATTGATTACCTACAATTTGACCTGTCTTAGATGGGTAGAACAGCTAGTAAAGCTATAATGCAACTAAATATAGTTACAGTTAGCTCTTAATGAATTTGTCGCTGATAATTATTAAATTTTAAAGTTTCAGGTCATTTTTTTTTACTATGTTTAAACCAACTTCACAAAAATTTGAATATGTCTGAAAAGGATGAATACTGCAGTTTTTTTGGTTAAAAGTGATTAAATATTGTACATTTTCATGCGCATTAACATAAATATATCTGAGTACTCTAAATTGAAGCTCCAGGTATAGGAAACAAACTGTTGACCTTTTAAAAATTGGAGTATACATTTAAACTAAGTGAATTGTATGTGACTGTAGTGGAACAGGCAGACAGTGTTATACCAGGGAATTCTGGCCATGGCAATAATAGTCTTGAGAAAGAGGTAATACAGTATAATTCAGGTAGCATGTCATGCCAACCTCAATGGCAACTTCCTGGTGGCTATTTCAGTTCCACCAACTCTGATTTGTCACAAAACATGGAAAGTTTTCCAGGTATCATTGTACTAGGTGGCTGATAAACCATGGACTGTGGGTCTAGCATTTAAATCTAACTCTGAAGCATCAGCTGGCTTCTCATCTACAAAGTGTATAATGCAGTGTTCACAACAGACATGCATAGCACCATTGTAATGCCTTGAAGTAATGTCAGTTCAGCTAGATATTTTAGGGCTTCTGCTCTTTGTTGAATGATATTTGTTATTGCAATGGATGATATTTGATATGATATTTGGCATCTAATTGTAATCATTTTGAAAGCTGATGTGGTCATTCTTTTAGAACATTACAGAATTTTTGATGAGAGCAGGCCTGTGGTATAACGCCTTAGCATTACACCAGAATACAAGTAGTCAAGAGAGAGAAACTATTTATATTTATATATATTTATATTTTGTTTTTTGCAGTACAAAGATGAGATCACTGGAATCTGAAGGCAGGATTAAAATGTGACAGAGTGGCCAAACTTAAACCAGAACACCAGGTCTGCAGCAGTTGCCTTGGCAAGATAGCCACCATGAAGCTGGCTTATACGCAGGGAAGAGCAGGTGCCCGCTGGAGAAACAAGCCATTGTACTATGAGCATGGATGTTGTGCTATAAGTTATCAAAGGAGCACACACATGCAGACAATACAACTGAACTTTACAGCAGTTTTTGGGGAGGTCAATGAGACATAGATGCTGCTAACCCACTACTAGGAGGCCCATTACCAAGACCGTGCCAAGGGTTCAACGGTGCGCAGTGCCACAAGGCCGTTCAGCCCAGCAAAACTGTCCAATTCTACCCACCTAATTCCAACAACATTGAGTTTTCAATGCCCCTGAAGTCCTACCCTGCACCACACTACCTGGTAATTTGTTTCATGTGTCCATAGATCTCAGTATGAAGAAAATCATCCTTTGCAAGCTTTGCCCCCATATTCATGTTGAAGAACTCATTTTAAAGTAATGTACTGGATCCACTGTGCCAATTCCTTCCATCCATCCATTATCCAACCAACTATATCCTAACTACAGGGTCACAGGGGTGTGCTGGAGCCAATCCCAGCCAACACAGGGCACAAGGCAGGAAACAAACCCCAGGCAGGTCTCCAGCCCACCACAGGCCAATTCCTTTCATAACTTTAAAAAATTTGCCTTTATCATCAGTTAATCTCAGTTTACTTAAAGAGAAAAGGTTTAACTGTGTAGCAGACTGGCCCCGGAAACAGACAGACATACACCATATGTCCAAAACACACAGTACTCAGTCATTCTTTTCCTTTCGCCGCCTCTACTCCTTTCTTCCTCAGCTTCATCCTCCTCCTCCCGACTCTGGCTCCTGAATGGAGTGAGGCGGCCTCCTTTATAGTGCACTCGGAAGTGCCCCAGCCATCTCTTGATTAACATCCAGCAGCACTTCCGGGTGTGGCAGAAGTGCTGCATATGAACCCCGCTCCTCTTCTGGCAGCACCTCCGGGTGTGGCGGAAGTGCTGCATGCCCAGACTCTGGAGCTGTCCAGGTGCCCCTTTGTGGTGGACACAGACCCCCACCGGGTTGAGCTTCCGAGCCCCGATGTAAACCAAGGGGGCTGCCCTCTCATGTCCCAGGGGAGGTACTCCTGGTAGTATGCCCATTGCCCCGGTCTTGTCTTGAAAAGGGCATCCCATCCGGGCAGGATCCCCGGCCGTCCATCAAAACTGTTTCATTGTTTCCTGCTACCTTTCAGGCTAATTGTTCTCTGAACTTTTTCTTATGTTTTTTTCCCTTTTTCTTGCTGCATATGTTTATCATAATTTACGTACTGTTGTTTCACTTTGTTGGTTAAATTTGTTCTCCCTGTATGCTTTGCTGCAGCTTTTCTTTTTAATCTTATATTTCACAATTCACTTTCTTGGACTTGACTCATTCTTTTTGCAGTGCTTTTTCATGTAACGTGCGACAGATTAGGGGCTCTCTCGCTCCCTTGAACCCTCAAACCACACGTCAGACACCAGGTAAAAGTCCAAAGATGAATATTTAATATAATAATAAAGTGCACAAAGCACACTCCTCTCCACAATACTCCAATAATAATAATAACCAATAATCAATCCTCCACTCTCCCAGATGCTTAGCCACCCTGCCTCCCAACTCAGCTCGTCCGTCTGGGATTTCCCAGAGTCCTTTATAGTCCTTGACCAGGAAGTGTTTGTCCCTCAGTCCATGTGACTTTCTATCACTTCCAGGTCAAGTAAAACTCCTTTTCTTCATTCCAGAAGCACGTCATTTCTTCTGTCCACGTGACTGGGACATACTTCCGGGGTGTAGGTAAAATAGTCCCTGGACCTCCCTGCAGCGACTCCACCGGCCCTCATGGTATCCAGCAGGGCTGTGCATTAAAAGTCCACTGTCCATAATTCCCTGCTGGCATTCGGGGCATCTCCATGCTGCAAGGAGGTCCCCATCTGGCGGCCTGGGGGTATTGGCCGGGATGAACAGCCGGCCATGTACCACAAACGTTGTTCTTTTTTGACATCACAGATTGCCTAAACGTGCTTGATAATTTGGTTGGAGTACTCATTTGAAAGATCTTTTTCTTAAATTTCAGCACCACAGATTTGACCTGGAAGCAAGTTTGTTTTAAAAGTAGCAAAACTGTTTTTACAGGAAGAAACACATTTATCTCATATAGGCAGACACAGAGAGATGTTTCTTTAACGTATAATGTCATTTGGGCTGTTGCTTCATTGATATAGTATTTGGTGTAGAATTCTCAACAGCAATCCTAATTTTTCTATCAGCTGGAACGAAAAATGCAATGTATTTTGCTGCTCCATTCATTAAAAAAGGCAAGCATTAACACAGAAAATGCTGAACAAAGTATAACGGCTGGGTGGACAGAAATGGGCTTCTGTTGTATAGTTAGTGTAACTGTAATATTCTGTGTTGTGATTGGCAGCTGGGAAGCAGGTGAGACATGGAAAGTTGGGGTACCTTCCTGTAAACCTTGTTTACTTTTTATCTCAAAAGAAATAGGTATTAACAAAAGCAGTCCCAACAACAATGAACACAAGTTTCAAAAGAACTAAAGTGATTGTAAGTAAATGGCTAATATAGCACATAATCGCTCATCTGAGTTCCTCTTTCCTCTGTGGTCCTCTTAAAATGATGCCACCTTCCTGGGGATTTGGTTTTTATGTCTCCAGGACCGGAAGAGGCGGCACTTTTTTTCTGACCTTACTGTTGGGCTTGGTTGCCCTCACAGGGTGAGTTTTCTGGGCTGTGGAAAAAGGCCAAGAGATTGTTAGCAGCGGTGCCCCCTCTCACCTGGGAGTGGAACTGCTAAGCTAAAGGGTAGAGCCCACTGACACACGTGCATAACAGTACATAATGATATCACTTCACTGCTATCTCTCCTAAACACCTCCATGCTTCCACAGGTACGTCATCTGGACCAACGGCTTTTCCATTCTTCATCCTCTTCACAGCTGTCCTAACTTCCTCCTTGCTAATCCACTGCACTTCCTTATTCACTATCTCCACATCATCCCACCTCTTCTCACTCTTGTTCTCTTCATTCATAAGCCTCTAAAAGTACTCTGCTCAACACACTCTCCTCGCTTGTGAGTACGTTTCCATCTTTATCCTTTACTACCCTAACCTGATGCACATCTTTCCCAGCTCAGTCCCTCTGTCTGGCCAATTGTTACAAGTCCTTTTCTTCCTCCTTAGTGTCCAACGTCTCATACAACTCATCATACGCTTTTTCTTTAGTCTTCGCCACCTCTCTCTTCACCTTGCGCCTTATCTCCTTGTACCCTTGTCTGCTTTCTGCATCTCTCTGACTATCCCACTTCTTCTTTGCCATCCTCTTCCTCTGTATACTGTCCTGTACTTCCCCATTCCATCACCAGGTTTCCTTTTTCTCCTTCCTCTGTCCAGATGTCACACCAAGCACCCTTCTTGCTGTCTCGCTTACTACATCTGCTGTAGTTTCCCAGCTGTCTGGTAACTCTTCAATGCCACCCAGTATCTGTCTCACCTGCTCCCTAAACTCAACCTTGCAGTCTTCCTTTTTCAACTTCCACCATTTGATCCTTGGCTCTGCCCTCACTCTCTTCCTTTTCTTGATCTCCAATGTCATTCTACAGACCACCATCCTATGCTGCTTAACTACACTTTCCCCTGCCACTACTTTGCAGTCTTCAGTCTCCTTCAGATTGACTGTTCTGCATAGGATGTAATCTACGTATGTGCATCTTCCTCCCTCTTCTTAAAATACATATTCATCACAGCCATGTCCATCCTTTTGGGAAAATGCACTATCCTCTGACCTTCTTCATTCCTCTCCTTGACACCATACCTATCCATTACCTCCTCGTCTCCTCTGTTCCCTTCACCAACATGTCCATTGAAATCCGCTCCAATCACCACTTTCTGTCCCTTGGGTACGCTGTTCATCACTTCATCCAATTCACTCCAAAAATCTTCTTTCTCATCCATTGCACACCCAACTTGCGGGGCATATGTGTGGCACACTCAGGAAAAAAAGAGTGGCCACAATAGTTTATCTTATTAATGTAATCACCAAAAGTGAATACTATTTGGTAAACAAAGGGTCCCTGTTGTCGATTGGATCATGAAAACCGACTGTGGCATGAGCAGTAATTGATAGGAACGTGTTTCACACTGAAGTGGTTCCGTCAGGGTTGCAGTAAAGGGACGAACTTTGGCCCACCCCTCAGACGCAACTTGGACAACAAACTGAAAGCGGTGTGCTCTCATTGCTGCTCCACTTTACCTATTTCACAGGTTAGTGTACAATAAATTGGAGTATTTTACCTTTTAACTGAGAGTCAAGAATACTCAGAACATGACGGTAGTATGCTGATATGTATTGCTACAGAGGCGCGAAGTCAAAACTCGCTAAATGCAGGCGGCAAGCTGCTTGTTTGCAGAGACTGCGGCGCTGCGCTGTAGATAGACGGTGGTGCTGTAAATCATTAACCAGACAAGAGTGTGGCTTTTTAAATAGTTGCTCGGCTCCTAAACATTTGGTACTTTTGTTAAATGTATATTTTGTAAATTGTATTAGGTGTAAATAAGTTATAGAATGGCTGAAATGTTGTGATGAATGGTTATTATGTTGTTATACATGTATAAATATGAAACGGGTAGTTATGAAAGTGTTTGAAATATGATAATAGTAGCATTGAAGATCTTTGATTAATACTTAATTGTGATGTTTCATACCTTTAAAATGTTATTTTAAAAAAAAAGGTTATATAACAAGAGATTAGTTGTGCCTCTGCATATAATTTAAGACAGCACATAGCTTGATTTAAATGCGGTATTTCTGTAATCTTTTTCTATATTACCCTAGTGGCTAGGGATTGCTTACTGTATATACATGTGTATGTGATCTTGTTTATTGAGACTCTTGGTGGAATGAAGAGGTACTTTATTGAGAACACACCTGAGAATGTGAATGTCAAATAGTCAAATATATATGCAGGGTTATAATGACTTTATTGAATGTGAATAAAGAGACGCAACTTGGACAACAAACTGAAAGTGGTGCGCTCTCATTGCTGCTCCACTTTACCTATTTTACAGGGCCAAAGACCTTGATTACGTCACCATTGAGGGCCAGTGGAGTTCAGTTCCAGACCTGGTTGACGTAGCTCATCCTCTGGTGGAGGCGAAGTTCACGTACACTTCGGGATTTGCTACTTTTGTCATTTCTGTTGCTGTGGCCCACTAGTGGGGCCCGTAACATATGCACTAACAACATTCATCATCACACCTCCAATTTCCAGCTTCATAATCCTTACTCTGTCTGACACTCTTTTCACCTCCAGAACACTCTTGACATACTGTTCCTTCAGAATAACCCCTACTCCATTTCTCTTCCTATCCACACCATGATAGAACAATTTGAATCCACCTCTGATCCACCTGGCCTTACTCCCCTTCCATTTAGTCTCTTGCACACACAATATATCAATCTTCCTTCTCTTCATCATATCTGCTAACTCTCTCCCCTTACCAGTCATACTGCCAACATTCAATGTTCCTACGCTCAGTTCCACTCTCTTTACCTTCCTCCTCTCCTCCTGCCTCCGAACACGTCTCCCCCCTCTTCTTCTCCTCCTTCTTCTTCGGCAAACAGTAGCCCAATTTCCGCCAGCACCCCATTGACTAACAGTACTGGTGGCGGTCGTTGTTAACATGGGGCTCGACCGATCCAGTATGGAAATTTGTATTGTTGTCCGCATATTGAATTGATGATTTGGCAAAATATTACACCGGATGCCTTTCCTGACGTAACCCTCCCCATTTATCTGGGCTTGGGACCAGCACAAAGAAACACACTGGTTTGTACATCCCCTATTTAAAAATAAAAACAAGGTCTTGGAAATATTTAACCATTATAAATTTCTTATTGCTATTTGCTGTTACCGGTTGTTTTCAGTTAAGAGCATAAACAGCTTTTTGTGGCTATGTTGTAACTGATTAGATTATAGGTTATTTTAAAATAATTTGTTCATAGCACCCATTTGTTAAAAGTGTAACACATTCAGAAAAAGTATCCGCTGCCCTCTGTAAAAGACCAAGTGCATAGTTGGGCTTGTCCAGGTCTGGCAGTTGTCCGAGTAATTTAATAACGAGTAGGAAAGTGAATAAGAATAGTAGCCTTATTAATACATGACGTTAACCATCTGGTGGAAAGAAATAGATTATGATATTAACATGAAAATTTAATTTTAACTACCATTTCAAAACTGCTATTTCTTAAAGAAAAATTCTGTTTTTTTCCAGAGCAAGAATATGGAACATCATTTTATTCACTACTAGCCAAAATAGCAAGTGTTACCCGGATAAATTTGTAGAATGGGTTTAGGAAAGAAAGCAAAGTGTTATGTACTTTTTTAAATGATGACCATGCTGTTATTGCTAGCTGCCTCTCTATTAATGTCTCTCCTGACATTTGTTCTTTTTGGGTCAGATTGGATTCCAGAATTGCGGTAACTCCTTGCTGAGCTGTAATCATGAATGCTGTTGTGTCTGCTTTTTCCTCTCAATTCAAGAAGGGCAGAATGTAGTGCTTAAATTAAGAAAAAATGCAGACAAAGCAGGAGTTAAACAACACCCCTTTGATTTTCCTTTGTTTTCTGCTGCATATCTACTCTCGATCAAGCCTCGCCCAAAACCCCCTTGCAAAAGTGCACAGTACTCCTTTTTATATTACCTTAGATAGAAGCAGCACATGGCCTTGCCCAGATAAGCAATGTTATGTGCTGGTCACTTTGTCAGCTAGTCTGACTTCAGCTTGTTCAGATGTTTTACTTAATCTGAGCCAGCATGTGGCACTGGTGTGCAAACTGTAGAACAAAGGGGAGGGAAAAAAAACAAAACACTGGGACCCCAAAGGTCAATAATTGGGGTTTCACAGTAGTCTGTCTTGTCCGTATGGTCTAGAGAACAGCTATGCAAATTTTGGTCCAGATCGGTAAAAGAGTGTAGGATTTTATGCCTACAGAGAGACCTCGTATTTTATTTATAGATTGCTAGTGCTCCTCTTTTTATGCTGTTGGTGTTGCCTAAGTGGTAATGGTAAATGTGAAAATGTGTTAATTATCACAATATATTTTGTAAATAATATGTTAAAAAATGTAAAGATCTTAAAATATAAATCTAGACTTTATGGACACTTCTGATATTAGTAGTCTAAGAATCTTTGGGAGGAATATTAAACCTGACAACAACTACTACTGCTAAGATAAACTGCAGAGAGTTCTTTTAAAGAGTGTAACTATTCCACCATTCAAATAATATAATGCCTTGTTCGGAAAGAATATACTACATCTACTGCTGAAGAGCATTACTGTGGGATGCAAGCAGGAGAAGTTTAGGTTGGTGTTGGATCTTAGACATTCAAGAAACCAACTGGTCAGTGTTCCTGGTGCTAAGATTCAAACAGCACAGGTTTAAAACACAAATTAGTTAAGTTTAGGCAGCCGAGTTTTCCCCCTATCATTTAATTATGCAGGTCTTATATGGGGCCTTTGTCGCCATATTTTGTGCTTCATAACGCACCACACAGGTCAGGATTGCAGGCAGGTCCATCTAGAACCTTCATTCTTTGCTTATGCATCCAAATAATCGGGGCAGAAGGTGGTTTAGCCTTGTCTCATCATCTGGATGGCAGCATAGGTTGCTCCAAATTTTGTACTTCATTCTGTATTTTAATGGTACCCACACACACCACCCCCATCATGACACGGCTGGCATTTGGATACATTACTGATAACAGATTAAATGGTCCTTCTGCTCCTTGGTCTGGAGAACGCAACAGCATTTTTCTTCCAAAAACTTTTTGAAATATTGACTTGGACCACAAAACACAATTCCATTGTGTGACTTTCTTCTGAATTGAGCCTGAACTTAGACCACTGCGCTGCTAGATTTTATTGGTGTATATTGCATGTGCTTTGCATAATAAAGCCTTAACTTGTATCTGTAAATGAAGAAGTAATGGTGTTGACTAACCAAAGGTTTTCTGAAGTATTCCCAGGCCCAAGTTATGATATCCATTATAGACGTCTGATGGTTTTTAAAACAGTGATGTCTAAGGGTTTGGAGATGACATGCATTTAAAAGTGTTTTTTGGACTGGCTGTTTACGCCCTTGACTGGATTCCTTGAATGCTTTAATTATATTGTGCACTGGGGTGAAACACCAAAAATCCTAGCAAACTGTCTTTGAGAAATGTTGCTCTCAAAGTGCTGGTTTATTCACTGAGGCATCTGTTAGCAAATTGATGAGCCTCAACCCATCCTTGGTCTTGAAGGAATAGACCATTTTTAGAGGCTCCTTATATATTCGAACATGGTTGCCTCACCTGTTTAGCATCACTTGTTTTGCCATTCCTTGTTATTTCAAATTGTCACATCGTTATTAGTCATAAACTTTTTCTGTTCCAACCTTTATGAAGAGTGTTGTAGGCATTAATTTCAGCATAAACATTTATCTTCACAAAACAGTGCAGTCAAACAGGTGAATCATGAAATACCTTGCCTTTATACTGTTTTTGTTTAAATACAAGTCAGAGTAACTTTACAAAACACTTTCTATACTGTGCCAACTTTTTGGGATAGAGATTGGTACTCATAGGATTTTTAAATAGTTGAGTTATCATGGGTGGAGGATAAGGAGTGGCTAAGGTGTTTTCTTAAATACTCACATGTGTGTTTTGTCTACTAGTATGTTTAAATTTGTGTGGTTGTTGAGGTGAATGAGCAAGGTAAGCAGGAAGTATCACCTCCACTCAACCTATTTTTCCATAGATTCCACTCCTTATTCTGAATTTCCCCTTGCAATTAATAAAGTTTATCTAAGTGGTGCTTGCTACAGTAAATAGGGTGCTTCATTATTGCATATCATACTGTACTGTTCAGGAAGGTTGGTGGTTATAGTACTGATGTTAAATGGGCTTTACCAAATCAAATTCAATGCAACAGCTGTTTAAGAGTAATAAACTAAATGTACATGGTGGTGTCTTTACCTTAAGACTAAGTTCAACAGTATAATACTAGCCACAGCATATCATTCCATTTTTACCATTGCTGCCACACGTTTAATTGACAATTCACACCACCTTCAAATTCCACAAAGTATCATGAAGGACTGTGCTCTTGAAACCAAAAACAGAGTCATCAGTTTTCTTCAACCAAGTTTAAAATCCAAGCCAAAAAGATGCATTTATGGAATATGTCTTTACTGGTTAAAAAAAAAAATTAAACCCACAGCCAGGCCACACTACTACTTGGTTATATAGCAGTATTGACATATGTGATGAGGAAAACTTAAAACTAGACCTTCTATTAACACTCATTCAGATATTTCTCCCTTGTGTGGATACATCACTTCACTAAATTAGACTGTTGCTTGGATTAATCATCGAAATGTTTTTTCCCGTCCAAGTGTATATAAAGTTGAACCATCTTCGAAAAATGATTGGATGTGCAGAAATTTTCAGTAGTAACCATCATTCACATAATCTATTCAAGGCAGAGGCAGCCAGTGGTACACTCCCTTGAAGCTGGTCACCTAATTAGACATACCCGACAACTCACTCTAACCCAGGGGTTGCCAGCTCCGGTCCTGGAGGACCACCATAGCTGCAGGTTTTCATTTTAACCCTTAATTAGTGACCTGTTTTTGCTGCTAATTAACTTCTTTTGAACTAATTTTAATTGACTTGCTCATGAAGACTCAGACGAGTGTCAGACTCCAGTCCTGGAGGGCCGCAGTGGCTGCAGGTTTTAATTCTGACCACCTTCTTAATTAATGACCAGTTTTTGCTGCTAATTAACTTCTATTGCCTTAATTTTAATTAAATTGACTCAAGCCCCTTAGTTGTTTCTTTTTCCTTAATGAGCAGCCAAACAATAGACACAAAATAAGCTGCCACATGACCAGCTCACCGGTGCCCATCACACAATATCTGAAAATAAAGAAAGGTGAAGTTCTCAGTAAGGTTGATCTCTCAAGTCACCAAAACATATTGATGGTGTTCTTAGGAAAAACAGAAAATCAACAGTTTTGGAAATGTCTGCTGTGGCAGAATGAGAGCAGGAACAAGCCATGGAATTAAATAATGAGTTTAATTAACAGCAAAAATTGGCTACTCATTAAGAAACTGGTTGGAGTGAAATTGGTTGAGTGTTTGACATTCCAATTTAGCTGGTCATTGGTTGGCTTGTTTCACATCTCAGTTCTGTTTAGCTGCCATTTAATGAAGAAAATAATCAATTCAGAGCACTGAATCCTTAGAAAACAGGGCTATTAAAATGAAGGGAAAAGAAGTTAATTAGCAGCGAAAACTGGGCACTAATAAGGAAAAGGGTTAGAATGAAAACCTGCAGCCACTACGGCCCTCCAGGCCT
>JANRMT010028174.1:151018159-151030310 GCA_026402145.1 Polypterus bichir lapradei
CAGACATCCATCAAACTGCCCTTGACAGTTTCCTGAACCAATCAGGTGCCGGGGGCGGGTTCAACGAGGTGGGCAGATATCCATCAAACTGCCCTTGACAGTTTCCTGAACCAATCAGGTGCCGGGGGCGGGTTCAAGGAGGGTCAGACATCCATCAAAAGGCCCTTGACAGTTTCCTGAGCCAATCAGGTGCTGAGGGGCGGGGCTAGGTTGAGGCATGACATCAGCAGGAGCTGGACTTCCTGTCTTGCGTCATACGGGCGGGACTTCCGGTATGACATCATAGGGGCGGGGCTTAAGGGTCATAAATCTTTTTGACAGAAGGTGCATGCATATAACTATTTTGAGGGGCCCCTTTTCTAGGCATCTTTGGTAAAGTTATCTAGAATCTTTGCTTCATCCCAAACGGACATGAATAGCGTCTGTAAGATCTTGGCAGCAAGTCTGCCATAAATAGTTCAGCATTCAGATTATGTTGTCCTGCGGCTTCACATTTCATTTTTTAATAAATATTTTTTGTTTCAGAAACCTGTATCACAAAATACATGTTATAGTACAACAAAATATATGCTTTAGTGAAACAAAATTAAGTCAAAAGTGTTTTCTTTAGAAATTTCAATCCCTAATATTAAATAATTCAATAAACCACACTAAAAACCCCCACCCTCTCTCAAATCAGATAGCTAATTAGTAAATAGAGTCCCACTGTGTTACACAACCTGTTATTTAAAACAATAGAAGTTTAAAAAAATATATCATTAAAGAATTCTTGCCAAATTCTGAAGAAGCTCTGCACAGTTCAATGTAAACAAAATGTTCCTATTGAGAAGGTACATTAGGATTTTTTCAAATGAGTTAAGGAACCAACAATGTAGTTTAAGAAATCTTCAGTTTTGGACAGTTCCACAACATGTGCACAATTAAGACCTGAGCTATCAAGCATTGTTCTCAATTAGGATCCAATCCCTCAGATATGGATAGTAGGTATTTTCAATTTGTGTGCAAGTGGGTGTCTGGTGTAATATTTTCAGCTGAATTACATGGGCAGAGTTTGACATTGAGGCTTGGGGGCAACAGATAAACAAAAAATTATATTTCTATTTAAGAGTCTCAACCGTATTGCTATATATTCACATCATATCCCAAGTCACATATCATAAATTGTTCATAAAGTTACAATTTAACCTAAAAATCACTCTTACAAAAATTCTATATGGTGGTCCAGATCTAATTATGCAATTTTCATTACGCTATAACTTAAGTTTATTACATAGAAAATCACCCGAAAAATCCCGGACCATCGAGAAGCGAACTGACGACATGAAGAATTGTCTTCGTGCCGAACTGGAATTGTCCCCACATAAATCAAAGTCATCCAGATGTACTGGATCTGCATAATTAGATCTGGGCCACCATGTATTAACGATAATGAAATGTCTGAAAACTTTTCCAAGAAAACTCGGAAAGTTAAACACTTATTTTGATCTGCTTCATCAAAGATCCTTTTATATTATTACATATTTTATCATGGTGGTGTATGTGAAGTTTGATAAAGTTTGTTCAGACCGCTGCACTGCTGTTTGGACAAGCGGCACATTCACATCATGGACACACACGTGACTTTGCTTTCATTCAAACTGCTACTTTAGGAGCGGCTATGTGATACATAAAAGTTGAAAATACTAAATACAAAATATACAAGGTAAAGTTGAATTTTAAACAGTAATCTGTAATTGATGTAGTAAAGAATATTTACATTAGCTGTAGCCTAAAACAAAAAAAAAACAACTTTATTGGAAATTAATTTTAGTAACAAACTGATGAAGAATGAAGGGTGTGAATTATCGACTTCCATTTATACAGTGTTTTTTTTCCTGCCGATCTGGCATCAAGCACTGTGAAACTAATCGGTAAAGTGTGGAATTGCTGCCAATATTATCATTACTAGTTAAAATATTGACCTCATTTTGGAAAGAGGATTGCTGTAACAATTTCCTGTTGGTTGTACAACAAAATTAGTCTGTATGTGTGCTTCTTTATCAAGTAGTGAGTGGATTAGAACTCCGCTGGAGTGTTCTTCTCAATTGGAATTTGGTTCCTTCTCTTCGTTGACAACGGTCTTCCTTGCTTGTCATTGATGGGAGCATCCCTGTTAACTCAGAAGTTGCCATATACAGTATAAGGCTGGTCATCTTGGATATTCTTTCTTCATTTTTCTTTCCCATAGACCTCCTCTGCTGAGTTTGCAAGGTGGTCAATGTATTTTTGTTTATCTGTTCATAACATTTCAATGTGCTGCAACTTAATGGGTTACAACCATATTCATATTCTCATACCACAAATTTTTACAGATTCCATATTTTAGTAAGAAACAATAAAATGTCATTGCGTAATGTGAAGTGCTGCTTTTTTGACTTTTAAGGTTTCACATTTGCTAATATTGTATGAGGACAGTAATTTAAAGCAGGATGCTACTGCATTATATATAAGCATGGTAACACAACAAATAGGCATACCTGACATGACACTGCTAAAGCAGTGTTAACCGGTAATTCTTTCAAGGCAACAATATACTGTATGTTAATGTGCTTAATAACAATTAATGGTTCTAAATGTGATTGTCAGAAGTATTCTCTGAAACAGAACTGAATGCACCTCTGACATGAAGTAAAATAAATTTTACTCAGTAAAGACTTAACTATGACACACAGTACAAGAGGATGAAGATATCGAAGGAAAAGAGGGTTACAAATAGGCTTTATTGTAAATATATCTTGTAGTAAATATGTTAAGAATTATATTATTGTTTTAATCAAAACAGTGAAAATTTTTTTTGTTTTTCATTTATATGCTCTTAGGATGAGAATAATGTCAAAAACTACTCTTTAGGACTCATGTTGCCGAACAGATATCTTATCTTGTATACACTTTTTAATACATACTTTGTTCCCTTGTGCACTTTTGACTTTGGATTGTAACTGTGTAGAAAACACACCATACTTGAAGTATGTAAGACATTAATCAATAACAAACAGTTATTTGTTGACAATGGTCTTAGAGTTATACCCTAAAAGATTGGAGTGGCTTTTACTGGTCCCAGTTCTGGCACAGATTAAATATTCCATCCAAGTCCAATGTGAATGGCAAGAAGATAGCACATGCCCACAGTGGTGGATACAAGCATCATTGGGAATCCAAGCCTGAAAAAGAAATTGCACGTTATCAAATATTGCATAAACCTGTTAAGGGTACTGTAGATACAGGCATTGAGGTTATGAAGACCAAGATTTAAATATATTCACCACGATTCCTAATATTTTTACACTTTTCAGATTGTCAGGCAACAATGCTACACTAGCATCAAGAGACAACATAGTTAACACCATCATTTTGGTTATTTCATAATTAGATAATGCACATTTTATCAATATTTAGGTACCAGTTTAAATACAGTATCATTAGCACACACTGTTCTGCCAGCTGTCTGCCAAAATGATTTAATATTTGCCAAACCAGACACGATGATATAGAAACTACTGGATGACCCTGAGCACCAAAACAAGAGTGAGCCCATGAGAAAAACACCTACTGCACGTCTGGATAGGTATCACCATGACATTAGAATGTATGCATTTATTTACAGATAATGAAACAATTCATGGGAAAAAACACACTTTGGAATGATTCCAGGAACATGACAATGATTTGAGGTTAACACAGCAGCCTCCAGATGTCAATCCAAATCAGAATTCGGAATTAGAAGGAAGTGAAGCTCCACTGTGAAGTAATTTTGCATGTGTGGGGTATAATGAAATACACACTGTTGTGTATTACTGCTCTGTGCTACAGGTTTAAACAATAATTGATGAAATCTACCTGTGCAGCAGACAGAGTAAGACCATATATCAATAAGGTAGTACACCTAAAACAATAGATGCATTTTTGATATACAGTATGAAACACTAAAACCTGGCCAAATATTGACACAGCTCGCTGGAGCTATTCTCTTATTTATTTTTTGCTGCACACATCAGGATGACAACTTCTCTTGTCTAAAATTATCACAAATGATAGGCTATCTGCTCAGTACCAAACAAATACTTACCAGCACTTACGTTATACAAACATAGTTTTGCAGTTTCAAATAAAGGATGTATGCTTTACACACATCCCTATTTTGTCAAAATATCATTATCTGCTTCTTCTGGTGTGTTCATATGTTGTCCCTTCACATTAGTACCATTTCTAAACATGTGCAGTATTACTAAATGAAAAGAGCAATGTCCTTTTGTACTATGGGTAAAATTCTAAATAGAGTCCACTCATAAAATGTAGTTTTAACACTTACTTTGTTGTTTGAAGTCTACCTTTAAGGATGAATGATGATTTCGACAGCAGACACACATATTAGAGCTTCAACTGATGACTCGTCAAATTTGTAAAGAGTACCTCATCTTTTGGCAGAATAACTTGAAATAAGTCAAATAGTAAACTGAGGGACTAGTCCATAGGATGTTTAGGAAAGTGAAGGGCAATACTAACTAGTTAAAAGTACCAGATAAATAAAAATTACAGTAAATGCATTACCTAAAATGCATAAGTTGTTTATAATTTGGAGTTTATGCCACATGACTAAATGCGAGATAAAGAGTAGGGAAATTTCCATGTAGGAGTTAAACTGTTAAAGAAAGAAAAATTTTAAAGAGCGATTTTCACCAGCACCTGAAATGTGCATGCCATTCTACCTTTCAAGATACTAATCTTGTATACGTGTTGACTCTTTATTACAGTCATTTTACAGTCAAGGACAGACTTGATAAAGACTGCTTTTACCTGTCACAGCCTGTCTCGGAGGGCTTAAGCTTTATAATCCTGATTGAAATCAAGGGCTGTCAAGTATTTCTCAAAAATCACAATTCTTTCAGACTTATAATTACTAAGAAATTTGCCAATGCTCAAACAAAGTAAATGCAAGCCCGACATTCAAAGCTTCATTGCTCTGTATTTACATAATTACAGTGGTTTATCTTTTTGTGATACATAACTTAGTAAACATTTGCCTTTAAATAGATGACCAACCTTGTTTGATTCAAAATGTTTTTTTTAATAAAAAAAGCCTACAAGCACCAATATGCAAATATGGATCTCTTGCTGATCATTTGTGGGTATGATATGAACACATGAGCCGATAAAGAGAAAATCACTTTTATCTGACAACATAAGGTAGACCAATATGGAATGGTAAAGCTAAATGTTTTACTTGTTCCTAAATTGATAAAATGATATAAAAGGTAATTGCAAAGGGACTGACAGGGTCTTAGAACTGGTACATGACACAGGAATCACCCAGTAAAGACTAAGAAACCACAATTGCAACTTGTTGGCCTCTTCAAGTGACAGCAGACAAGTATGCACATTTCTTTATACAGTGTCCTGGAAATAATTAGTCACAGGATTTTGAAATGACAAAAATTATAAAGGGAATAATAGAAAACCAGAGCAATTACTTACAGACACCCATAGCTGGTTGCAAGTGGTTTCTGTCCGAAACATGGGATGTTGCTGCATATTACAGAGGGTAGGTAGTATGAAAGATACCAAAGTGTCTGTTGTGCAGAGACCACCAGAGTGAGATACAGTATGGTGGGAATGCCTCAGAACTTTCAGAGATGACTTTGGCAGAAATGTGCAGGGCTCACTCTCTCTCACTAAAAATATATTCTGGTTGGGATTTCAAGACTGTGTATCTCTGGCACATTGAACTAGGAATCAGTGGCAGACTTGGAGGGGGACCTCAACTGACAAGAATGGAGTGAAAGGGAATATTCTGAAGCATACAGTATAGAAATTTTGGATAGTTAACATATGAGTGAGCTAATTTGTCTCACAGTGATGTACAGTCAGGCCAACGGAGCAGCTAGGATTTATTTTTACCTGAATGGTTGAGTATCCCTTTCTTGTATGTTTTGGCTAATAAGCAACAATTTTTTCATATATTAATTTGCTTTCGACATTCTTTGTTCATGGTCAGGGTGATGACATTTAAATATCACAATACATTCATGTTTAAACTTTCCAAAAACAAAAAAAAACACATTTTATTCCTTCTTAATTGTACAATAATTTGTTAACATTACTTTTTACTTTAAATCTTACAAGATGCGTGATTAAACAGTCAAAGGTAAAATTAGAGAAAGAGAGAACAGTTACAGTAGTCTTGTGTTACAGCGATTCCATGATATAAATAAGCAGTTTTAAAAATAGCTATTTTTCCCCAATTTAAATTTCAATTACAGTCGACTGCACTTAAGTGCACGTTGGTTAAGCGCACGCTCCGCTTAGATGCATGTGACTTGCACGGTCCCTATTTGTATAAAGTCGATTAAATGGGCAATAACTTTCAAGTGCACTAGCAATAAACGCACAATCTGCTTAAGTGCACGTACATTATTTATCCCATTGCTATTCTCTCTGGCCAAATTCACTCCGATTAACTGCACGGTCTCTTCACATCCAGTAGTCAAACAACAATATTGATTGACACACTCAAATGATGTAATCAGCGTGCGACGAAGTAAGTAGCCTGGCTCTTGTGACCAGCTGAAGGCAGATCATTCAGGTGCTGATGTCCAATCCCGGTACTGTACTGAGGACAAACAGTTTACGGTACAGTTACTCGGTTACACTGTAGTCAGTTTAGCAGTGTGTTATGTACATGTAAATGTCGTCTTAGAACTGCCAATGCGTTAAACAAAAGTCTGTTAGAATGACATTACGGATTAACCTTACAACTCAACTGTGATAAGTTAGCTGTTGTGACTTTTGACTATGGTGTTGACAAAAAATCATTGTCTCTGGCTCTGGCTGAACGTGTCCATGTCTTAAACAGACTTGACAACAAGGAGAGTCAGGTCTATGTTGCAAAACATTATGGCGTTCATCCTAGCCAGATTTCTCGGATTTACAAGAATAAGCAATCGATATTGCAAGACTGGCACAACAACGGCATTCCGCACAAAAACGAAAAAGAATAGGGAAGGCTGAAGACATACAGGTACAGTACATGTATATCTGAACAGTTAATTTGTATGTGTATATTACACATGTATCCACTATATTCACTGTAGTCTGTTTTAATGAATGTTTTATTGTGTTTGACCAGGCTAGTACGTGGGGTAACTGAATGGTCAACTTTCAGAACTGACTTGTTGCACTCCTATTAAGCACAAGCGGAGATCTCGTTCGGAGGCTGTGCACTTAAATGGAGTAAACTGTATCTCAAATCTATTCAGTTCTACACTTGGTGTTGCAGCTTTAATTTAGGCGGTTCTTAGCCTATCTGTTTTCCTGGCTGTGAGGTTCTCAGTTTACCTAATATTTAAATCTAGATTTCTGATATTTTGTCAGATGACTATACTCAAATGCCTTTGTTTGACAAAAATTTATTACCATCAGCTGAAAGCACAGTCCTCACTTGGCATCACTCTCTTTTGGCTTTGTTGTAACTTTGTAACACTGTGGCTCCCCTAAAAAACTGTAAAGCATAAGGCTACATATCATGGCAATTGCTCAGGGTGCTGCTTCTCCACTATAATCCCTGAGAAGGCATGACTGAGATGCCTACTTTGAAGACTGGGAATTGCAAGCAACTCCGTTAAACGGGCAGCTGCTGATCCAGCTGCTTACTTGTGATAGAGCTTCTTGTGCAGCTGTGCACATGACATATATGAGCAAAATATTGAAAATTTTGACAAAGTACCTACTTGTACTGTATTATATTTCGGACTTATTGACTACTGCTATGTATTCAGGTGTGTTAAAACTAGTTTGCTTCATTCTTAAGTAAAGAAATGGAAGTCATAGTTGAAAATTACAGTACCTCTTCTCTCTAGTAGTAGTAATTATTTATATAGCGCCCTTCACAGACAAAAGGTCACAGAGCGCTGAACAGCAAATACAGTACAAATACAACAGTTAAAACAAAACAATACCAATAAAAACAATAAACAAACCGGAACTATTCAGCACTGATTAAAAGCTTGTTTAAAAAGAAATGTTTTTAGTTGTTTTTTAACACTAGAATTACCAGAGCCTACGAAAAAACTCATAGATCCGTCCCACCTTAAATCGCTTCTTAAAATCGTTCACAGCTCTCCTCCAGCGTCTTTTGTCATTTAAATGAGCTGATAAAATCAGGCTGCAAGCAGCCGGCTCCGACTTAGAATGTGCACAAACTTCTCCCAGCTCATGCTTTGATTGATTTTCTGGGAGTGAAGTGGAGTTTTAGAGTGGAAATAATAGATCATTATTTGGAACACATGCATTTCATGTGTGTTCCATTTCTACAGTAATCTGTGTAAACACATTTTTAAAACAGAAACGTTTTTCATATTCTAGTAGTAAATGACAAAATGTAGACATAAACTATTTAATGTATGAAGCCTGAAGTCCAAATATCACATAAAGACGCGCTATAGCTCTGCAGTGTATCACGATACATTCTCTTTCCAATGCTAGCGAAATTAAGTGTCTGCATGCACTTTTTGTGGCATTACACGTGTATTTTTGAGCATGTCCCTGCCAAATAAATAACATTCAAGCTATAGCGCGTCTCCAAATAAGTAACATTCGAGCTATAGCGTGTCTCCAATAAATTACATTTGAGCTATAGCGCATCTTTAATTTATTGGAGACACGCTATAGCTCGAATGTAATTTATTGGAGACGCGCTATAGCTTGAATGTAATTTATTTGGAGACGCACTATAGCTCGAATGTTATTTATTTGGATCACATAAAGACGCGCTATAGCTCGAATGTTACTTATTTGGAGACGCGCTATAGCTTGAATGTTATTTATTTGGATCACATAAAGACGCGCTATAGCTCGAATGTAATTTATTGGAGACGCGCTATAGCTCGAATGTAATTTATTGGAGAAGCGCTATAGCTCGAATGTTATTTGGCACGGACATGCTCAAAAAAATGTGTAATCCCACAAAAAGTGCATGCAGACACTTCATTTTGCTACCATTGGTAAGAGAATTAATTGTGATACACTGCAGATCTAGCGTCAGAGCAAGAATGCACATTGCACTTTTGCCATCGCTGTACTTTGTATATGTATATGGGAAGCTCTGTATTTTACACGTGCCTTTACACTGTAGGAAGTGAGTAAATAAATAAAGGTAACTAAAGATAAATAAAGAACTGAAGCTTGTTGATGCTGCATCATCTTTTCTTTTTCCATCGCCTTTTCCTATAAGAAGCGTTGTACACACTTCTCTCTGTGCTGTGGTTTCTATTACACACCTGAAAGAAAGAGACAATATATGTGAAAACATCATCGCACAAATGCAATATTATTTGAAAACGAACAGCATCAGATCGGGTTTGAATTTATGCTGGCGCTATTACTAAGAGTCAGATCAGGAGCTTATTCAGTGCCCGAAAGAACATGCAGGTGGCCAGTTGCTGTGTGCTACATACAACATGCTGGCGGTGAACAACGCACATTTTAAAAAAAACCTTGTGATAGTACAAGCAACCGGCCACCTGCGTGCTCCTCCCACACTGAATAAGCTCACGTCTTCTGGTGCACGATGTCAGCGCAGCAGCGGAATGAAAAGAAGGAGACAAATACATGTGACATTTTGAAGAAATCATTTTATGACCTGAATAGTACCAATCAGAAAACATCATTGCACTAATGCAATATTATTTGAAAACGAACAGCGTCAGATCAGCTGTAAATTATGGCATTTCTAAATGTTTGCTTTTTTTCAGTCTGATTCTCTCAGTCAGACTGTATATTTGTCTCTTATTCAGTGCGCTTATTCAGTGCTCGCAAGAACATGCAGGTAGCCAGATGCTGTGTGCTACAACATGCTGGCGGTGATCAACGCACATTTTAAAAAAAGAAAGAGACAAATATATGTGACGTTTTGAAGAAATCATTTTATGACACGATTTACCTTTATTTATTTACTTACTTTCTAAAGCCTAAAGTCACAAGTAGTGTGTAGAGGGCATGCTCAAAAATGTGTGTAATGCCACGAAAAGTGCCTGCTGGCACTTTAGTATGCAAGCAATGGTATGTGCATTCTTGCTCCGTTGTAGAAGGGAGCCGAGTTTACCTCTGTTATAGCGCGTCTATGTGAAAACAGCAGTGTCAGATGCGGGGGTGGGGTGTGTTTGGGCTCGTGGACGCGGCTGAGATAATAAAACTGACTAAAAAAAAAAACAAAGCTAACCTTTACAAGTATCATAAATTACACCGGCTGTTACAGACTTAAATCAAATGTACAGTACAGGCCAAAAGTTTGGACACACCTCCTCATTCAATGTGTTTTCTTAATTTAATGACCATTTACAGCACTCCATCACTTTCCTTCTTGGTCAAATAGCCCTTACACAGCCTTGAGGTGTGTTTGGGGTCATTGTCCTGTTGAAAAATAAATGATCGTCCAACTAACCTGACTTCTGCACAACACAACTGCTGGTCCCAACCCCATTGATAAAGCAAGAAATTCCACTAAATAACCCTGATAAGGTACACCTGTGAAGTGAAAACCATTTCAGGTGACTACCTGTTGAAGCTCATCGAGAGAAGGCCAAGAGTGTGCAAAGCAGTAATTAGAGCAAAGGGTGGCTATTTTGAAGAAACTAGAATATAAAACATGTTTTCAGTTATTTCACCTTTTTTTGTTAAGTACATAACTCCACATGTGTTCATCCATAGTTTTGATGCCTTCAGTCATGAAAATAAAGAAAACACATTGAATGAGGAGGTGTGTCCAAACTTTTGGCCTGTACTGTATGTTTTTATTCTAAAATAGTAAGACTAACAGCAGTTTACTTCTCAAAATGGAGTGGTACAGGATCGAACTCACGACCTTCTGATTTCCAGTCAGCAGCTGATTCTATTACGCCACAGAGGAAGTCATAACAAATGTGTGTCAATGTCGCATGTTAAGGCGGCTTTTCGTTTCTGCATTTATATTTTTGAATAAAAGCGCAATTGTTGTATTAGATTTGTACCTTTTGTGAAAGTGTTTTTTTGATATTTGGACTTCAGGCTTCATACATTATATAGTTTATGCCTACATTTTGTCATCTACTACTAGAATATAAAAAAGTTTCTCTTTCAACAATATGTTTACACAGATTACTGTAGAAACGGAACAGACATGAAATGCGTGTGTTCCAAACAACAATCTATTATTTCCACTCTAAAACTCTACTTCACTCCCAGAAAATCAATCAAGGCATGAGCTGGGAGAAGTTTGTGCACGTTCTTAAGTCAGTTGGGGGATGGAATAGCCGGCTGCTTGCAGCCTGAGTTTATCAGCACATTTAAAGGACAAAGGATGCTGGCGGAGAGGTGTGAAGGGATTTAAGAAGCGATATAAGGTGGGACGGATCTAAGAGTCTTTTCGTAGACTCTGGTAATTCTAGTGTTAAAAGAATCAACAGACTTGACTCCACGCAGACCACAAGGCAGGCTATTCCATAGTCTAGTCCATACACAAGTCTTATATTGCTTTCTTCTTTTCCACAAATTAGAAGGAGCATATGTCAGAACTTCTGCGTTGATTTTTCAAACTTAGAGCCATCAGGAGGTGGTTGCCTGAACAGTTATTAACTTACTAGGCTGACCCGCCTTTTAAGTTGACCACTTCTTAAGGCAATTCAATATGTAGATCAATTTGATATTTTATACAAACTCATCAATTTGGTTATATTGCATTTGAGCGGTATTACTTTAATACTCGTAGTTTGTTATTTTTGTGATGAAATTTAAACTTTTTTTCTATATTGAGGTCGCCCTTTTGAACCCCCCTGATATTTACTACACGGTGAGGCATTTGTACTCCATCAACATTAATTATTTCCAGAGACATAATTTTGTCTATTTTTCCAGCGCATCGCGCACAAAAGCAAGGGAACAATGGGAGCACCAGAACTCTACTCACATCATGTTGCTTCATACCGCAAGCTGCAAGTAGTAAGTCTGTGATAAGCGGAATACCGCTACGCTGTCCACTCACGGGACGGAAGGACAATCCTGACCGCTTTTATATAGTAAGAAAGAAGAAGAAGATATCGCACAGTCTGGAGTAGAAAATCATCTTTTACCTGGAAAAACGAAA
>JANRMT010028174.1:151058587-151116166 GCA_026402145.1 Polypterus bichir lapradei
TATATATATATATATATATATATATATATATATATATATTTAAAATAGCAGCGGCCCTAGCACTGACCCCTGTGGAACACCACTTTTAACAGCTGCCAATTCGCATGAAGTTCCTCACACCATCAACCCTGTGCTTCCTGTGTCTGAGCCAATTCTGCACCCATCTAAAAACATTACCCTAAACTCCCACTTCTTATAGATTGATGCCCAACCTCTCATGTGGCATCTTATCAAATATCTGTCTTGTATACCTGGAACTCTCTCATTTTTACCTATCATTTCACTGACATTGCTCCTAACCTTTGTCTTGTGATTTTGTACTAGATCGCAGTGGTGAAGTGTAGACTAAGTCCTCAGACAAAGCAACTAATTCACTGGTCAATCTGTATCTCCAACCTCCCTAATGGCTGTGTACTCTGGATTATGACCAGAAGAATGAGTGCAAGTAGCCGAGATGAGTTTCCAATGCATGGTTTCTGCCCTCACTCAGTGAAAATATGAGAATATATGAAAAGTCTGGAGGAGAACACAGTGGCATAGTGCTTTGGGATTGAAAGTTTACATTTTAGAAAATGGCCCCTGTGCAACCCTCACTTGGAGAAGACAAAGGACACTTGATAATAACAGTAAGTCTCAACTGGCCTAGGGGAATCTAGGAGTTCCTCAGGTGCAGCTGGTAGAATATACTCTGCATGTTGCTCTTGAGGACATCACCACAATAAGTAAAATGAAAGTTAATTCTATCTATATTTATCTGCTAGGTAGCAGATTAGACTAGTCTGGAATTCCAACCTGGTCACTCTGTGGACTTAGCACGTTTTCCCCATGTCTGCAGTTTTCCATCAGGCATTTTGTTTTTCTTCACTTTCTAAATACTGTACAGTGTGCAAGTCAGGACTGGCAGCTCTAATTTGGCTTAACATGTGAGTGTGGCCTGCAATGGAATGGTGTCCTCTCCAGGGTTGGTTCCAACCTTACACATGATGCTGTTAGGATAGATAATTACAGGTAGCAAGTTTAATAGATAAACTAAAGTGAAGAGAGCAGATACTGTACATGAATATTGGAGCACTGTGTCTCATGAGTAATTAAAGAAAATGTCGGTAAAAAGATGCAGAGAATTTTACTTTTTTATAGGGGTTTCCTCGTCTTTTCCTCACAGCTGTAAAAAAAAATAATAAATAAAATAAAAAATTAAAAAATAATCCCCAAAGATGCAATAAAAAATAAACAGAGTCTATACACTTAAGAATGGAAATTGCAACAGTGTTAAAATGAAAAAAAAATTTAAGTGCTTCAAGAATTAAAATACTATTGTCAAGGGACTTTCACTTACACTTCCAAAGAGTATCACAAGCTTTATGCAAGACTTAAAAATGCCATTAACTACTTTTTTGTCTGCCAAGAATAAAATCACCACAGGAGTCAAGGGCTATCCCTGATAAATTATTAAAATGCAGAAAGCTTCCTTACTTAGCTTTTTATTGTTTTTACAGTTTGATTCCCTCTATGCCAATTTTCCCCAGATAAAGCAGATCATAAAAATGCACAACCAGGTGTGTAATCAATCTGCAACAATTTTTAATTAAGGCAGAACAAATACTCCTTTCCAGCATTCACACACAGAAACAGAACAGCTGCTCTAAAAATAGGCAGAATCTGGGTTACATCCATCGATTATAATAGACTTTGAATCACCACCAAGAAACACCCCATAAAAGTTTCACTACAAATTTTAACTACAAATTATTAAAGGCAATTACTAAAAGTTTGAGTTGCTGTCGGAAGACAAACTTACAGTCCATTCCTGGAGTAATAAAAGCACAGGTCTCTGTTTTTTTTCTTATTATTGCTGTAGGAAAATACACACTGACACCGCAAAAAGGGGAATTTTAATTTGAAAAATTTTGTAATTTTGGAAGAATCTGATAATCCTATTCAAGAAATACCCAGTCATCATAAGTATAGGGTATATACTAAAAGACTTTTTATACACCAAAAATGCATATTTGGTAAAAGCAATGCCATATCATAAATTAGAAAGGAAAGTATGGACTCTGAAACAGTGGAATTGGGGCTTTATGGATGAGCCTTCAGTAATTCAAACCTTCAGGTTGCCAGATGTCTCCTAGAAGGTGAACACCACAAGTATTGGCCCTTAAACTATTTATGCCTGTTATGATCAGGTTACCTTCTTACATCGGTTATAATCTCCTACTGTATATGCTTCATTAATTCCGTCTTCCATTTTGAACAATCAAAGAAAGGGTGGGGTATTACAGTTTGTTTTAGGATATTGATCCATGCTTGCTGAGATTGCGGAGACTGTGTACAGAAAGATGCATGTCTAACCTGTAGAGCTTCTTAAATATCTATAAAGGGATCGATATGTTGCAAAACTGCACATTTCAGTTGGTGGGAAATGTGACAGGTGGCAGCATTTTGTAATATTGTATTGAGGGAGAGTTCTTCATGTTCACTGATAACTCTCAAAGTTTGTAATTTGGGTTTATGTACTCTGATATCTTATCTGTATGTTAATGTAAAATGTAAGTTTCATTCTTATATCTGTCAGTTCTTAACTACTTTCAGTACCTGAAGCATGCTTGTTGATGTCTTCCTTATCCTTTATAAATTGGAGCATATACTGAATTACCAGTGCTAAACATTCGATTCATTTTATAATTTATACCCTATATCAGAACAACTGCTTTCTGTATTAAGAATGCTGTCACTATGGGCTCAAACAATACTGCCACATGTCAGGAGAATGCCAGTTGGTGTCAATGACCAACTGTACCACATAAGGGCCTTGTGTGCATTGGTCCTTTTAAATATCTTATTTCCATTGGCCGACACTTGATGACAGCTCTACTCCCTTTCCAGTCCATTTCAGAAGTGAAGTTTATAATGCAAACAAGGGAGTCTAATTTTAAATATGACATGCAAACTATTGTTTACTATACCGTAGTTGGAAGTGGTTTAACAATTTCCGTTAAGTCTAATTAAACTGTGACATTTCATTGGTCACTTCATCAAAGCAGGGCACAGAGAGATGTGGTTGATTGTTATTTTACCATTATGATTCTACCATTTTATTTCAAATCCTGGGATACAGTACCATATTGTCCTCAGTAACCATCCTACCTTATGTATCATGTTCACATATGTGAAATGAGCAGGTACAGAAATTACAACTCATAGGAAACTTGAGGATGTATGTTTTCTAGCCATGAATTTATTGATTGTCAAAGATGGCATTATTACGTTTTTGATGGTGCACATCTGAGAACCATACTAACTATTCAGAAATATAAATATAAATAACTTGCTAGGAGGTCTTGGTAGGGCTAGAAATGGCTTGTCAGGGAAGCCGTGGATTAGGCCATGGGCAGATTGGGGTGGGAATAGTAGGACTCTGGAGTTTGACTCCAGTTACTAAGAAACCTTTCTCCCTTCAAAAGTAATTACAGCAATTGTTTAAAGCCATTTGTAGGCATGGAACATGGGTGCCTGGTCATAAGATAATTGTGTGACCAGTGGATACATCTTTCTGTAGAAGCGAGTAGGGAATTTTGAATTGTAAACCAGGACTCAAACAACAAATAGACAGTTGTCAAATGATCAGGGAAACATATACAGTATAAAGCAGAGTCAAAATTTTAAAGGTTTCTGAATTCTGCTTCTTCTCAAATTAAAAGGTTTATTCTGTAATGTTTCTCCTTTACGTCATGTAAAATGTTATAGAAACTACTTACGTTTTTGTCCCTAAATAATGACACCTATAGCATCCTATAAAAATATCAAACCATTGAAGAACCTGACTTAGTGAAACAGAAAATGTTGTGCTGCTCTAAGTTACACTACTTCTATAATGCCAGATTTGGAAAACCAGGCTTCTGTTCTGATTCATCACTCTTGGAAGATGTGCATTGTGTTAGCCAGAAATTACATCCTTCTTTTGGGAACTAACCTAAAATGTGCAACTGCTTTTGCACGGATAAGCAGAACCTCAAATAAGACTGTGTCTCAGGAATGCTTTCTTTTGTTGGCTTATTAGCAAAATTAATATTCCTTGTGACAGGGTCATTCTCTTAGTTCAGCAGACTGTGTCCACAGTGATGTATGGTATTTTTGTAACCAGATGATTAATGGGCCAAAGGCATCTTTTAATGTTGAGAAAGCCTTAAGTGATTTTCAGTTGTATTCAAAAGCAGTATGAAGTAAACAAGCAACAAAGGCAAAAACTATTGAATGATTGTTAAATATTCTATGTAGACTATGAAACCAAAAGTAGCATCAACAATATAATTCTATTTTAGAAAAACATTTTGCAAAATTAACTTGTCATAGAGAAACATGGTTAAAAAAAATTTGTGCCTTTTTAACATTTTGTTAGGAATTATTCGGGAGTTGTAGAGATTCAAACAGGTTTAAAGTCTGTCAGATACTCAAGTACAGGAAGTGTCTTGCAGCAAATGAATTGAAAGGGCATTTTGGCATATGAGATAATATAGGATTAAGGAAGAATTGGAAATGATAGCAAGTGCTGGCTTATAAATAATGTAAACCTATATATAGTCTTGATAAGCAAATAGGTTTTTACATTCAATTACTGAATGTAATGGATCTACAGTTGTGGCAAGTTTCAAAGTAACACAGGTAGTCAACATTAAGATGAAATAGTCTTCATTAGCAAGAGGAACAAGAAAATGTTTAAGGACCTTTACTGCTTACCAGAGGTTTACCCAAATCTGTTGTTATTTTATCAGTTTCATTAAGAACATGGTCACTGCCCCTTGAACAGTCGATATTTGCTATCCCACCGGATTGGAGAGATTCACTTGCATTTAGTGACAGCACAATTACACTTAGGTCAGTAAAAAGACTCTGATCAACTGAATGCCATGGAACTCGCATGTCAGAAACACAAGGCATACAGTATGTGGCTCTTGAAAGAGTATCCCTGATTCGATGCAAATCATGTGACAATTTCCTTTTTTTTTTTTAAAAAAAAAAAAACACTTACTTTTAATAGAAATATTTCTAAAGTTAATTTTTGGAAATGTGGATTATACCTTTTTTTTGTTTTGTATTTGATGTGTAGAAATTCATTAAATTGTTCAAACTATAAGAATGTGTTTTTCTGCATGATGTAGTTGAGGACCATTCATACTTTCTTTCACAATCCAAACCATTCTGGTGCAATAGGTTAGTAGGCTATATTTTATTAGTAAGGTTGTGTGCGCAATTGTGCCTTGTTAGGGCTCGTTTATACTTCACACTCAGAACGCATACGCGCCCGCATCATGGCTGCCACGCATTCCCAGCATTCATTTGATGCGTCCCCTGAGCAAGTCCGCAGAAATTAACGCAACAAGTATGCGAGTTGCAGCACCAGCAAAAAGTAGGGGGGCACAGTGTGCTAAAAGTTGGAATGTAACGTCAGTCTCTGGTTACTATCTACATGTGACAGAAAGTCGCTTTGCGGATCCTACGAGATCGGTGTGCGCTCTTCAATGTTTAATGAATGGTTCAATGTGGTGAAGCAAAATGGCGATATACAAATACATTAGTGGTGCTTTTATATTCAAGCGTCACATATTCCTGATCATAATAACACAATACATTTTAAAAGTCTCGCATACCGTCTTCTGTGCCGTCTTTTTTTTCTATGGCTTCCTCCGGTCCTGACATCAGCGGCAAACAGCAATAGATCGCCATACTGAGCACATTAAATGTATGATATTCCAACTCTGCACATTTAGAATCCTTAGATTTATATTTGATATCACATTCATGAAGAAATGCATAGAAGTATGTATGTTGCATTTTACAGATAAATCAGTAATTTTGTTTAAATAATGAATACTGTTAATAATTACCCACATGGGGGTGACACGGTGGCGGAGCGTTAGCACTGCTGTCTCGCAGGGAGTTACGTCACTGATATTGCCTGCCTGGAGTTTACATGTTTTCCTGCTGGGTTTCCTCAGTGTGCTCCGGTTTCCTTCCAAAGATATGCAGATATGGTTACACCAAAATGACGCTAGTGTAGGAGAGTGCTTGTAGTCACCTTGCGATGGGCTGATGCCTCATCCAGGGATTGTTTCTGCCTCATGCCCAATGCTAGCTGAAATGGACACATCCCTGGATTGATGGATTTAATCATTAGACATCCTTTTCAGAGATATTGCGGTAAGGTGTCATTGGAATTTAATGGGTGTTCCAGGCAATTCACAACACAGCAAAGCCGAACCTGTTCTCACCGTGATGATCTTGCACTGCCACCTGGTGGATTCCTCTAGATTTACGTAAAGTACGCGCGCAAGTATAAACAGTACAACGCTTGCATAGCAGGAGCGTCCGCTGTTCAGATGGTGGGTATATAATATATTACTGTATTTAAAGATTTTGCTTTTTAATAAATATTAAAAAAATCAAACCAAATATTGGGATTTTAAAACAAAGCACATATTCACCATAATCTATTATACATTATGCCATTTCTTCTATAGGAAATTCATATATTCTTGTATGGGAGGAAATCTAATCAGAAATAAAATTTAGGCAATGAGCACTGCTAGCCCCTCCTTGAACCGTCACCTTATTTTGGTGGCGGGGTTTGCGTGTCCCAATGATCCTAGGAGCTATGTTGTCCGGGGCTTAATGCCCCTGGTAGGGCCACCCAAGGCAAACTGGTCCTAGGTGAGGGATGAGACAAAGAACGGTTCAACAAACCTCCAATGAAGAATAAAAACTGTGGACAACGTTTTCCCTTGCCCGGACGCGGGTCACCGGGGCCCTTCCTCTGGAGCCAGGCCTGGGGGTGGGGCTCGATGGCGAGCGCCTGGTGGCCGGGCCTGCACCCATGGGGCTCGGCCGGGCACAGCCCGAAGAGGTAATGTGGGTCCTCCTTCCCGTGGGCTCACCACCTATGGGAGGGGCCAAGGAGGTCAGGTGCAGTGTGAGTTGGGTGGTGGCCGGAGGCGGGGACCTTGGCGTTCTGATCCTCGGCTACAGAAACTGGCTCTTGGGACGTGGAATGTCACCTCTCTGAAGGGGAAGGAGCCTGAGCTAGTGCGTGAGGTTGAGAGGTTCCGGCTAGATATAGTCGGACTCACCTCGACGCACAGCTTGGACTCTGGAACCAATCTCCTTGAGAGGGGCTGGACTCTCTACCACTCTGGAGTTGCCCCCGGTGAGAGGCGCCGAGCAGGTGTGGGCATACTTACTGCCCCCCGACTTGGAGCCTGTGCGTTGGGGTTTACCCCGGTGGACGAGAGGGTGGCCTCCCTCCGCCTTCAGGTGGGGGGAAGAGTCCTGACTGTTGTTTGTGCGTATGTGCCGAACAGCAGTTTGGAGTATCCACCCTTTTTGGAGTCTCTGGAGGTGGTGCTAGAGGGCATACCTTCTGGGGATTCCCTCGTTTTGCTGGGAGACTTTAATGCCCACGTGGGTAATGACAGTGAGACCTGGAAGGGCGTGATTGGGAGGAATGGCCCCCCCGATCTGAACCCGAGTGGTGTTTTGTTATTGGACTTCTGTGCTCACCACGGATTGTCCATAACGAACACCATGTTCAAGCATAAGGGTGTTCATATGTGCACTTGGCACCAGGACACCCTAGGCCTCAGTTCGATGATCGACTTTGTGGTTGTGTCGTCGGACTTGCGGCCATATGTCTTGGACACTCGGGTGAAGAGAGGGGCGGAGCTGTCAACTGATCACTACCTGGTGGTGAGTTGGCTTCGATGGTGGGGGAAGATGCCGGTCAGACCTGGTAGGCCCAAACGTGTTGTGAGGGTCTGCTGGCAGAGTCCCCTGTCAGAAGTAGCTTCAACTCCCACCTTCGGCAGAACTTCGACCACGTCCCGAGGGAGGTGGAGGACATTGAGTCCGAATGGGCCATGTTCCATGCCTCTATTGTTGAGGCGGCTGACCGGAGCTGTGGCCGTAAGGTGGTCGGTGCCTGTCGCGGCGGCAATCCCCAAACCCGTTGGTGGACACCGGCGGTGAGGGATGCCGTCAAGCTGAAGAAGGAGTCCTATAGGACCTTTTTGTCCTGTGGGTCTCTGGAGGCAGCTGATAGGTACCGGCAGGCCAAGCGGAAAGCGGCTTCGGTTGTTGCTGAGGCAAAAACTCGGGCATGGGAGGAGTTTGGAGAGGCCATGGAGAACGACTTTCGGACGGCTTTGAGGAGATTCTGGTCCACTGTCCGGCGTCTCAGGAAGGGGAAGCAGTACAGTGTCAACACCGTATATGGTGGGGATGGTGCGCTGCTGACCTCGACTCGGGACGTTGTGGGTCGGTGGGGGGAGTACTTCGAAGACCTCCTGAATCCCACTAACATGCCTTCCAATGAGGAAGCAGAGCCTGGGGACTCTGAGGTGGGCTCTCCCATCTCTGGGACTGAAGTCACCGAGGTGGTCAAAAAAACTCCTTGGTGGCAGGGCCCCGGGGGTGGATGAGATACGCCCGGAGTTCCTTAAGGCTCTGGATGTTGTAGGACTGTCTTGGTTGACACGTCTCTGCAACATCGCATGGACAGCGGGGACAGTGCCTCTGGATTGGCAGACTGGGGTGGTGGTCCCCCTTTTTAAAAAGGGGGACCAGAGGGTGTGTTTCAACTATAGAGGGATCACACTCCTCAGCCTCCCTGGAAAAGTCTATTCAGGGGTTCTGGAGAGGAGGGTCTGTCGGATAGTCGAACCTCGGATTCAGGAGGAACAGTGTGGTTTTCGTCCTGGTCGCGGAACAGTGGACCAGCTCTACACCCTTAGCAGAGTCCTGGAGGGTGCATGGGAGTTTGCCCTACCAGTCTACATGTGCTTTGTGGACTTGGAAAAGGCGTTCGACCGTGTCCCTCGGGGAGTCCTGTGGGGGGTGCTCCGGGAGTATGGGGTACTGGACCCCCTGATAAGAGCTGTTCAGTCCCTGTACAACCGGTGTCAGAGCTTGGTCCGCATTGCCGGCAGTAAGTCGAGCCCGTTTCCAGTGAGAGTTGGACTCCGCCAGGGCTGCCCTTTGTCACCGATTCTGTTCATAACTTTTATGGACAGAATTTCTAGGCGCAGCCAGGGTGTTGAAGGAGTCCGGTTTGGTGGACTCAGGATTGGGTCACTGCTTTTTGCAGATGATGTTGTCCTGTTTGCTTCATCAGGCCGTGATCTTCAGCTCTCTCTGGAGCGGTTCGCAGCTGAGTGTGAAGCGGCTGGGATGAGAATCAGCACCTCCAAATCTGAGACCATGGTCCTCAGCTGGAAAAGGGTGGAGTGCCCTCTCAGGGTTGGGGGCGAGATCCTGCCCCAAGTGGAGGAGTTTAAGTATCTCGGGGTCTTGTTCACGAGTGAGGGAAGAATGGATCGTGAGATCGACAGGCGGATCGGTGCGGCATCCGCAGTGATGCGGGCTCTGCATCGGTCTGTCGTGGTGAAAAAAGAGCTGAGCCGTAAGGCAAAGCTCTCAATTTACCAGTCGATCTACGTTCCTACCCTCACCTATGGTCATGAGCTATGGGTAGTGACCGAAAGAACAAGATCGCGAATACAAGCGGCTGAAATGAGTTTCCTCCGCAGGGTGTCTGGGCTTTCCCTTAAAGATAGGGTGAGGAGCTCAGTCATCCGGGAGGGACTCAGAGTAGAGCTGCTGCTCCTCCGCATCGAGAGGAGTCAGATGAGGTGGCTCGGGCATCTGATCAGGATGCCTCCTGGACGCCTCCCTGGTGAGGTGTTCCGGGCACGTCCAACCGGGAGGAGGCCCCGGGGAAGACCCAGGACACGCTGGAGGGACTATGTCACCTGGCTGGCCTGGGAACGCCTTGGGATTCTCCCGGAAGAGCTGGAAGAAGTGGCCGGGGAGAGGGAAGTCTGGGCTTCTCTCCTTAAGCTGCTACCCCCGCGACCCGACCTCGGATAAGCGGAAGAGGATGGATGGATGGATGGATGGATGGAGCACTGCTATATACTTTCTTAAAAATACTGGGAAAATCCACCATAATTCCCTGAATTTCAGTAAAAACATAAGCCCTATCACAAAGGGACTGGTCAGCTAAAGAAAGACAGTAGACTTAGACTGTAGAAGTTTATACAAGTCAGTTATTATTTTGTAAAGTGTTAACAGTATCTTAACTTACTAATTTCCCCCATTTGACTTCCTTCTTTCAAATAGTCTCAATTGTTACAGTTTAAATCATATCTACTTGACAACACTGCAGCCTCACCATCTTTTTGGAGCCAAAAAACATAACAGTAATAATAAAACAAAAAGTGTATAATGGCCATCACGTAATTTCAGATCTTGGTATATGCCTGGACTGTCAGGTATGTGTGGATGAAGTGAAAAGAATTTTCAAATATCTTGAAATGCATTTGAGATGTTTTGAAAGACATGGAAAAGTTATTTTAAGACATTTGGAAATGTTACTTCAGCTTGTCATTTGTACAGTTCTGGACGGTGCGATTTTTGTACTATGAATTAAATGTTGTATTGTTCTGTTTTAGCAAGTAAATTTTCTCACTTATAGACTGATAAATGTTTTAGAAAACGAGAAGTAGATATATACTACTTTAGCTGTCAGAAATATATTCATTTTATTAATCCAAAATGGATGCCAAATGAATTCCTAGCATACGTCATTGAGTAGCAGTGAATGTGTTAAATTACATCCTATTTATTTTTAAGTATTTGCCTAAAGTTACTATACAGTCAGTTTTACACTAATTAGAGGATACCTGCATTGTTGCGTTTGGTTGTAGCCACCTCTAAACATATCAGGAAAGCATACATTTTGATGAATGGAACATTTTGTGTTACAGCTTGTCAGTTCAGTATGCATTTAAGTGTGTTAAAAATCATGGTTCAGCCAAAATCTGAATCGAATTAGATAGTAATTAACAGTATTATGTGCTGTACAGCTTGGTAATGTATTCATTGTATAATATGTTTGAACAACTACTTTTGTAAAGTGAATCTGGCTTCCTCGGAGCACTAGGAGTTCATGGAAGGTAGTTACTTAAATAATGTAATTCTTTAATGCGCAAAAGAAACAGGCATCTTTCACGCCTTGGTCAGCTGTATATTGTATTATTGAAGTACTAAAGTCTGCACTCCCTGAGGGGTTTATTTTCTTCAAGATTTGGCTTTGTAATTTTTTTTTCATCTATTCTGCTGCCATCTGGCACTATTTCATAGATATATGGTTCTCTGTATGAGGATAAACTTCAACAGTACTGCAAAACTTACCTTGAACCAACTTCTACTTGTGTCCCTGTGTTCTAATTACATTTATTGGGACATTAAAGAATTTATTTCAGAGTACCCAAATTATCATTCTGACTATTAATTCTTTTCACAATTTTTATCACTTAGGTCCTCTACTATACTCCATTTGTTTAAACTAAAAGATTTAACTCATTCAGTTTTTCCACAGAGCTCATACTGCACATATTTGTAGTCAGTCTAGATGATGTTCTCTGGACTTACTCTAGCATGGTCCTTTTTTTAAAAAATATATGTGTTCCAGAAGATGGCTCTCAAGTTCATCAGACAGTGTTACTGTGTAACCTAATACACTCTAAGATAAAATATTTAACAGCAATAGAACCTGTGCAGAAATAAAACAATTGCAGAACTAAAAAGCATCTGCCAAGCAAAAAGGACTGTGATTATTCACTGTTGAGCTTCAAAAAGTTTCAATGCCTCAATAGGATTTATCCAGCAGAATTCTTCTACTTACAAATGAATCCAGCACTAAAGATATATTTGGAAATGAAGGGAAAATGCTTTCAAAGAACCCTTTGCACATGGGAGTCATAGGAGTGTGGAACAGTGTGACCCGACATTTGCGCGATAGACATATGCACGCCGACAAAATCGCGAAAGTTTCATTAAATATGAATTACTAGTTTAAAGCATATATAATAATGTTTATTTTAGAAGTCAATATTATAAGACGCGGCATGCCATCAGCACGGCACACAGATAGTCCTTAAGATCACGCCCTGCATATGTAGGAAGAATTGCAGCAAGGGCGTCCCACTCTCTTGGCCTCTCTCGCGATTTTGTCAGCACGCATTTGTCGAAAACCAGTTAGCGGGTTTGTCGGCGCTCATTTGTCCGTCACGGTTTTGTCGGGGCGCATATGTCTATCGCGCTTTTGTCGGTGAACCGTGGAACAGAGTAGTGAGTCAAGTACAGTAGTTGAATTAGACTAAGATAACAGCTATAAAAATACACAGATGAAACATTGGAAAAACTTATTTACAAGACAACCAAACAAAACGTATGGTTGGAATGTTAAATTCAGATATTGTTTATAATATCAGTACATTTTTCATATCTTCCATTATGAACACTTTCTTTTCTTTTATAAATATTTGGGAATATTTTAAAGATTAGTCTGTTTCCCACAAACCTTCTCAGAAATCTTCCTCTTGTCTGGTCCATCTAAGAATAAATGTCTGTCCTCTGCTTCTCACATCTTAACACTGCATAACACCACCCAAACTAATACATCCGCTAAAAAAGGCTAGGTCATTTGACATTTTTATCTTTATGTAGTTGGATTTCATAGGAAATAAAAAACATTTCAAGTACCATCCTCTACTCCATGTCAAAAAAGCATTGGTCATCTGCTTGAAACAGTCATACATCTGAAAACTGCAAAATAAAAACACAAAAAGTCCGTCTAAGCAGAAATACATCAGTTGTGAACAGAGTGGCATCTTCCTCTGCAGAGGAGCTCAGTCTTGGTTTATTCTTTATGCTTTTGGATACGGGATGAGTAAATGCCACAGAGCTGCTAAGACTCCACAACAAAGGTAGACCCAATTTGAGCAGAACAGCAGCTTCCTAAGGTTGCCAACATTAAGACAGACCTTGTTATTCTCACAGTTATGTTGGAAATGTGTAGGTCTGTGCAGATTTTAAAACTATAAAACATCATGCTTAAACTGCTTTACAATAAAAATGACCATTCGATGCAGATAGTTTTTGAGCAATAAAAATATTTTTTCTCTTTGCTCTCTGTCTATATATATACAACAGCAGAAGACCCCACCGGGTACCACTCATCTCCACTACAAATAGGAAAAAGAGGCTACAATTTGCACGAGCTCACCAAAATTGGACAGCTGAAGACTGGAAAAATGTTGCCTGGTCTGATGAGTCTCGATTTCTGTTGAGACATTCAAATGGTAGAGTCAGAATTTGGCGTAAACAGAATGAGAACATGGATCCATCATGCCTTGTTACCACTGTGCAGGCTGGTGGTGGTGTAATGGTGTGGGGGATGTTTTCTTGGCACACTTTAGGCCCCTTAGTGCCAATTGGGCATCGTTTAAATGCCACGGGCTACCTGAGCATTGTTTCTGACCAGTTCCATTCCTTCATGGCCACCATGTACCCATCCTCTGATGGCTACTTCCAGCAGGATAATGCACCATGTCACAAAGATCAAATCATTTCAAATTGGTTTCTTGAACATGACAATGAGTTCACTGTACTAAAATGGCCACCACAGTCACCAGATCTCAACCCAATAGAGCATCTTTGGGATGTGGTGGAACGGGAGCTTCGTGCCCTGGATGTGCATCCCACAAATCTCCATCAACTGCAAGATGCTATCCTATCAATATGGGCCAACATTTCTAAAGAATGCTTTCAGCACCTTGTTGAATCAATGCCACGTAGAATTAAGGCAGTTCTGAAGGCGAAAGGGGGTCAAACACCGTATTAGTATGGTGTTCCTAATAATCCTTTAGGTGAGTGTATACACAGTATATATATATATACTAGCAAAATACCCGTGTTTCGCAGCGGTGAAGTACTGCCTTAAAATTTTTATTAAGAAGACAATTAAACCTTTTTAAAACTGAGGGAAAATATACCAATAATTATTTGTTAAGGATCTCTTTGTATGCCACGTTGTCAGTTCGGCCCTCCAGTTGTAATATGACCAAGCTGTAGCTGTGCGCTGAGTTTACTCTTGAGCATGCAACGTACAGTTGGCCATGTGAACAGTAATCTTGTTTCAAATCTCCCAGCTTGGATTGCTGCGGTCATAATCGGTTTGAGTTTCATGGTTTGTTTCAATTACGACAGTATTTGTAGGACTTGTGTTGAAGAGACATTCAGCATCTGTCAAGCGTTGTAAGTATACAACCAGTTTCATTGATAACTTCACATCCAGCTTTTGAGAGTTTAAACATTTCTAAACATCAAAGTGTCCACTACTGAAATCGTCACCTGTGAATCTAAGATGTTTAAGAGGCATTGGCAGTTGTCCAAAGGTGTAAAATATTTGGCCATTTCGGTACACTTAAGCATTTCACTCTTCTAGTGCTCCTGTGTAGTATAATTATCTCCTGTACCGTCATCAGTCCACACCTTGAACCTGTCCCAGTCATTCAATACATAAGACACAATGTTCCTCCGGATATCAAGAGTGAGCCTGATATGGCCGTGCAATATGTAACAAAGAGAATGGAAAAGGCAGGTGCCATCTCCGGGCATGGAAACCACTTGGTAAGTGACAGTTCTTTGATCGATGGTGATCACCTCGATAGACATGTTAATGGGGGTACGGTTGGAATGATAAAGGAAATGGGTACCTGAACAATGTAAAGTAAGTCTAAAATACCTACACAATAACTATAATCGTAATAAATGAACAATAAAACAGCGGAGAAGCTGTGGATTAAATAAAAAGGCTGTAGTTATCAGCAGGGAGACGTGAATACCGTGGCGAAGCAAGGAAGGGAATGTAGAGACCCGAGCGACGGACGGCCTTATATAGGCAGGCAGCCAACAACGTGGGAGGCGTTGGGATGGAAGACCCAATGCTGCCTCACACGGTGACTGAGCTGCAGGCTAAGGACGTATATATGTACGTAAGTAGGATTCAGTTAGCGTTGGGAACCCGTGTACCAAATTTCTTGAAGATGGGTCCATAAGTAACAAAGACCGTTGAAAAGTTCAATATGACGGCTGACAGTGGCATCAGATCACCGAAATAAGTACCAAATTTCAGCCTTCTACCTACACGGGAAGTTGGAGAATTAGTGATGTTGGAAACTTCAATATGGCAGCCGACAGTGGCATCATACCACTGAAATAAGTACGTACATCGGTTTCGGTTAGTGCAGGGAAGCCACCTACCAAATTTCGTGAAGATGGGGTCAGCCTTCTACCTACACGGGAAGTTGGAAAATTAGTGACGTTGGAAAGTTCAATATGGCGGCCGACAGTGGTGTCATACAATCGAAATAAGTGCATACATCGGTTTCAGTTAGCGCAGGGAATCCGCCTACCAAATTTCGTGAAGATGGGGCCATAAATAAGAAAGTTCAACATGGCGGACGTTGTCGACCGTTATGACCGTTACGTGTAGAATTTCGAAATGAAACCTGCTTAACTTTTGTAAGTAAGCTGTAAGGAATGAGCCTGCCAAATTTCAGCCTTCTACCTACACGGGAAGTTGGAAAATTAGTGACGCTGTAAAGTTCAATATGGAGGCTGACAGTGGCGTCATACCACCGAAATAAGTATGTACATCGGTTTTGGTTAGCACAGGGAAGCCACCTACCAAATTTCGTGAAGATGGGGTCAGCCTTCTACCTACATGGGAAGTTGGAAAATTAGTGACGTTGGAAAGTTCAATATGGCGGCCGACAGTGGCGTCATACCATCGAAATAAGTACATACATCGGTTTCGGTTAGCGCAGGGAAGCCGTCTACCAAATTTCGTGAAGATGGTGCCATAAATAAGAAAGTTCAACATGGCGGACGTTGTCGACCGTTATGTGTAGAATTTCGAAATGAAACCTGCTTAACTTTTGTAAGTGATCTGTAAGGAATGAGCCTGCCAAATTTCAGCCTTCTACCTACGTGGGAAGTTGGAGAATTAGTGATGAGTGAGTGAGTGAGTGAGTGAGTCAGTCAGTCAGTCAGTCAGGGCTTTGCCTTTTATTAGTATATATATTAACCTGAATTTGTCTGCATTTTTTGTTTCATTATGAGGTGGTTTGTTTTTCAAGCCTCTAGATAGAAATTTGGCATACAGCAATTTGTCATCTGGATTTCTGATGTCTGATCTTTGGCCTTAAGGTCATTTAACATCAACAAGGCCAGGCAGGGTAAATCATATTTAGTGTACTCGTACTCCCAAGTAGGCCTGTTCAATATATCGAGTGGCACGATATGAACAATATTTTTTAATGCATCGTTTGAAAACAAAGCTATCACGATATATTATGTAATATGTTTTATTAAACACTACAAGTGTGTAGTGCGTTATTTCTGCTAATTGGAGCACATCCTAAATGCAGTCATTGCGATTAAACCCCGCCTCCTGCTTATCTTAAACAGTAACAACAATGGCGGAGACGGAGGCAGAAACGAGTACGGCTATCAGCGATGATTTAGTGCCAAAAAAAGGTACAAATGTGACCTCCGTTGTTTGGAAATGGTTTGGCTTTAGACAAAATGATACAGAACAAAAGACTGTTATATGTAAACTTCGTAAGAGAAAAGTAGGAACGAAGAGCGGCAACACCTCGAACCTCTTCAATCATTTGAAAACAAAACACGTTACGAAGTTCGAAGAATGTATTAAACTTCGCGAGAACTCTGCTCAAAACGCAATGAAACACATCCCTGCCGCAAAACAAATCATGCTGGCGGCAACATTCTCTCGTTGCATACCGTATGAAAAAACAAGCCCCAAATGGAAGGAAATAACAGCTGCAGTAACATACCACATTGCAAAAGATATGGTCCCTGTTGCCACTGTTGAAAAAACACGGATTTCAGAAACTACTGAGAACGATTGATCCCAAATATGTAATTCCCAGTCGGAAATAATTTGCCGAAGAAGCGCTGCCCAAATTATACAACGAGGCAAAGGAGAAAATTCTGAATCATGCAACCATACATGAGCCTAACAGTTCATTTTATTGAAAACTGGGTGATAAGAAGCGTTTATCTTCAGACAGGATTTGCACCAGATGACCATACTGGAGAAACGATTGCGCCGGGGCTCAAAGATGTGCTTAAATCGTGGAAATTAGACGACGAGCGACAAGTGTGCATTACCACGGATAACGCTGCATATGTGATTAAAGCTGTTGATCTGAACAAATGGAAGAGACTGCAGTGCTTTGGTCACCGGCTGAATCTGGCGATTGGTATGGCATGTGTGTGCGTGCTAGTAATATGTCGATCACGAATGAAACGGTTCTTTGAGCCGATCCCCGTTTTTTGGAACCGATGTCTGTGTAGTGTTTGTAGCGAAACACTAAGTGCAAACATCTAATCATGGGTCAGAACACCACTAAATTTGGCTGAATTATAAAAGGCTGGAGTAGGAAAATGAAGAGGCGTTTGGGAGCCGAAAGAGCCGATTCTTTTTCATTTTGCCCAGCTCACTAAAAAGAGACAAAATGCCCATCACAAGTGCGTGCGTGTATGAGAAATGTTTGAAAATAAATAATAACACGTAATAAATATAAGAAATTTGTAATAAAAAATTTAAAGTGTGTGTGCACGTATGAGAAATATGTTAAAATAAATAATATGCTAAGAAACAGTAAATAAACGTAAATACAGGTAGTCCCCAGGTTACGGACATTTGACCTACAACATACGAACGGGGCCGCAGCTGCGACGCATGCGCCTCAGTAACTGCCGCTCCGTCATCTTCTGCATGGGAGGCTGGAGGGGGACGATTTCGCTGCTCGCGCAGTGTAGCGTCACCTCGGGCGGGTCCCAGTAGCAAGCTGTTTCACTGCCCGCCTACCACACACGGCTGCCTCTCCATTCTAGGTGGGCGGCTGGTAATGCTGCAAGCGGTGACCCGGTTATGGCTGAACGGAGGCCATTTAGCATGAACGGGGCGGCGCGGGGTAGCATTGTAGTGTGCCTCGGGTGGCTGCGTGTTGAATGGGGGCGGTGGTGCAGCGGACATTGCAGGCAGCATATTGTAGTGGAGGTGACTGTGAGGTGGGCTGGTGAACCGCCCCTCGCTTCCCCCATTCATTCTCAATAGCAAGCCTGCTTGTACTTTTACACACATAGCAGGAAGTTGTCTCTTGTCAGTACAGGGTGGCCCAGATTTAATTATGCAGATCCAGATCGTTTGGATGACTTTGATTTATGCGAGGACGATTGCAGTTCGGCGCGAAGACGATTCTTCATGTCGTCAGTTCGCACACTTCTCTATGGTCCGGGATTTTTCGGGTGATTTTCTATGTAATAAACTGAATAAGTTATAGCGTAATGAAAATTGCATAATTAGATCTGGACCACCCTATACATCAGACGTGTATGTCTGGTGCCTTCCTGCTGTAATAACGTGCACAGTGCTGTGCAGAAGAGCTCATCTTAATCTTTTGTCTTCACCCTTCAAGAATGTCTCTGAAACACAAATCTTGATGCAAGTGCTGGTGATACAGTAAAGAACAGAAAAAACATCACCATTGAAAACAAATTAGAAATAATAGAAAGGTCATAAAGAGGTGAAACTCCATCATTCATTGGCAGAGCACGTGGTTACAGTCAGTCAACAATAGCATTTATTAAAATAATGTACCTGTTCCGACTTACATACAAATTCAACTTAAGTACAAACCTACAGTCATTATCTCATACGTAACCCGGGGACTGCCTGTAATAGGGTGTATGAGAAATATCATTAATTAATAATAACGTAAATAATTAATAAGACTGTAATTTGTGTTTGGTTTTAGAGAGAAGCATGAGAGATCCCCGCATTGAAAAAAATATCGTTGCATATTGTATATCGACTTTTGGTCCAAAAATATCGCAATTTGAATTTTGAGCCATATCGCCCAGCCCTACTCCCAAGTTTTTTTTTTCCTGAAACTGATTTAACATTCAATTACTATTTGTAGAAGATTGTCTTGCTACTTAAGTTCTTACAATCCACAATCTGCTGCAATGTTTCCAGACTTTGCATATCTATTAAGTCAAACTGTATTTAATTTTGTGTACAAAGAAGCTTTCATTAACAGACAATACTTATGCAGTAAATGCAGCCTAATTCAAGGTTAATACAGTTTACGGATATATAATTAATAATTACATTTTACTTTGACATTGCTGGGGTTAGAAAGTGTAGATAGCACAGCGACTTATCTTATAACTAACACTAAATGAAAAAGAGAGGACTAAAAAGTGTTGTTTTGCTACATGTGCTTGGAGAGGAGAAGGAGGGCCTTTCGATAGTTTACTCAACTCATAATAAACTGTTCAAAAAAAAATAAAGGAACACTTTGAAAATACCTCAGATCTTAATGGGAAAAAAAATCATGCTGGATATCTATACTGATATAGACTGGGTAATGTGTTAGGAACGAAAGGATGCCACATCATTTGATGGAAATGAAAATTATCAACCTACAGAGGGCTAAATTCACAGACACCCTGAAAATCAAAGTGAAAAAATGTGGCAGGCTAGTCCATATTGCAGAAATTTCATTACAGCAATTCCAAATCATACTCAGTAGTTTGTATGGCCCCCACATGCTTTTATGCATGCCTGACAACATCAGGGAATGCTCCTAATGAGACGACGGATGGTGTCCTGAGGCCCTGTCTAGCTCTCCTAAAGTATCTGCCTGTCTCCTGGAATCTCCTCCATGCCCTTGAGACTGTGCTGGGAGACACAGCAAACCTTCTGGCAATGAGACATATTGTTGTGCCATCCTGGAGAAGTTGGACTACCTGTGCGACCTCTGTAGGGTTCAGGTATCGCCTCATGCTGCCAGTAGTGACACTGACCAGGGCCAAATGCAAAACTAGTGAAAAAACAGTCAGAAGATGAGGAGGGAAAAATGTCAGTGGCCTCCACCTGTTAAACCATTCCTGTTTTGGGGGCCATCTCATTGTTGTTTGGGGGCCATCTCATTGTTGCCCCTCTATTAACACCAAAGCAGCTGAAACTGATTAACAACTCCCTCTGCTACTTAACTAACCGGATCAATAGCCCAGAAGTTTCATTGACTTGATGCTATACTCGGATTATGTGCTACTCATTGCTGCCTTTAAAATTAATTAGTTTTTTGTTGTTAAACTTCAAGAGTTATTGACATTGTCATAGAGAATTTTGGTCAATGGACTGACCAGGTAGTGGAGCAGGTTACCAATGAACTTTACACACCATAATGACAATATTTAACAGTACAAATTAAAATGGCAGCAAAAGAATATGGGACAAAAAAGACATGAATGCCTTTTTTAATTAAACCGCTTCAATCTGCAGTATCAGAGATAATCAGATACTGTAATGATTTGTGTGATTGTATCTTCTCAGAGCAATGAATAATGTTTTTATATTTTATACTTGGACAGAGAAATCTAGCATTTCTCTCTTTACATTTTCAGCAGATAACATTGTTGCTAAGGTAACGGTTTCTCAGGTTTCTTTGAGTTAACTTTGATATTTTAGTTCATGACCTAAAATATCAAAAATCACACATTTGGCAAGCCTCAGAACCAATATACTGTAAGTAAGCGATATGCACAACATACATTTCTATCATATTTAACCATGTAATTACTGTTAAATGAATGTAGTGTTAATATAAAAAATATTTTAGGCAAGTATTAGAAGATATACCAAAGTTTGCCAAAAGTTTGGCAGCTGTCACAGATACTCGTACATTACTCTTGTAAACAGAGCCTTTTGAGAGTCAAAGCTTATCCAAACTTAGTCTTTAGGACATGAGAGGAAACTATAGAACCTAGTGAAAACACTCAAATATGGTTATCGAGTTCAAACTCCATACAATCAAAAACTAGAATGTCAGTCTAATCTGGAGCAGTCAGGCATAAGGCAAAGTGCACTTGGATCTCAGTTGCAGGGTTCAAATCTAACTGTAAACCATATACATACACAAATATACATAACACACAGATATACATTATATATTACTAGCTGTGTGTGGTCTTCAGGACAAAAAACAACATTAAGACTCTCTAGCTGTTTTACTGTATTGGTGAACGTGCAGAGGCGTCAGCCAATTGAACCAAGACAGCCTGTTTCTTGTCCGAGACAGACATGTAATCGAGTGCAACTGTGGCACAATTTGAGTGTGACAGGCTGGAACGTATCTCAGGCAAAAGTATGGTAGTTCACTGTGTTATTGTACAACGTGCACGGACCACAAAACTGAGGTTGTCTGCTTGGGTTGAATGAGAAGTGAGGTGCACGCAAGCACTGAAAACATTTACAAGTGCATTCATGCACCATCTCATCAAGTGCAAGTCACACTTGTATAAGCTTCTACATATTCTGTAGAATTCACACCCATGGCTGTGGTTGAGTGTGAGTAGAGCGGACTGCTCCATACACACACATCTTTCGTAGTGAGAACTGAGGTGCATGCAAGTGTCAAAAAAATGTAAAAGTGCATGCATATGCCATCTAGTGGCGGTGTTTGAGCATGAGCAGAACATAGTAATTAATACAGATACACACAGGTCTTTGGTTTGTATGTCTAAACAGCTGCGTGTGGTCTTTGGGACAAAAAACAACCTGAAGACACCCTAGCAGTTTTACTATATTCATGAACTTGGAGAGGCATCAGTTAACTCTTAAGAATTAACCAGTGCAGAGGACATGGACCAACCTTATGCTTGTTGCCCCACTGGCTTTCGTTAGAAGACACTGGCGATACAATATCTTAGCCATATCACTGGCATGAGTCCTATTCATCTTTTTCTCAGGAAAATACCTCCAGATAGACAATGTTTTTTCATTTTTATGTTGACTTTTTTTCCTCCTTTTCATAACTGCTAGAACACCACACATGCTGCATGGATGAATGGATAGCAAGATATAATTTTTTTTTCTTTTCAACTCATATGCTGTATCAGCTAGACGTTATGATAGGGAAGGAAACCTGAAGAAAACAATTCTATCCAGACCCAATTTTACAAGACGCTGGGATTTACAGCTTTGTTTCACCTTAAGATGCGTCTTTTTTTTCTTCAGTAAAATATTTAATAGACATTATGTAAATTCCTACATGGCTCACCAAAATGTGAGTGGTGTGTGTCACAATTTTAATTGCTAATCTGTAAGACATACTCTTCTTTGTACAATAATACACCCTATATATTCTTGATATACTTGCAATTTAGAGACAGTTAATTTGAAAAGAGAGGATATAATCGCAACCCATTTGTGTGAATTACATTGTCATTGTATACCCATAATTACAGCAGTTCCAAACAATAGCTAAGTCTGAAAAAACAGCTATTTGTCCACTGCTGTAATGATGAAGAATGTTTCACATAGATTCAATCATTCATTTTGAACACAGCAGAAAATTTGTTCACAAAGAAGCACCACAAAGCTCAAACACTTTCTGAATTGAGTCAAATTACACACTTCTATCATATAATGTGCTATTTTCAGAGTTTTTACATGTCTCATGGCTAAATAAAAATGTGTTTGGTACATTTGTAGAGTCCAATAAGAAAGATTTGTGTTTGAACCCTGGGTCAGCAAAGATATTGCAGGATAAATACTGTGAGATACTCAGAGTTATATCAGGAATGGCAACTGTAGTTGCAGTTTTTTTTTTTTGGAAACATCATCTCAATCAATACCTAATTATTGCCTGCCACTGAACTCCATGGCTAATTAGCTTTCTTGGTTTCCAATGTCTGCATTCAAATGTGCCTTTAGGTAACAGAAGATTTTGGTTTATGTAGTAAAGTAGCACAAAATGTATTTATATTTTAACATTTCTCAGGTTCAAGTTTCTCATGTGTACATAATATAATTAAAGTCTTGCTTGTATGTTGCCTTAGATTAGTGATACAATAATATAGATCAGTAATACAATACGAACAGAAGACAAAAAAAAGAAATAACACACATAGAACGTAATGTGCGTACACAGTGCACTTATTATTACACAACATTAAAACATGTAGATTTGTCTTTTGACATTCATTGAAACAGAATAAAGTGTATTCAATGTCAAAGTGAAAACAGATCTTTGAATAGTGGTCTACATTAATTCAAAAACAGAAAATTATTGATGACAAGTGCCTTTGGTGGTCATGATAGCCTTGAATCCGTGTGCACAGGTCTCAGTCAGCTTTACATATCTGGTCACCCTAATTTCTCCCAATTCTTCTTTGCAAATCTGATCAGACTCTGTCAGGTTGCATGGGGACCATGGTTGAACAACCTTTTTCAATTCCAGCCACAAATTCTCACTTGAATTGATTGATCTCAGCCATTTCATATTTTATATATAAACATACATACATACACCCTTCCTGCAATGCACTGGCACCCTGTCCTGGGTTTGTTCCCACCTTGCACCCTATGCTACCTGGGATAGGCTACATCAACCATAAACCTGTTCAGGACTAAACAGGTTAGAAAATAACTGAAATATACTGTATAAACATTCACACTCTAATCATTTGCATCAGAAGAAAATTCTGAGGTTCAAGACGCAGGTGTCAATGACAACTAACTTGTCTTACAAGCTACACAAGTTATGTATACCTAAAATGCTTGGGGTGGAATAATAAAATCTTTACTAGAGACACATGAATATGAACGATCTATACAAGGATTCAAAGCAAACTGCTAAATATTCAATCATGTTAACACTGGATACTGTCCGCTGAAAAGCATTCTCTATTCAACAGATACACAATAGCAGAATTGTTGAAGAGAACTACCAGCAGAGTACAAAGGTAGAGACAGAAAAGGATTAGTAGAATACATAACTTGTTGCACCTTTAAAGAAGGGAAGGAAAACCCACTGAAGCTATACTAACTTGGTTTCTAAGCATTATTTATTTCACAGTTGACTTTATGGCTGAACTTGACAGAAATTACAGTTTACTTTAAATAAGGAATCTGTCATTAATAAATAGTGGTGCCTGTGATAATTTATATAATGTTGCTATGATTTTCTATTCTTACGTATTTTATTATTACACTTTACCAAGTATAAAAATTATTTGAAATGGTTTCACATACCCCACTATATTTGTGATGCAATAGTTTTCTATTTTTTTTTTTAATCAATCAACTATACCAGTCCTGATGTCTTACATCTTAACTAGCATCCTGTTATTGGACCTCTATGTTCAACTGTTTCCTCCCCTCTTTGAAGATTTCGGTTTTTCCAAACAGTCTCCGGATTATGCCTGAACATCCTTCAGTTGTGGAGCTAGACATCATACCATATATGTTCATAACTTCTGCTAGTGGAAACTGCTTTAAACTTGTTTAAAAGGAATACAAAACAGTGCATTGTGTTGCATGTCAGAAACAGAAAAGTACTTCCACCATTATGCCAGATCACTGTACACAGAGTACCTTTTCCCACTGCAAGGCAGAGGCCACAACAACTAGAAAGACACTGATGTAAACTTCTGTTCGTGCAAATGCTTTAACACTAGGATTCCTGAAGCTGACGAAAAAAACTTGTAATCGTAATATATCGTAATAAAACAACCCTCATCATCTGAGTTCACCTCTGTTATAGCACGTCTTTATGTGAAAAGAGCAGTGTCAGAATGGGGGGAGCATAAACGTGACAGAGAATAAAACTGAATAAAAAGTACCATAAATTTACACCAACTGTTACAAGACTCAAATTAAATGTATGCTTTTATTGTATAATGGTAAGAATAAGAGCAGTTCTCTACTCAAAACAGGTGCGCTCAGAATCGAACGGGCAACCTTTTGATTACGAGCCAACAGATCTTACCATAGCCCACCAAAGCTGTCGTGTCAGCGTTGTACCCTAAACAGATTTCTTTTTTCACAGTTATATTCTTGAATAAAAGCGCACTTGTTTTGCTATACTTGTACTTTTTGTGAAAGTGCTTATTTGATAGTTGGACTTCTGTTTTGACACATTATACACTTTGTCTACATTTTGTCGATTATTACTAAAATAAGAAAAGTGTTTCTTTTTTAGTTATGTGTTCAACGATTCCTGCCTCACACTTCATTCTACAATTTACAAAGATCGTTGTAGACACAAAACACATGAAATGTATTTATCCAAATGATGATATATATTATTTGCCCTATACAACTCCAGGCCTCACCCATGCAGATAAAGAGCCTTGGCTTGATCTGGGGGAGTTTTTTTGCCTGAGAAGCAGCTCAGCAGTGGGGGGGGCTGCTTCTGCTTATGGACACATTTACAAAACAAAAGATGCTGATGGAGAGGTGCGAACGGATTTAAGGTGGGCCAGAATTACAAATTTTTTTGTAGGCTTCAGGGATTCTACTGTTAAAGTTTTTACATTCAAGTTTCACTTTAACTTTGTTATAAACTCACCTAATATCTTAGTTTGGAGGAAGTCCTTCATGACATTATTGAATCTATGCTTAAAAGGTACTCAATACACTGAAATCAAGGATACAATCCTACTGAAACATCAGAAAAATTTAATTATACTGTATATCAGACGGTAACATTTGTACTAAGTGATTCTATAGAAAAGCTGTGTTGGATGTTGATCAACTATACTTTTAGTCAACATCTCCAAATAAGTGCTAGAAACATATAGAAAATACTCAAGTAATAATTCAAGCATTACTGAATGATTTCAGTGTGATAAAATACTGTCTATGTTTTAAACTTAAAAAGATGGAATTATAATGCTTATTTAAATTCAAACCATTCTATAAAATTAAGCATTCACTCATTTTTGAAACAAAAAAAGTTGTTTTTACTACTTTTCAGATTGTTGAATCCACGATATACTACATCAGTCCTTTACTGGATAAATACTGTCAGGCCTGAAAAATTCACTATAATTTATTTTGCATGGAAACTCATATTTTAGAAAGTTTATTATCTTTGCTTTCTTCCAACCTATTTCTTAAAAAGGACTTTATTTTCATTTAAATAGTTTGGAAACTGACCCATCCTATGCATCAAATATAACAATTAATCAGAAAGCAAGAAAAGATAAAGTAACCTTCCTTTTATATACAACTTAAAACAAACAGTATTTCAGCTTGGATAATTTCCTGCAGAAGACAGGTCAAACCCCCTGTTTTAGCATTACAGTAGACCAGACACCAGAGAATTATATTCACCATGACTACTAACAGAACTACTGTAAAGGACATTCTGGTAGAATAAAACCAATAACATAAAACCAATGTGTAAAAGTCAGACCATCATGGCATTTACTTTATTTTGTAAAATTTCAGATAAATATACATAGGAAGCATGATTATTTAAAACAATTTAAAAAAAATCTTTGCTGTATATCAATAGACTCAGAGAAAGGTCTCAATAAAAATCATGGTGAAGTGTGTTACTAGAAAACAAGGGCTAATAAATTACATCACAAATTCTGTTAACTTTCTAAGTGATGTTTTTGAAATTGCATGGTTTGCTTCAGAATTAGTAAAACTAAAAGAACATAGGAGCTGTTTACAGTGAGGCAACATACCCCCCAAAAAAATCCCCGGTGCAATGTTACAGAAAGGTTACAATGAGAAAAATGTAATTGTCTGCTGACTGTTGTTCCTACTCCTGACAGATATACTAAGACCGGACAATGCTTCACTGCTGTGGCTCCAAAGCTATGGAATTATCTCCCTTTGCCTGTTTCATCTGCACCAAATTTTCACATGTTTAGATGTCTTTTGAAAACTACCCTTCCATTAAATATGTTGGAACTGCTTAGTTTCAGTCCTACAGGATAGCTGAGGTTGGCACTGACCAAATGTTTAGGATACTGAGTCATGCCTTAATCTAGTTGCAGAAATAATTATATAGTGAGGACTACTTAGTTTTGCTAATTTGTTTTAATTTATTTTGTCCTCTGTTGCTTTTGATGCTTGCACCTTTTAATGTATTATATATCTTGCTGTATAATGTGCCTTGAAGAAAGGAGACTGCTAAATCAATAATTACATTTGAAATATTTAAAAACACATTTACACAATGGTTTTGGGACAAAAATATAAAACTCATAGAAATAAGATAATCAAGAAGCTTGTATAAGTGCACGAACCATTTTTATAATGTTGTATGTACAATAAACATATTAGTACTGATGTAAACAGAAGTTGGTATTCTAGAATGAGAACTTTGTTAATTAAAATAATTTAACCCAGTTAGATACAAAGCAGATAATTTTAAAGTAATAAAAAAAATAAAAAACGGCAACTTTAACAGATATACAGTTTCTTTCATTCTATTCCTCTTTTAAGCGGGGGTTTGTGTAATGAATGCCATCTGAAATACATAGATATATTTCTCCAATATGTTGACATATTCTGAGTTATCTAGGAATAAAAATTAATTTCCTAAGGAGATACTATTCTTATAATGCCAGGGACTACTTGTGTGAAATAGCACAATAAATTACAGCATTTCAAATTGAAATAAACTGCTATCCTACTTTAAATAACCACCTTGATGCAACATTTTACACATTTTCAGATGTTAGTGAAAATGTGCAATGGTGAATGTGACAGATCTTTTCATAATTATAGCATTCACAGATGAAATCCCATTTTCAATAACATTAATTTAGTAGAAGCATCAATATGAAGGAATTTTGGAAATATATAGACAATTTACATTCAATTTCAGGTAATAATATATCAGGAAACTGAGGTGTCACTAGTGTAGAACAACATTTGACACAGTAGCAAGAGCTATTTCATTTTTATTGATTATAGATTCGCACAGCCTTATTCCACAATTTGGGTTGCTAAAAACCTATATTTCAGGATCAAGCGAACTATCAGCACAGAAATGTCAGCATAGATTAAACTTTCCAAACACTGAAAAATGCTTAGAAAAATACTGTACCTAAGGCAATATGTGCTATTCAATACACTTTGCTATCATCTGGAAATTATTTCCACATTTACTCAGATCAAGAGGAATGGACATAGACTCATCCGATGATATCTGCATCTTCTTCATTTGTTTGATATTATCTTAGTTTACTATTGGTTACTTTTAGATAAAAAGAAACAATCTGAACACTGATTATAACAAAATATAAACCAATACAACAAATACATTACTGTATAAATAATTCTTTCTGTACAGTATTTATACTTGTTAAACTGCTCAGTTAACGGTTTTCTTACATTCTGTCCCTGCTCTGAGCAACAATTGAACTAAAAAGTGCTTCATTGAATGGAAAGTGTTCTGTTGATTGTGTTTGTCTTTAATCATTAGAATATTCAAATACAATACTAGTTCTTAAGTATTCCAAATACAGTGTAATTAAAGAAAAAAAGAGTTAATTGTAACTGACTAGTATTTTAATGGATGATGCCAAATTTAATGATCTTGGTATAAATAAGGTAAAATAAGAATTCCATAGTGTATGTATTTTTGCAAAGAACTTCTATAATGCTAGTTCCAGAATGCTTGTGCTTAGACAAAGTGAAGCATAAGGCTTCCCCCACATGTTTGAGAATACACTTTCATTAATGCAGGCTTGTTGAAGCATATTACCGCTCTGGGTAAAGGTGTTACTGAGCTTTGCTCAAAATTCAGTGTGCTGCATGCTGTCCACAGACATCTCACTCTTCAAGATGTGGGGTATCAGTGTGACAGTTGACAAGAAGCAAAGCCAGAGATGTACTTTGGTGAGAGGTAAATTGAAGATGCTTTTTTAAATTATAAATTCTTTGATTTGTTTCCAGAGGCTTCAGGTTTCTACAGTATAAGCCAGTAATTCTGCAGCATTTTATTCAGCTTGCCCAAATAATTCTAAAGTTGAGCCTGTTCGCACAGCACTGAGACATATTGACTTATGATCTCACCTACATTTTTTGATTTCTATAATGATATTTTTCATGTTCTACTGTTTATTTGGGCCTCTGAATAATTTACCTTTTTAATAGTTCTGTTAGTTCATCATATGATTTTGAGCCTAGTTTATCGGGGCCCAGCAAGTTCCACTCCAAACATACAGCTTGGCTTCCTACTGAAATCTGCAGGATTATTCTTTTCATAATAACATCATTACAAAAGACATTTTACACCATTTCTCCCTTGTGTGATTCATAGCATCAAATGAAATTGCAGGTCCTACCACTAAAACCATGATGTCTAATTTTACTCATGTGTTTTCTAGATACAAACTGTATTTTCTTTGCCACAAACCTCCAATTTATATTTGGGTGCTGTTAGGGGGCATTTCTCATCATTAGTGTAATAAGATGTTAATACAGTAGCTACAGTAGTGTCTTCTCTCACCTTTTGAACAAACAGCACAGTAAGTGCAAGAACTGGCATAGTCTGTTGTTGCTTAAATACTCTGTTGCCTACAAGGACTGTGCACTATAATCCGTCTTCATATTATGACAAGGTAAAACAGGGGATCAGTATATGCACACTTTTCTAAGCAATTACTCTTTAGTAGGTAGAAATTCTAAATCGTGTAAGTTATTTTTTTTAGCTTCACATTAAATTTTTGCACACATTTTCTTGAACTGAGTTTTAAAATAAATTTTATTCATATTCTCCAGAGACTTATTGAATATTTAATAGAAAATAACTCTAGTCCAAAATCTGCCTTATTAGATAGTTAAATTTCTTATTATATGATATTGCAGTGTTGGAAAAAAGAAGAATGAAAATAGCAAATTTAGAACCAAGTCAAAGATAGTCATACAACTTTGGCCCAAAGATACAGAAAAGTTATTTATCCTTGCCTTTTACCTCAATTCATTCAATTATTCAAAAAACAATTATTTGTTTTTTGGTCTGTGTGTGATTTCTTGTGCTGAAAATTGTTAACATAAAAAACAAAATTATGATAACTTCTGTTATAATAGATTCTTTCTTCTACACATATGTTTAGGCTAATGCTTGTAATTCCGATGCGAGAGATGGACGTCTGAAGTGGAGCTCCGCTAGCAGCGGTGTTATTTTTCATATTATTTGCTTATTATCCTGAGATATCCTGTATCTATTCAACCCAAGGAGACTGCTACAGTATATATGTAAGCATATATAAACATGGCCAGCAAGAAAGGGGGTCCGAAAGAATTGAAAACTAAAGCTGCACTCAAGCTAAGATCAGCAAGCCCTAGCTCAAGATACGGCCTTTCAGAGAGAGACCTGGATCAGCTGGGCGAAAGTACAGACTTTTCGGGACCAAGGTCCGCTACATTATCGCCGGCTGAGAGTGAAAAGGGGAACGAATGTATGATCGTGAGTGCAGATCTCGATAGCTCGCCGATCGGAGAAGAACACCTGAAACTGGAAAAGGCCTTACAGTCCGTGATCTCAATTACTCCACGCGAGCCGGGAATAGCGGGGGCACCGGCTACAGTAGAGCCTGACGCTACACCAACGGTACAAGAAAGCACAATTGAAATGTCTAAACTGCAGGTGATGTTCGCTGAGCTCATACAAGATATAAAGAAAACCGAGAAGGCAAATGAAAAAGCAAGGGCAAAGGCACATGAGAGACAGAAACAGGAATTGAAACAGGAATTCCTGGAATTGAAACAGGAATGGCAGCAAGCAAACGAAACGCAGTGGCAGGAGTTGCACCAGGCAAATGAAAGGCTGCAACAAGAAATCCAAGTGGAGATGTGATAGGTGCTGGGTAAAATTGAAACGCTTACTGATCAATTGGAGGATCTCAAGGAGACATTTCCGACTAGGATTGAATTAGCTGAAAACTTAGCTACCAGTGCTGAAGAAAAAGCAGAAAATGTCAGCTCCGAATGCAAAAAACTCAGAGACAGACTGGCTGCTTTGGAAGATGGTAGTAGAAGATATAATGTCAGAATTGAAGGTTTGCCTGAGAATCGAGAAAGTTCAAACCCGGTGAAATTCGCAGCTGAACTTTTTTCTAAAATAATCGGGGACGACTTTAAAGCAGAATCTGAGATAGCAGCAGCTTACCGGATCAAACACCGTTAGACCCAGACCAAGGTCTTTTATAGTCCGTTTTGAACGATTATCATTTAAGCTAGAGGTGATGGCACTCCTCAGAAAGAAGGAAGATATTACATTTGAAAATAACCACATTCGTATCTTCCCTGACTTCTCTCCAGCAACAGCTACTAAACGCGCAGCCTTCTACAACATCAAACAGCGGTTATGGCAAGCCAGCGTCAAATACAGCCTCTTGTATCCGGCAAAACTTAAAGTGGAATGGCAGGGTCAATTCTTTGTCTTTGCTAGCAAGGAAGAAGCAGAAAAGGAATTAAGAAAGCTGATCCTGTGACTATTCTGATACATAATAGTGAGTCATGGCGGTTAATGATAAAGCAAGGATGAATAATCTACTGTCTGATCTGTTAGTTTTAAAATACGGGTTTTTATCAGCATATATTCTCATTATTACTTAGTATTACTAGGGCGCTATCTGTTTATGTTTTATTGTGCTTAATTACCTTTTTTTTTTTTTCTTCTAATTATTTCATCTCTACCCGAAACGAGACTGTTCAATATCATACCCTTGGTTTATTGTTATTGCTATTACTGCATTAAGACTTGTTATGCTTATTCTGGACACATCTTTAACACCATCACCCGGGTTTATTATCTGGGTATATCATTTTAATGCACTAAAATTGTTGAAGACTATATATATATTTTAAGTGCAAATTCTTTTTCTTTTCTTTTTTAAAGACTATATTGGTAATAGATATCTCTGTCTTTTAACCCAAAAACGCCGCTGCATTGGGGCTTGTTTGCTTTGGACGTGCTCGGTCTCTGGGTATGTCAGAGGACTGGGACTGTGTGAAGTGGGTTTTAGCCTCACTTGGGGAGGCAAAAAGGGAGAGTGGGGGATTAAGGGGGGGGAGAGAAAGAGAGCAGGCTTGATCTATACCTAATCTATCCTATTAATCTTTATAATTATAACTACCAACGTAATAATAAGCTGCATGGCAACAACTCTAGGGGAAATAGGAAATTAAGGCCGAAGCTGTCTCACTTCCAGTTAAGACTATAAAATGACATCAAAAACTCAGAATCAGTGTCTCCATGATGGGACAGTTAACTTCGTAAGCTGGAATGTTAAAGGCCTGAATCACAAATTAAAGAGAAAGAAAGTACTCTCTCACCTAACAGGTCTAAATGCTAAAATAGTTTTTTTACAGGAGACCCACTTACTAAGCAAGGATCAGTTCCGGCTGCAAAAAGACTGGATTGGCCAAATGTTCCATTCTAGTTTTACGAAGAAAACTAGAGGTGTGGGAATTCTCATACATAGAACAGTACCATTTGTAGCATCAGATGTAGTATTGGATTCTGAAGGGAGATATGTAATGGTCATGGGAGACTTATCTAACCGTAAAATGATTTTGATAAATGTTTATGCACCTAATGTTGATGATAAGGAATTTATACAAAATTTATTTGCATCCATTCCCAGTCTGAACACTCATAAAGTTATAATGGCTGGGGACTTTAATTGTGTTCTAAATACACTTTTAGATAGGACTTCCTCCACAGGGGGAACGGCATCTAACACCGCAAAGATAATTACAAAGTTTATAACTGATCACAACTTATCAGACCCCTGGAGGTTTTTAAACCCAAATTCAAGAACATATTCTTTCTACTCACCAGTACATCATTGCTACTCAAGAATTGATTACTTCTTCATAGACAATAACTTCTTGCCTATGATTAAATCTTGCAAATACGATGCTATTGCTATTTCTGACCATGCACCTATGATCTTGGAGCTAAAATTACTAAGCCCCATACACTCACCATGCAGATGGCGCCTCAACCCGCTTCTATTATCTGACGAGAATTGTACTTAATTTATATCCAAACAAATCAAATTCTTTCTAGAGACAAATGCATCACTCAAGATCTCTGCAGGAATACTCTGGGAAACTCTTAAGGCCTTCTTAAGAAGACAGATTATCTCATATCTTTCCCACAGAAATAAATCCGAAGCCAAGAAAGTAGCAGAGATAAAAAGCGAAATTACTAAAATAGATGAACACGCCAGACTACCAAGCGAGACTCTACATAGGAGGAGGCAGGCTCTACTTTCGGAATTAAACCTCTTGACAACTAAAGAAACTGAACAACTAATCTACAAATCCAGACATCATTATTATGAACATGGAGATAAAGCTAATAAGCTTTTAGCTCAACAAATTCACAAGCAAGAAATTAGCAACGCAATCTCGGTAATCACCAACACGAACGGAGATAAAATCGTCGAACACAAAAATATAATGCACACTTTCAGAGACTACTATAAATCCCTATATACTACTGACTTTAAAGAAGACAATACACAATCTAATACATTTCTGGATACATTACAGATACCACAAATAGACGCTTTTAGTGTGGAGGAACCTGATAAACCTCTGGCGTTATCAGAATTACTAGATGCTATAAAGTCACTCCAAGACGGGAAAGCAGCAGGCCCTGATGGCTACCCTGCAGAATTTTACAAGAAATTCTCCGCTCAGCTAGCTCCCCTCCTATTAGCAACATTTACAGAAGCTAGAGATAACCAATCTCTTCCTCAAACCTTTCGCCAAGCACTAATCACTGTTTTTCCAAAACAAAATAAGGACTTATCACAATGTGCATCATACAGACCAATTTCACTTCTGAATAACAACGTTAAAATACTCTCTAAAATCATAGCTAGAAGGATGGAGAAAGTGCTCCCCTCGGTAATATCACAAGACCAAACTGGATTTATTAGGGGCCGACACTTCAAATCTTCGACGCCTGTTTAATATAATATACTCACCAACTAAATCAAACACCCCAGAAATAATATCATTGGATGCAGAAAAAGCATTCGACATGATTGAATGGAAATACCTTTTTACTACATTGGAGAAGTTTGGGTTTGGCCTGAACATTTGTGCATGGATTAAATTACTGTATACTAACCCAGAAGCTTCAGTTTGCATCAACAACATTTGCTCAGACTACTTTAAACTAGAACGTGGCACTAGACAAGGGTGCCCCTTGTCACCGCTGCTGTTTGCGATTGCCATTGAACCACTGGCAATACATTGTCGAAATTCTGATCAGATAAAGGGGATTAGTAGAGAAGGACTGGAACAGAAAATCTCATTATATGCAGATGATATGGTATTGTATATATCGGACCCAGAAAATTCTGTGCCTGCAGTCTTAACAGCACTCACAGAATTTCAAAAGATATCTGGTCTCAGAATTAATCTGAATAAAAGTGTACTCTTTCCAGTGAATTCTCAAGCATATAATATTAGATTAGATACCCTACCTTTTATCATTGCAGAACAGTTTAAATACCTAGGGGTAAACATCACAAGTAAACATAAAGCTCTGTATCAACAAAACTTCGCCGTCTGCATGGAAAAAATTAAACAAGACTTGCATAGATGGTCAACCCTTCATCTCACTCTAGCTGGAAGAATTAACACTGTTAAGATGAATATTCTTCCTAAGCTCCTTTTTTATTTCAAAACATTCCAATATACATTAATAAATAATTTTTTAGGCAATTAGATTCAGCAATAACCTCATTTATTTGGAATTCAAAACATCCACGCATCAAAAGAGTGACCCTACAAAGACAAAAGGCAGAAGGCGGCATGGCTCTACCTAACTTCCAGTTTTATTACTGGGCAGTAAATATACAGGAAATAAGAACCTGGACACAAATAGAAGAACATACACAGGCATGGACCACAATAGAAGTAAAATCCTGCAGTACTTCTTTGTATTCCTTGCTCTGTGCTCCAATAAATACACGTTATCGCCAATATACAAATAACCCAATTGTGCTCCACTCACTTAGAATCTGGAACCAATGTAGAAAGCATTTTAAGATGGAGAAGCTTTTATCTGTGGCACCTCTGCAAGAGAACCACCTCTTTCAACCTTCACAAACATATGCAGTTTTTAATATCTGGAAAAAATTTGGAATTAACTTGCTTAGAGATCTTTACATAGACAACGTCTTTGCATCCTATGAACAATTACATTCCAAATTTAACATTCCAAGTCCACATTTCTTTCACTATCTTCAAATCAGGAACTTTCTTAAACAGAACCTTCCAGATTTTCCTCATCTTGCACCCTCCTCCATGCTGGAAAAAGATATTGCTCAATCTCAAGGACTTAGACTCCATCTCTACAATATATAAAATCATTTTACAATCCCTCCCTTTCAAAGATCCAAGGGGACACTGGGAAAAAGATCTCTCAATTAATATATCAGAAAAGGAGTGGAAAGTAGCAATGCAGAGAATTCACTCGAGCTCCATATGCGCAAAGCATACAATTGTACAACTTAAAATTGTTTATCGAGCACATCTGTCTCGACTAAAACTCTCCAAAATGTTTCCAGGGCATGATCCAACCTGCGAACGCTGCAACCAAGTCCCAGCCTCACTGGGTCACATGTTCTGGGCCTGCACCAAATTAACATTATTCTGGACAAAAATTTTTAATTACCTCTCAGACAGCCTTGGACTCACAATCCCTCCTAACCCATTAACAGCTGTGTTTGGGGTTCTTCCAGAGGGGCTTAAAGTGGAGAAAGACAAACAAATTGTGATTGCATTCACTACACTTTTGGCACAAAGACTTATTCTGATAAACTGGAAGAACCCAAATTCTCCTCTTAAGTCAGTGAGAAACCGATGTGTTATATTATTTGAAATTGGAAAAAATCAAATACTCAGTTAGAGGATCTGTACAGACTTTTTTCCAAACATGGCAGGATCTAATCAGTAATATTTTAAAATAAGTTCATGAAGCACAGAGAATTTATTAATTTAGGTATGTTTTAAAAGCTGTAAAATTTTTACGCCGTTTGGCTTGCTCTCTCTCTCAAGGGTGGGGATCGTTTTGTTCTTAACTCAATTTTTCTTTTTGTAAAAACTTGATTGCTTTGTATGGATTGCAATAAAATTATTAAAATAATAAAAAAAACAAACAAAAAAAAAAAATGATAAGCTGTTATGATAGGATGTTCAGCGTTAAGCCCAAACAACACTGGGGACAGTTTTCTGCTGCCATCTAGTGGATAAAATAACATCCTGCAAAAAAATCACGAATATTTCTACGCGTTTTGCCCCTTTATGGTAACTTATCAGTATTCATGAGTGGGGCTGTGCTTTTAACCAAACCACAAAAATGACATGTAAATGAAATACGGCAAGTCAAGTTTTAGACTATACTGAAACTGAACCGTTAGTTGAAACAAGAGATAGTGCTGAGAATGTGATTTGGTTATTAGGCGTTGACACAGAAACCAATGCATACAATACATTGTCCAAACCGCCATCATATGCCTGGTTAATTTGGTCACTTAAAGTTTCAGCATGGTAAAAAAGGCAAAATAATTGTGGAAGGACAAGTATGGTGTCTGCCTCCTAAGTACTACTCACAACACAGCAACTGTCAATATTTGTGTCCAGGGGAATGTGCAAGCCATTAAGTCTTCCACTGTGGTAGCCAATAACAACCCAATGGACAGCACTGATGATGCAGATCAGGCACTGACATTTTACCCTCTCATGTTCAAGCAACATAAAAAAAAAAAAATCTTATAAGTGCACAAGGAAACAAGCTTCTGTTGTCCCGATTGTAACACTGGGTTGTGTGTTGGTGAAGGTTTCAAAACATAATAGACAAAAGATATGTATGTGATAATCACTGCTTCTGAAGTAAAGTTTTATGATGGTGGGGAAGGGCAGAAGAGCCTTAATGCATTGAAAGAATTATCAGTAATCAGACTTTTAGATTGTGTTCACTGTCCATAAACTTGAAATTTGCTTTGGTCCAGTTAAATACTAAACAACATTAACACAATCATACATTCAGTACGCTCAAGAACATACATTGTCACAAGTCTCCTATCATTTCTAAAACATATTCAGCTATATTTCTGCATTGAAATGGGCTATATAGATAAATGATGTGGGAGTTGATTGCCAGCAGCACATCATTCCAAGAGGTTTCTGAATACGAAAAAGGGAAAAAATGAGACAACATACAAAAATGAAAGTGTATCTAAAGTATCTCTGATAGAAATGTTTGCTTATAAAGAGACATTGTGATATATCATTAGTCTAAGTAGCCAGCACACTTCTGTCTTCCAAGAAACAATTATAAGCAGCCTGGAACCCCAAGGTACCTTGTGTCATACTCGTGCGATTGGGAGGCAGCTAAAGGGCCTGAATAATAGTAGTACTGACTTTCTGTCTCAAACCTTTGCATCCCACTAGGTCATGGCGCCATTGATGACCTCATTTTTGGAACCACTGCCATTGATGTCACTTCCGGTCCTGGCCTTTAAAGCCACCTTATTTTCACTCTTAAATCAGTTCTGTTTTGGACTCCAACCTGTGAACTCCTCAACTAAAATTACCCATTTGCAGCTAGGGCATAATATACGGGTGGCTGCCCCAAACCTTTTTGATGTCTGTGGACTGTTATTGTGACACTTGAGGTATGAATAAATGAAGACAAGTACTTTGCAAGGCCATGGACTTCCATGTCATATCACAAGGTACCTCAAGTTCCAGCCGTCCTGATCCTCTATTTTATGGTAGAAATTTAGTGGTAGTTACATCATCTGACCAACTGTAAGGTTATTGTCCTACTTTAAAGTATTATTTCTTCAGCAACCATATCCATCATCAGTACACCAGACATATGCTTTTATTAAATACGAAATATCAACAGACAGAAGAAAGGAACAACAGGAAAGCTAGATGCAGTACAAAACATCTGTCTTATTAATAGCATAGTGGGTCTTAAGTCAAAGGCATAGAGGTATAAAACAAATTAATTTCCCTTCAAAGCTATATTGCATAAGTTTAAAAAGTGTACAAACCATGTGACTATCTGCCTCCTGGCTCATCCACTTATTACCATAATAATAATAATTAATTTTATTTATAGGGCACTTTACATTTGCAGTAAATCTCAAAGTGCTACATAAAAAGTTTAAACAAAGGCAAATCAAGATAAAAACAGAGATAAAACAACAATAATTAGAGAAACCATAAAGTTTCTCTAAATCTTAACATGCATGTTTATCTGTGCACGCTAGCTCTATTTTGGATCTGTGGTTTCCTTACTTCATTCTTGACCCTGCATAGCATCTTATGCACACTTACTTCATGATATGTGTCAAAAAAAAAAATCACAAGGGATTCATGAACCAAAGAAATCAAGAAATTCAAGAAATAACAGGTTTTGATTCAATGACTGAGCATACAAGTATGTTAAATGTAAGGAGCATTCTTGAAGTATAGGCAATAACACTCTAATGAACATGGTAATGGCAAAACAAATTTGTTTGGTCTACAGAAGTAAGTAAGAAGTTCAGGGTGGGCAGGATGTTTTACCTTGTCAAGTTACCACTTAAATTCAATGCAAATCACAGTCAGGAATTACGCACTATTACTGAAGAAACTTAGAATTTATCTCCTTACAACTGAGGTTTCAGGGGCCAAGGTGACTTCATAATTAGCAAACAACAAGTGAGCCACTATGGGCAAGTTTAAGTGTAAAACATTACTCACCTTGCAGTCAACACAAAAGACACTAATCACTCAAGAAAACGAAAAAGAAAAGAGAATTGGGACTTTGTACAAAGTTCATATTTTGAATTTTAAAATGTTGACGTAAAGAAAAGGGGAGAAAAGACACCACTTTTGATGCATTGCTTATACATCCCTAGATACGAATCATGGAGCAAAGGTATGGAACTATTTAACTATTCATGCTGGCTGATTATTTAAAAGCAAACTCAATGTTCCGAAATTTGGAGTGAAAAACATTTGTGGATGAATTCGTAGGAGCCTAATCAGTTATGTTTTATAGCATTACATAATTTGACATTAATCAACAGGAATTATTAAATTTAAAGTGTCCAGATGGCCTAAACACATCTCCTCTTTTTGAGTCTTAAAAACATGTCTGAGATTCATAAAATTAATAACATTTCTGCAGTTTTGTTTTGCTTATTACTGAGACCATGTAAACATACTGAACATACTGTCTATTCCATACACTATCAGTGGATAATTTCAACTTGCATGCACCATAACCTGATACTGTTCACTCTGCATAGAAGGTGTTACTGAGAAACACAGGAAGCTTGTTGAAAGAAAAGAATGACTAGGAAGAGGTATGTTATGGTTGGCCACCAAAACATGGCGGAGGTTAGTGGGTGGTTTGGAGGGGGTCTGACCTTGATGCAATGAGCAGAAAGCTGAATGTACAAAAATGTACGTGTCAGTAGCAAATAAGGGCACTAGTGGCATTTCACTTGAGACTATTTTATAAGATCAGATAGAACAGAAGATGCTGTTACTGCAGCTGAAAACTATTTTTGCATTTCACATAGTTAAGCATCACTATATATAGAGATCAGTGGATTGTACATCTGGCTGGATAAAGAAGACATTCCCAGATACTGACAAGGCAAAAAATTTCCATTGTGTTCACATCAAGAAAAAAAGCAATCGTCATTGTGATTTCACCGCTTTCTGTTGTGACAGCCTTAAAACATGCTTAAAAGATATACAGTATCTTACTGTGTCATTGTAACTAATGGCAGAAATCAATGAAAATATTGAAACATTAAGTTTAAAATAGGGCTACATTTTGTTTTGTTTTTTTTAAATTAGAAATCACATACAACAATTTAAAAAGTTTGTGAAGTTTAATAAAAAAAAAAAAGCTGATCCATTTTTTGATAAGAAAAAGTAACACATTCGTCACTTTAAAAACACTCCTCAAGTGTCAATTAAGACCCCATCAGCCACTTTTTTGAAAAATCAAAATATGATCGTCTTAAGCTTGAATTGTTTTCCACTGAAATAAAATTGATCAAAACATAATAAGCATAAAATGAATGCGACTTTCTGATGCAGTGTAGCGCAATATAAAGCAGGGGATTATTACTCCTCCACATACTGTGGCATTCTTTAACATCTTGCTTGTTTCAAATGTACTGTCCAAGCCAGAAGACTGTTATTAATAACTGATGTGTTAAACTGCTACAAACTGCATGTTAAATAGGAAAAATATTAAGAATGATAGATTGAAGAGAAAAAAAAGAAATGGTACCATCCTCTTATAATCAAATGGCATATGTATAAAAACAATATTACCTGAAAAAATCCATAAATGAGAAGCCATAGCCATGTTGTTCAGCAATTCCAGCACAGACTACATTAGCTGATGCACCAATCAGAGTACCATTTCCTACAAATAAAAGAATTCAAAATTTGTGCTAATGATTGCAAAAGGAGTACAAAGGAAAATTAAGCATACAGTACAGCACACATTATCTAAATTCAGAACTAGTTATATTACATTATCATCAGGTAAATTACAAGTAGTTGAAGGGACCAAAAATCACCATTTTTAGCTATTAGGCTTCCTGCCTGTTGATAGGTCTGTATATTCCCTGCTAATAGTCAGAGTGCCTGTGTAAGAATGCATCACACTCAGATCTGCATCTGACGATTCAAATGGGTAACCACATCATTCACAAATCAACCACATCACTGACAGCTACATAGCTTTGTTTTCCTCTTCACTTAAATCATCTGAACACGATATTGGGAATGGCTTTGATCAGGGGTTCCTGGGTACAACTGTGGGAGCAGGTTGTCATTTTAAACACTTTCACAAATAAATGGTTCAGTCTTACTTCTGTTATGTTATTGAGATGTGATCTGAACCGACATATGACCAGTTAAGTCGGGGCCTCAGATTACAACCAGTTTCTTAATTCTGAAGCAGATTCTTGTACTTAATTAAACCCATTATTTAATTCCATGGCTTATTGGTGCTCTTCTTCTGCCATAGCAGACATTTCTAAAATGGTTGATTTTCTTTTTTTCTTAGAGCACCATCAACATGTTCTGTGGACCTGAGAAGATCAACATTACTGACCTTCACCTTTCATTATTTACAGATATTGTATGATGGACGCAAGTTAGCTGGTTATGTGTTGTCTCATTTTGTTTCTAATTATTGTCTGCATGCTAAATAAAGAAAAAAATAAGGGATGTGTCTTAAATAGAAAGTCAATTAAAATTAAGGGCAAGAAAGTTAATTAGCAGCAACATATACTGGTCACTAAATTAAGAAAAGGGCTAAAATGAAAACCTGCATCCACAGTAGCACTTCAGGACCACAGTTGGAGACCCTTGCCCTATTCTGTTTCAGATTCAACACCCATATTTTGATTATTAAGTAGGAAGAGGAAAAAAAACAGTTTGATATTTGAATCCAGGTCTATTCTGCAAACAAGTGTTATTGATCTATTTGCTTTTATCTACTACCTGCATGTTCCAATTTGTTTATGTGCAGTAGTTGCTTCAGTGCTTTAATTTGCTGCACAATGTTATTAAAGGTGTGCTCTCTCTGCCTTTATACACTTAAACTTATACTACTTGGCAGCATGCTATTCAACTGCTCCATCAGATATGACTGCCTTCTCAGAGTGATCTCTAAGCTGTACCTTCTTAATAGAGAAAGCTACATCATAAAGTTGATGAGCAAAGCCATGTTCCATGAAGCTCATAAGTGTATAGTGTAGATCGGGACAAGCTGGCTAAAATGCTTCACAAATTAGTAAAGAAATGTTGTTTTAACAACCAAGTCTCCAATTCAATTATCCTAACAAGGAGACAAAACTACTAATAACCCTATGGTAACAGTACTACTGTCAAGCACGGATGGTGGAAATATCATTCTTAAGGTCAGCTTCCCTTATGCAGGAATAGAGGCTCTGGTCAGAATAGAAGGGAAAAAGAATAATTCCAAAAATTAAGATACTTTAACACAAAATCCTTTTCTCTACCAGAAAGATGAGTAAAAAGAATAACGTACCATTTTAAAACAAAAATTCAAAGAAAAAAAGCCAACTCAAAAAAGGAATTGCATTAAAAAAAACCCAGTAATGGGACAGCTATAATAAATGGCAACAAAAATACTAAAAAGAATATGATACCACCAGTAACGGTGCACTGCACGATAACGTGGATTGAATACACTTGATTTGAGCATTCATAGTTTTCATTCTCTTTCTCTGTTTAGTATTCGTTTGCTCAGAGGTTGATTCGCTTGCTGCTTCCTGAGCAGCACTTCTTTTCTCCACCCTAGCGACCCGCTGCTTCCCTTCTTTCGTCTTCATCTTTTCGCGTTAGAACTGATTAAGTTAGTATTTGTGTTGCAGTTACTTAGTACGTTTTCTTTAATTTTTCAATTAAGCTGGCACTTAAGTCTTCAATCAAAAGTGATTAGCGAAGGTGGTAGGGGATGAGAACGGCACCCATACGCATGCGCCGCACAGCCGCCCTGCTACGCACTGCCAACAGTTGATTCTACAATAAAATAAAATAAAAATAAAAATAAAAAGAGTAATAAAAATCATCACCTCAGAAGCGGATAGTAGACGCCACGTAGTATATGTGTACCAAATTTCAAGTCAATAGGTGAAACGGTTTGCAAGCTACAGGTGATTTAAAATCCTGGACAGACAAACGAACAGCCACGGTAGCGTATTATAGAAGAAGACTGTATAAATTCTGTTACTGGGTCATTAATTTAATATGCTAATTGTATTGACTCAAAACCTTCCATACGGAGCTTAAAAGATAAAATATGAGAATGCAAATGTTCACCACGTCTCTAGAAACATCTAGTAGCTTAGTGTACCATTTTTTCCCCACAACCAATCTTTTTTTTTTACCAAATACTTGGTTATATACATTACTTCAACACAAGGGAAAGATGAATTGGAGGCTACAGAAAAACACCAAAAAACTATAAGAAAACATTTTTGATTAGACCAGGAGTTTTAATCCACACAGACCAGCAATTTCAATTTGCCCAATGCACTTACGTGGTGCGAATGTGTCACTTTTGGCGTGAATTTAGCGATGGCAATGGACAAAGTATGTTTTGCGATACAATAAGTAACTTCTGCCAGTATCTTCCGGCTGACATTTTCCTATGCAGTAATAGGTTTTATCCTTAGATGTTAAACTGCTTTCCCCTTAATTCTGGGTAAAACCAAGCCATTTCCAAATAGCAGATCTAACACTAACTGTTCTAAACTTTCTCTACTGATTATTACACCATTTTTTTCTCCTTATGCTTATCACCACAATCAGGCAACATGGGCAGAATTGACCTAGTTATGCCAAGAAAGAATGATAAGAGATTTTGTAGACTTTGTTTAGAAGAAGTTGCAGAAAATCAAACAAAAAAAATAACTGGAAATCACAATACTGGCTTTTGGACTTACAGTAAATATTGAATCAAAAATTAGTTATATTTTTCAGCCCTAGTTGAAAGAACACCTGTCACAGTAATAACAATGTGTATATTGATGGCTGTATTATAATATTTCTACTGTAATAGATATTTCTGGAAATTAACACCATTTTATTAAAAAAAAAGGAAAGAAACAAAATCCACAGTCGTACCCAATTCTGGAACTTTTTCTGATTAGCCAGGAAACAGAATCAGAAATCTGTGTTGAAATGACAGAAGAAAGTGGATACTGACAATCATTTTAATAACAAGTGCACTGAAAAGTTTCTTTATAATGTATTAAAAGGAGTTATAGGCATTTTGTTGAGGCTTATTAGTGATATATCAATAGACAAAATTACTGAATCTATGAAAACAGCACAACTGCTGCATGTCATGTTCAAGTCTCAGCAGAGAACATCCAAAGTTGAGTGATAGATTGTGTGTGTGTCAAGCTAATTGTATATCCCCAGGCATTGATAATTGTGCATAGTTGTGCATTTGTTTGAAGTAGAATTCACTGATGAACAGTCACATGCACCTGCCCATTTTTCTTCAAGTGTTGACATTCATAATTAAATAATAATACATTTTATTTATAATGCACTTTATATTTGAAACAAATCTCAAAGTGCTACAAAATTAAATTCGACCCGAAAGCTCTGATAAAAAGATAAGTTTTAAGACCAGATTTAAAAGCATCAACAGTCTTTGGCGTCCTCAGATACTCAGGGAGAGCATTCCACAGTCTGGGTGCAGCTGAGCAAAAAGCTGGATCTCCCATGGTATGAAGTTTAGTCTTAGGAGTTTTCAAAAGATGTACGGATGCAGAGCGAAGGTTGCGTGTGGACATATGTAAGGAAATAAGATCTTTGAGGTAGGGAGGGGCATCCCCATAAATACACTGGTGGGTAAGAAGGGCAACCTTGTAATCAATTCTAAATGAAACAGGGAGCCAGTGAAGAGATTTAAGAATGGGCGTAATATGGTCGTATTTACGCCCTCTCATCAGGATCCTAGCGGCACTGTTCTGAATATACTGCAGCTTTTGAAGGGTTTTTCCAGTAGTCCCAATGAGAAGTGCATTGCAGAAGTTCAGCCTGGAGGAGACAAACGCATGGACTAACTTTTCTGCATCAGCAAACGTGAGTGCTGGACACAGTTTTGCTATATTCCTGAGGTGGAAATAAGACGTTTTACACAGATGTTTGAAATGAGCCTCATACGTCAAATGAGTCCATTTTAACCCCAAGGTTTATAACGGATGTTGACAATGGGATATCCTGACCAGAAAAGGTAATACTGGTGATGTTAGATGACCTAACCTGGTGTGGGGTGCCTACTAAAATAACTTCAGTCTTAGAGCTGTTCAGCTGCAGGAAATTTTGCTTCATCCATGACTTTATCTCCTCCAAACAAATGGTCAAAGTGGATGATGGCAGAGTAGACGAGGAAGTTGAATTTATCCTGAGGTAGAGCTGAGTATCACCTGCATAGCAATGAAATAAAATACCATGCTGGCTGATGATACAGCCCAGGGGAAGTATATACAATATAAACAAAATGGGACCGAGCACAGAGCCCTGAGGAACACCACAGGTGACATTGTGTATAGCAGATTTAGCCTCTCCCAGGGCAACATGCTCCATTCTTTCAGTAAGATAACACGAGAACCAGTTGTAAACAGAGTCAGAGAGTCCAACAGTATGTCGTAATCTGTGAAGCACAATATTGTGATCAACAGTATCAAAGGCCGATGACAAGTCCAACAGGATGAGAAGCGATGGAAAACCAGCATCAGCCGACATTAGCAGGTCATTCGTGACTCTAACCAGAGCTGTTTCCACGCTGTGGCAGGGGCGGAAACCAGACTGGAATTTCTCAAACAAATTATTTTGTTTTAGATGAGACTGAAGCTGTGCAGCAATTACTTTTTCCAGTACTTTTGAAAGGAACGGGAGGTTAGAAATGGGCCTGTAGTTTGCAAGTACTTCTGGATCCAAGGTGGATTTTTTTTAAAAGTGGTCTGATGATAGCAGATTTCAATGTAGTGGGAACATATCCAGTCTGAAGAGAGTGATTTATTATCCTGGTAATCAGGGGGCTTATAGCACAAAGGTTGGATTTAACTAAAACTGTAGGAAAAGGGTCCAGAGCACAATTTGATGGTTTCATCTTTCTGACAATGACCTCAACCTCTTGCTGTGTAACTTTAGAGAAACAGCTAAAAGGTTGCAAATTCCCTGGCTGTGGGTCATCCATCAAGACAGGTAGTGCAGAGGAACTCGATAAAGACGAGCGGATGGTATCCACTTTTTTCCTGAAAAAAGTAATGATGTTATTGCATTTTTCCTCTGTAGCTTCCAGATGAGATTGAAATTGTGGTTTTAATAGGCGATTAATAGTAGAGAATAGTTGCTTTGAATTTCCAGAACTATTATTAATGATATTCGAATAAAACTGCAGCTCTCAATGCTCTTGCATATACCTTCTGATGTTCTCTGTAAACTTGCTTATGAACAGTGAGTCCTGAGGCCTGTAGACGTCGCTCAAGAACACGCCCAGTTGTCTTCATCTTCCGCAGCTCACATGTATACCAGGGGGCTGAATGTGAGAAACAGACAGTTCTATATCTGACAGGGGCATGGAAGTCAAGTAGACAACTGAGGGATTGGTTGTAGAAGTCAACTGACTCAGTGACTGAGGAACATTCAACAGAGGAAAGATTCTGAAGATCTTTACTCAGAGTATCTGGGTTAATCTTTTTCAAATTTCTGTAACATATTTGTCGCTTTACTTTTGTGGGGGAACAAGGGGGTGACAACTCCATCGAAATGACCTTGTGGTCAGACACCCCCAGATCATACACAAAAAGGTTGCTAATGGGTACAGAGTTTGTAATAACCAGATCCAAGATATGCCCTCTGGAATGTGTGGGAACATCAACATGCTGTTGAAGACTGAGGCAGTCCAGTAGTTGTAAAAACTCAACTGCCAAATGGCAGGAGGGAGTGTCTACATGAACATTAAAGTCACCGAGTATAATAATGTTAGCAGAAGTGGTACAGATGAATGTAAGAAAATCATGCATCTCAGAGATAAACATTGAGTTTGGTTTAGGGGGTCGATAAATAAGCAGCATCGTCATGGGGAAAGGGGCTTTACACTTGAATGCAAGGCATTCAAATGAAGACAGTGTAGGCACAGTGAGGGGAGACAGATCCAGTTGCTGTCGGTATAATACAGCTAAGCCACCACCACGTCCAGTACTCTGGGCTTTCTCCAGGTAGCTATAACCAGAGGGACAAGCTTCATTTAGTGCTAAGAAAACCTCTGGCTGATGCCATGTTTCCATTATGCACATAAAATCCAAGCCTTTGTCCATAATATGATCTTGTATAAGGACTGATTTATTTGTGAGAGATTGTGAATTAAAAAGTTCTATTTTGAGCATTTTTGGTGTAGTAAATTTCTGTAATGGCCGTAACACAGTGAGATCCACTCCGTGTTTTCTGTCCTGCTTGGTGGATAGCGTCCTCGGGAAATTTCCGAAGCTGTCTGACAGAAATCTCGTGGTGTTTCCCATGCTACAAACACCTGGAGTAACATCGCTCTGATGACGTGTTTGATGAGCGACAGTGGTCCATACAGATGGAATGGATGAAGCAGAACAGCTAGGTTGATGGTAAACAAACTTTCGCCGAGAACTTCTATGGACATAGCGCGGTCGGCGCAGAAGTCCGAGTTCCTTTATGGCTGCAATGCACGTTGGAATGGAATAATTGTTATGACTTAACAACTGCGGGATGGTGTATTTTAGCTTCATGCCGGTCGCCGGAAAACTAGCAAAACAAGCTAGCCACGCACCAAACGCCAAGATGCAGCCAAAAATAACTGCAGAGGCAGCGAAACCAGGCTCAAAAACTCCAGTGTATCGAGACCACAGAGAGGACATCCAAGGAAACACTCAACGTCTTAGCAGCGCTGAAAAACGCCAAAAAACCAAAGGTAAAAAACTAAAGTTTAAAAAAACAGCCTTCGGGTTACTAAAATAGTCCATATAAAAATAAGAACAGCAGCAGAAAAATAAAAAATAGCAGCAGCAGCAGGAGAAGCGGCGAACAGCAAGCGCCAGCGTCCTCTCCAATCGCTGGCATCCAATTGTTTTTAGTCAATTTGAAGATAAAAGCTTTGAATGAATTATTTTGTCATAAAATTTTTCCCATGTCTTGTGTGCCATTAATATGAATTCAATATCTGCCATTTTCAAACTGACAACGTAGTGAAATCTGATATTTCATTTTCCTATTCCCCAAGAAAATAATTCACCTAAAACAATCAAGTTTAAATTTTGCCTTTGAGTGGAAGTTCAACCCAGAGTTGTCATCCTGTTCCCAAGCATTCAACATTTGGAGCAGAGCAGGGTGTTAAATACGGCCAGATATCAACGATTTCTTTAAGGTTGTTGAGCAGGTTTGCTTATGACCTCCTTGTAAATGCCCTCCCTGAAAACCTCACCCAGGTGGTCCATAGTAAACTGTACAAAAATATGGAGGCCTTGATTGATGCACTAGAACGGCATAGGGCGTATTTGTCTTTTGGGAGTTTCGCCCCATTGACTTATGAATATTCATCCTGTTCTAAAGAAACATATGGAAGAAATGCAAACACAGGCCCGCTGTTATGACAGTGGCATGTCATGCTGGGAGTGATCCAAGAGATCACGTCATGGTCCTCGTTCCCACGTCCCATTCTAAATTACTGGGTCATTGGCAAGGCCTTAATGAAGTTAAGTAGGCAAAGGCATTAATCGACTATTTGGTGAAACAACCTAATTGTCGGTCGAGCAAATGGGTTTACCAGGTCAATCTGCCCCCCCACCCCTCCCTCCGGACATTCCTGTTCACTCTCACACTCAGGAGCTGGAAACAGTTATCCTGTCTGTCCCAAAAGTGGTGACTGAGAAATCCAGATGGACCTCTTTGGTTCTGCATGACATTGGTACCGTACCAGGGATGACCATCGGAGAACACCCATATAGACTACTGGAGGCAAAATCCGCAAAGGTGGAATTTGAAATCAAGCATATGCTGGACTTAGGTGTAAAAGAGGAGAGGCACAGTCCCTGGTCCAGTCTCACAGTCTTCATACCTAAGCCAGACAGGAGCTGGCTTAATTGGGTTTCCCAATTTATGCTTACCCAATGCTGGGAGTGGACGATCTCCATGATCAACTCGGCAAAACCGAGTATTTGACCACACTTGACATGATGAACGGGTACTGGCAGGTTCCTTTAACAGACTCCGCAAAGTTAAAGGACAGTATTTAGTACCCTTAGCGGACACTGGCAGTATCATGTCCTTCCATTTAGATTGCACAAGGCTCCAGCTACTTTGCAACGTCTTTTAGATAGAGTGATGCATCCCCATAACACCTATACTGCTGACTATTTGGATGATGCCGTCATCTATTCCAGAACATGGAAGGATCATCTACAGCAGGTTCGAGCTGTACTCCATATACTTGATGAGGTCAGTCTCCGGATTGGCCCGGAAAAACTGAACAGTTTGATTACTTGGTGGGCAAGGGTACGGTAACACCACAGTGTTCAAAAATTGATGGGCTTGAATAATTGTAGTTATCTGCCAGACCAGGGGGTTGGCACTGTCAGCTAACATTTCCTTTCTTTCTTTCCCTGCAGATCTACAGAAGGAAATCCTTCCTGATGACCTCACTTCTGGTCTTGGCTTTCCTAGACATGCCCCTTCTCACTGCTATATAACTGCCGTTTTATTTATTATTTTTCAGTTCATTCCTGAGTTCCATCTGAAAAGACATTGTATTTGTTTTCTGTGCTTGGTTTTCCAAGTATATGGGGGGTTACTATGTTTGTATTCCCCACAACCTTCATTATGGTATTTTGTGTTTATTCCACAGCCTCTGGCATCAGAAACCAAGATATGCATAAGAAACAATGCAAAATCTTTTGTTTGTAGAAATAAGGCAGCCCTTCCATTCTTATTTACTAAAATACTTGTAAAGTCTTCTAAGCATCGAGAAAAATGCTCATACTTTTCATTCAAAAAGAAACCATTTTTTAAACCTATTGTTACAAATTGTGAAACTATACTTTTGATCATGAAATCCCCCATTACAATATCAGATACTAGCTTTAAAGCTGATTGATTAAAAGGTTGGTTTTTTTTTTTTGGAACACGGGAAGCTCAATGAAATCAGAGCAAAGCCTCTGTGTTTGTCTTATTTTTATTACGTGGTGTTTGTAAATTCTACATGATTGTATTATAACTAAAAAAATGTTTTAGATGGTGGCTTGGGGCTGGAAACACTTGCATGCGGGCCACCATTAAATGATACCGGCTTTAAATCTAAATTGTAGTAATAAAATATGGTAATTGTCTATAACAAATCATGTCTTGAAATAGAAAACCAAAGTATTATCATTAAGCAAAATTGAAATACTGAAGCAAAATAATAAACCAAATGGTATTCCTGTAACAAGATCTTTTCTAAAGGATTCACAGCTCAAAACCAAGAGACAAAAATAAAAACTTTCACCAGAAATATTCACTGCTATTACAAGATCTTAAAATAGAAGAATTTAACTGTAAAGATGGTTTTATGCGAGAGTGGAGTGCCACAAACAATATGATCAAGCACAAATAGCAATGCTTCAAGAATAAAGTAAGCACGACAACTCCTTTAAATGCAGAACCTCAAGAGGCTGTCAAAATCAGCAACACATATGAGCACTTAATTGTGGTTGTAGGCCTGGTCTCATATGGACGCATTCTAAAACTAAGAGAAGGAAAGCAATTAAATAAAATATTAGGATAAGTGAAAGAAACAGTGCAGAGCTCCAGCAAGAACAGCAATATTTTTTAAGGATACAAGCACCCAATTTTCTCATTGCAAAAGATTAATTATATTTGTAGCAATGTGGTGCAACACATTCTTTTGCCAAATGAAATTTTTCATCTGGTAAATGCTTTCCTTGCACAACATCCTAATATTTTAACATTAAGGCCAAACGGAAGATATCCCTTTATTTCAAAGTAAATTGTATTATTTTCTTCCAAAATACTCTGCAGACACGTTTATTATAAAGAAAGAAAAAAAACACAACTGTTGGCTACAGGCACCGAATGCAATTTCTACTCATAGAGGTGCCATTTCTGTAGGCAATATCCCAGAGGTAGTAAAAATGAAAAAACTCTCAATCAGCAGTGATATCATCACCTCCAGCATCAGTACAGCATGCCAGAGTAACAGTAATTAGACTGCAGTGCTACAAGGAGTTGTCTTCTTACTTAGAAACATACCAATTTAAAGGCATACAATGCCTTCTTTGAAAAAATTGCTGCTAGTTTGCTCATGTTGAGTACACTGGGGACTAAAGCTACCCTAAAGAGAGACGATTCCACTAGACTATAGTAGGACTAATAAGACATTTAGGTTCATCCCCTAACAAAAATTGACTGTAATATCCCAATCCTTTCCAAAGTTCAATGCACAGCAGAAACAGCAGCTGGCTTTCTTTGCAGTTAACTTTTCACTCACAATCTGACAAGGGGTAGGGATGTTATTAATCTTTCACACTCCATTAAATTAGAATCATGTATTTTATTTTTCAGCTTGTGACATTCATTACAAAATAGACTAGAACTCATTTCACAGAATCTTCTGCCTGAAGCAGCTTCTGGCTAAACATGGTGCTCTTTTTTTAAAACGAGACTAATGGATTAGCAAAAAAACACACACGCAGAGTACTATGGGATTTCCAGGTCTTGTATACAAAGGTGGCCTGTCATTTTATCATTAAATTTGAAGTAGCAGCAAGAATTTTTTTCTGGTGGCTCCCTTTCCCCTTACACTCAACACCATAGTATACCAGAACTTAATATCAGCAGGTCTTTTAGTTAATACATTTTGGCTAATGCCCATTAAAGGTTACAACTCAACAAGAAATTCGATTTTAGAAAGACTGTCTTAATTTTTTCAGCTAAGTCAGAACAATCAGAATATTTTAACTTTTAGTCAGACATGCACCTCCAACACATCTAGTTAAGAGGCAAAAACTCAGAGATTTATTACTTTATTTTTATAAAAACCATCAGAAGTTTGTTAATGAATACTGTAACACTCACCACCAAGACATGCTCCCATTGCTAGAGCAAAAATGAGTGGCTTTACAGGCAAATTCAGATCAGCATCCTGGCTTAGATTCAACAGAACTGGAATCTTTATTTAAAAAGAAAAAAAAAAAAAAAAAAAAGTTAGCAACCTTATAAAATTTGTCCATTTCACAATGACAAGTAAATACACGTTTCCACTCTGTTAACCTCACAATAAACAGTGAAAAATATATATAAGAGGATAACAACTAACCATATTAAATATTAGATATAGTCTACAGATAGGGACAGCTAAAAGTACATAGTCCTTAAACAATAAGTCAGTTTCACCTAGCTAAAAAGTTATACAGGATAATCATATGAGATCAGATAGGGGCCAGAAAAAGGAGACGGTTAAATGATGGAGTCAGTCAAAAATCAGACGATGGGAACTGTAATTACAAATGGTCACCAGAGAAACAAAGAAATCCATAGGATTACAGTAAAATGAACAACGGAGGCCAACTACCAGAGACTGGAGATCACACATGTTTGAAAGTAGAGGACAAAACCCAGTAACTGGTTGGTAACAAGGTAGTGGTGTTTAGCAGAATGCATGGTGGTGATGGGGAAAGTAAGAACCTGCAAGGAAAGTGATGTACAAATGTATGGGAAGATACCAAATGAATAAGATAGCTGATCAGGGATTGAATCATCTGCTGCTTTGACATAGCAATATGTATTACATCCAAATTTAACTTTAGTATCATGTGTACACAATACAATTCAATTACAGGCAGTCCCCGGGTTACGTACAAGATAGGGACTGTAGGTTTGTACTTAAGTTGAATTTGTATGCAAGTCGGAACAGGTACATTATTTTAATAAATGCTATTGTTGACCGACTGTAACCAAGTGCTAATCCAATGAATGATGGAGTTTCACCTCTCTCTGACTATTATTTCTACTTTATTTTCAATGGTGATGGTTTTTCTCTTCTTTACTGTATTACCAGTACTTGCATCAGATTTGTGTTTCAGAGACATTCTTGAAGGGTGAAGACAAAAGGTTAAGATGAGCTCTTCTGCACAGCACTGCACAGCTATCACAGCAGGCAGGCATCCCTCATCAGCACGTCTGGTGTACTGACAAGAGACAGCTTACTGCTATGTATGTAACAGTGCAAACATGCTTGCTATTGAGATTGAATGGGAGTAGCGAGGGGCAGTTCATCACCCACCCACTACACAGTCACCTCCACTACAGTATGCAGCCTGCAGCATGCGTCTGCCCACCAAGAACGAGCGCAGTGTAGCCAAAGGCATGTAGTGAATTGCCCACTACTGCCCCCATTCAACAGGTAGCCACCCAAAGCACACTACAATGCTACCCCCTGCTGCCCCGTTCACCCTCAAATGGCCTCCGTTCAGCCACAACTGGGTCACCGCTTGCAGCATTACCAGCTGCCCACCGAAAACGGGCAGCCGTGTGTAGTGGGCAGACATTGAAACGCCCCCCACTGCTCCATCCAGCCTGCATCTAATCAGGAGCAGTAGCTGCAGCGGCGTAGTGGGCGGACAGCGAACCGCCCCATTAAGCCTCCGTCCTGCACACGAGCAATAGCTGTGGCCCCGGTGACTATGGACCACAGGTCACTGCTTACTTGCCGCCAGGAGCCGCCTGAGGGACACTACACTGCGCGAGCAGCGAAATCGCCCCCCTCCAGTCACTGCTTGCAGCATCCCCAGGCCAAAGATGACGGAAGTTGTAGGTCGGATGTCCATAACCTGGAGACTACCTGTATTTACTTTCAGAATGTTGACAGTAATAAAATAACAAAAAGACACATGCACTCAAAAACATACAGAGTACACAGAATGAAACATACTATATACACATTTGATAAACTGTTTTCATATACACACTTATGAGGGTTACTTTAAAACTGGATATAGTAACCACACCTGCTGGTGTGGGCTACTAAATGTTTAGCCACCATCTTGGAACTAAATGACAGCAATGAATTTCCTCAGATATACAATGTAAAATACAAAAACAATCAGCAGTAGATTACTAAGTCAGGAAATTTAGTGGTGATACAAAAAAGAAGCTATTAGTCACATGCAGATATTGGGTACATTTAAATTGAAACCATTAAGTGAGATTGGGAAATAAATGAAGTCCATTAGAAGCCTGGAACCGATAAGAAATTGGAGCGCCAATAATCCAATTATGCTACGTAAACCTTCCAAAACTGAGTAAATGAACACAACTTTAAATTGAAGTCTCAGCACTACACTTTGGGGAAAAAAATGTAGGCAAAAGTTTTCTGTCAAGCTGCTTCTTCCTTGGCCGCCTTTATGTAGCATGCTTAAGGACAAATAAAGTAGTAATTGCACAGTTTTTGCTTAATTGAACTTGAGTTCCATGATGTAACTGCATTTCAGTCATTTAAAATTGTTTGATGATGTATACAAAGCATTGTCTGTATAAACATGACTTCCTATTCTATAATGCCAAAATGTTCCAACAATATTTCTTTAAAAAATTTGTAATACTTAAACAGTATTTACTTAAAAAAAAAAAAAACACAACCACACAACACCTGTTAGCAGTTTAAAGAATAGTTGCCTCAGCTAGTATTGGAACGTTTCTGTGCACATATTGCATTGTTTTTCCTTTTTTATGTTCAATATTATATTTGAATTTTTATTACATTATATGTTATTATATGTTATATCTATGGAAGATAGCCTGTTGGTTGCAAGGGCAACCATGGTCTCGCACCCCCTGTGGCAACAAATCCAAAAAGATCCCGGTCGTGCTATGAGCACCTGCCGTCGATAGGTGATGCAAAGAACATAACTGCAGGAAACAGGATTACTTGGCCACAACCCTGCCTGATTGCGGTGTCTGTGTATAGGAGAGTGGTAGATCCCGCTACAATAAATAACCGTGCTGTTCCTGTTTCAAACTGAATGAAGCTGGTTTTGCTAAAGTACTGAGACTCCGCTTTGTGTTTTGGGGTGTAAGACAGGGACTCGCATGTCACAATAGAAAGCTGAATTGTACTAAATAGTTGAATATGCAGAGAGGGACTGGACAGTCCGCATCCACTACTACAAGAGGTCAGCTCAGTTTTGACGTTTCTGTGAAAACAAGCATCAGCATTCTTAAGTGACATTTTGTATCTATTAATACGACAAATACAAAATTAAATTCACTTTCCTTATGAACTAACAAGAATGAGGCAAATCCAAATGCTTTAAAATTTTCACGTGAACGTGTGAAAAATGTGAAAATTTTACATTTATCTTTCAAACACAAGTTAATAACTTCATATATTTAACAAAAATATCCCATTTCTCCTGATATGTACATTGCTGCTGCTTCTCTCCAAGAAAAGCCATGTGTGAAAATCTGAGACAAATGAAATTATGTAATGTAAATAGTAAGAATTATATGGCATTACATGGTAAAAAAAAAAGATTTCACAGACCAATATTCCTTAGTCTGTGGCATAAGTCAATTATGGTTTGTTAAAAGCATATCTGATTGGTGTTAAGCATATGGAATAAAACTATTCCCTGCATCAGGTTAGTTACTAATGCTCCCATTCTCATATATTGTAGATAGTAAAATTCAAAGACAACCTCAAAAAAAGTACAAACAATGCTTAAGGGAATTTAAAAAGTGTCCACTTTGACCCCGAAGCCTAGAATTAAAGGATAAAATAGATTTTATTAAAAACAGACCTCAGAGTCCATTCTTTTCTTTATTTACCAATTAAACAGGAATCCGTCATCTGATATCTCAAATATGCAAAGTGACAGTTCCAACAGTGTGTAAATTTTTTTGCAAATACACTTATTTAATAATCACAATTGTAAATTTTGAAAGCTAACTTGCAATACTTATAATAGTTTTCAATCACAATACTATAACTGATTTCATTAGTCCTCAAGATTACAAAGTAAGTAATAGGAGGTGAATAATCAGCAATCTTGTGGTTTAAAGTTTATTACTGCCTGCTTAATCCTGATCAGGATCTCGGTGGCTGGAGTCTATTCCAGGACATAAGACAGGATCAGTCTCTGGATAGGCCACCAGTCAATTGCAGGGTGAACACATTCCAAAACTGCAACTGGGGTGAGGGGTGTTCCAGTAAAGGAATATTGTTTAATCAATTAACAGTTTTTGCTAAATTGTGAAATGCTAAAGTCATAGTGATAATGAGGCTGCTGTTGCATTGTAGTTTTTTTGTTTTTTTTTTAGTTTTTCTACATAAGTATTTTTTAGTATAGCTGAGGATGGAAGGAGAAAAGGATGTTTTATAAAATTTAAGATGCATTTTTTACAGAAAAGTCTAATTCTAAATGAACTGTTTTTATTGTAATGTGCTTTTAAATCTTCTGAACAGTATTATAGCTTATTAATCCTATTCGATTTTTGTAAGGCAATGTTAATCCAAATTTTTTGTTACACTAACACTCCAACACAAATTTACAGTAGCAGGAAATTGGAACTGTGCTTTAAAGCCTGTTGCTTAAAATTCTAGAATATCATATTCTTAGGTTTTCCTACATCCTCATCCTAGACGTATTCATACACAGACGTAAAAGTAATTTAAATTGTTGCAGGCCTGGATTCGTACCTGGGGGGCAGGTGGTTGGGGAAGACATCTTCCTCTAGATCATGTTCAGTCCTGGAGAACCACAGTGGTTACAGGTTTTTGTTCTAAATCAGCTTCTTAATTCAAAGGCAGTTATTGCTGTTGAAAGTGATTATTGCCGATTCAACATTCTGTTGCTTCACTTGTTAATATTGCCAACCCTCAATTGCTTCTTTTGTATTCAACAGTTAAATGTTTAACTTATTTTCTTAACCAGATTCAAACTAACAATAAGATGGAAAAAGAGCCAGCCACTCAAGATACATCTTGGTCCCATTTACATATATCTGATTTAGTAAAATATTTGAAAAGACATGGAAGAGGACAAAAAATGGAAGACTGAAGATTATAATCTGTTATGGGCAACAAAAAATTGGATGATATCCTCATTTTAAAAAAAAAACAAAAAAAAAACACAGTAATAACCTGGGGCCTAAAGTATAAAGCTCCCTTACACTTGGGAAAGTGAGTAATCCATGTCTTATATAAAAGTCAATATTTTTAAAATATAAACTTAGCGTGACTTAGTTACAGTACGTTTTGACCATCCATAAGTACTATGTATACTTTTGGTATTAGAATTTTAGTGACGCCAGGTGATGGGACAATGAAGTGAACAGAAAATCTCATTTCATTGTATATTTCAATAACATGTCAGTCACATTTCAACATTATTGAACTAATTATATCACGGTTAAGTGACATGTTTGATCAATGTAGCTGTATCCAATGTTGGTAATAATGGCAAATGCATACACTTAGTGTCAACTGCTTTTAGTGTGTAGTTGGTTTATTTTATCTATAAAAAGGAAATATTGTGTGTTACACAATATACAGTAGCTAGCAATGGAAGCATTAGCTCTTTTGCTAAAACAAGTTTTCAGGGATTGTGAAGAATTTTTGTCTCATGATCAAAACTGTTTTGTAAGCGGATTTAGACTTCCTAGTACTGTCCGATACTGTTCCTCTACAGGTTTTAAAAGCCGGGAGCCATTTGGTTATGGCTACTTTTCAGTGTGAACTGGAGAGCCAGTCAGGGGAACTTGCAGTCATCTTGAGACACATCATGCCACCTGTATGGGATGGTATGATTAATGTGCTACTCAGATAAATGCTATATCCTTTCCAGCAGGTTGAGCAAGACAAGACTAAAAAGGCCATTTGCAGCGATTGCTGATTTTCTTAATGTAATTTGCTCAGTTTACTACACAGATGTTGTAATGTAGCCATCATCACAGAATGAATTTGCTTTTGAAAAGAGAAAGCACTTTTATTCAATTAACTAGCAGAAAACCCGCGCTTCGCAGCGGAGAAGTAGTGTGTTAAAGAAGGTATGAAAAAGAAAAGGAAAAATTTAAAAAATAACGTAACATGATTGTTAATGTAATTGTTTTGTCATTGATATGAGTGTTGTTCCCATATCTATATCTATATATATATATCTATATATATATATATATATATCTATATCTATATA
>JANRMT010028174.1:151121166-151171379 GCA_026402145.1 Polypterus bichir lapradei
AGTGAGTGAGTGAGTGAGGGCTTTGCCGTTTATTAGTATAGATATACAACTAATACATGATGCTGAACCATGTCTGACTAATGTTGCTGCATGGCTCAACCCACAATTCCTTTGTTTTTATCAAATATTAATGTGGGACGCAGACTTCAGGGTCATGTAGTGTGTGATGCATGGCTTCTTGGTAAGTAAGTCTATTTCATTCGATTGCAGTTAAGTTTAGTACGTTACAGACACCTTGTATAATTTCTCTTTCACATGATATTGGGTAGACCACAAGAGGATCTATAATGAAAGGTGCACATGATTAGTGATAGAACAGAGCATTGTCTCATTAAAAGAAAAGGATGTTTGGACTTGTTGGCGAGGTATGGTATGTGGTGTACATTTTATAATTCCCTTTTTTTTTTTTTTTTTTGAGCGCATGCAGTTTTTGCCTTTTTAGTGTAAGCACAACTCTACTGTAGATTTCCAAGCAAGGTTTCATATACAAGATGCCTGGTGCGGTACAATGAAAATGCTAAACAAGCCATACAATTAAAAATGTTCCATTATCAACAAGGATTGGCTTCTGATTAAACAACTGAGCAGGGACAAAAACCTGCAGCCACTGTAGACCTAGGGCCAAATTTGAGCACGCTTGTTCTAAACTACTGCTGTTAATGTAATCAATTTTTTCTTGAAATGCCTATCTAAATGTATATGCCTTGCTTTATATGTATGTTTCTTTAGAAAAAAAAAAATCTATGAAAATGTGACCCTACAGAATGGCTTGCTTTTAAAACACCAGCATCAAAGTCCTTGCAAATAGAAATGCAAATGTATAGCCTTCCAGTATTTTATACGATCAGTCTAGGTCATCTCGGGGGGTTTTATTACTGCTCAGTTTTGGCTGAATCTTTAAATTTTTCTCTGGTACTGTGGAATATATAATAAATTGAGCAAAAATGTTATTCTTTAGATTATGCATGCATTAAGTAGACAAACTGCATCATACTGTATACACATAAGTGTCAAGCAGATCATCCACTTTTTGCAACACATGCACACTGAGATGCTTCATGCGAAAGAATACCATAGCTCCACTGTACTCCTTTTCTCCTGCTGAATGCCAACTCCCTTTAAGCTGTGTGCTTCCTTTCTTCTAAATCTGAACATACTTGATAACTGCAGAGAATTGAAAGCTTTTCAGTAGCTCTGCCACATGTTCATCAAAACAAAGGCTTGTCCTCATTTAAACAGAGCATTCTCAAATAAACTTTGTCATCAAACATCAATTGCGTGATTATGACAATGTCTGGTTTACCTGATGCTTAATGTTTAACTTTTTGGCAAACATCCTCTTCTCAGTTGGAGGTTGGGATTTTATCTCACCATTCCACTCCATTTACCTGCTGGATTGCACAAGGGCATTCTCTTCAATGCCCTAACCGAATACCTTTTTTGGTGCTTGTAGGCTAGAAGTAAAGTGAGAAGTCAAGCAAAATGGCACCTTTTATTGGCTAACTAAAAAGATTACAATATGCAATCAGGAAAGATGTAGACTAAAACTTTCATCACAGTGCGCTGCTAGCAGACACCTCAGCAGTAAAGACAGATTCTAGAAAACAGTCAGAAGCCCTACTTTTTTTTGAAAACAACCTAGTTTCTGACAAACTTCATTAATCACAAATACATTTTGATTGATTTAAATATTTAATTAAAAATAAGTGTTCACTTTCAAGTAAATGTACAATTCTTATTTTTGGTTGGTAAAAGCTGTTGGGGAGATGCCCTAATGCCCATAGCAGATGAAACACTACTGGCCTTTATCCAACATGACTTCTAATACAAGAGGACATTGTCTCAATCCAAGCATTCACACTGTGCTAGCCTCCTGAGCCACAAACCGGTGATTTACGGATTGTAATGTAAAGGTAAAGATGATTTGCATTGTGGAAGGAAGTATTTCAGAAATCTGCTGATCTGACAAATGGAAATTTTGACACTTCAGGCAAAATCCCTCATTCATTAGCAGTACAGATTTTAGGAACTTCTTTAACAATAAAATAAGATCAATAAATCATCTTGCAAACTAAATATTGCAGTTTTATATACTGTACTATTTATTCTTATGCCTAACACCATGGTAATTTTGACTTTATAACACAGCAGGGATTCACAACTATTGAAATGAACTACTTACAGTATATAACCCGAAAAAGATATTGTTCAATCATTATAGGTATTAAATAGATTGCACAGTTTCTAATTCACAGGCTAGACACCAAATATGCCTAGTAATTACAGACTTATTTCAAATTTATTTTTTTCTAAATTACTTGAGAAAATAATTATAATGCAGCTTCAGTCTAACTCTTGTTGTAAATTACTTTTTACTATCTTCTGTTGCAGTCAGTATTGCAGTAATTATGTTGTTAGGTTTAAACATATACTTCAACACTATTGATCACTCTATTCTACAGGTATTATATGGACTCAACAATTACGTTGGGTTGTCAGGCACCATTCTTGTATGGTTTAGTTCATATTAATCAAATTAAATTCAGTAATTAGAAATAAATAATAGTACTCCATCATTAACTTCAGAATTTAGATATTATAATTTAGATCTACATGACTCAGGCCTTAACTGTTTTCCCTTTACATATTTCTACTGGAAGAGAATGTTACAAAACATAGCATTCACTTTCATTTAAATACAGACGATACTCTTTCTTTCAGACCAAATTATGTTTTTCCTATAGTGTCTTTAATTGTGTCAGTGAGTGAAGAGTGGATGAATGATGAACTACTTCTCCTTGAACATAGAAAAAAAAGGGAACATTATTAATTGGGGGGAAATGATGCAGACCACATTTTTGGCACTTTTCAACTTGGTATTTATAATTGTTTTTACTGAATTGGCACACCAGTTAGGCACAGTGTTTGACAACTGTCTGTATTTTAAAAACACATATTACAACTGAATTCAGTTGGAATGGTTATAGGTTCAAGAGGGCACAAATATATTGACAGGTAAATGCAATTATAAACTTTACCAGTTACTAATTACATAAAGACACAGATTTGCTTAAACAAACAGGAAAATAAGCAGTTCCAAACTGATATACGTAAACCTAACTGAACAAAACCTATCCAATACATTAAATAGTTGAAATATGGCCAACTGACAATGGAAGAGAGATAAACTCCAGTTACCACTGTTCCTGGAGAAAATAAACATATGGGGGCTCCACAGTGATTTATAAAAGAAAGCCAGACACAGTCACAGTCTATTCCCGTTTTCCTTGAGCTTATTAATATCATAAAATTAAGATGTTTCGAAATATGTAGGAAACTTAATGTCTTCATTTCTAGCAGAATTGGCTACTGTAATGTGTTATTCATATAGTGTTTAAACTGTTTATGATGTCTACAGTTAATTCAAAATGCTGCTACAAGAGTGACTACAAGAACTAGAAAGTACAACTACATAACTCAGTTTCTTAAGGCTTTTCACTGGCTTTCAGTTTAGTTTAGGGACAATTTCAAAATCTTCCACCTTACCTATAAAGTTTTAAGTGGCTTAAAACAACCCTACATACTTGTATGAACTTATTACATACAAACAGAAATGCATAAAGATTCCAAGAATGAATATTGGAAGATCTGGGCTTTTAGCTTCAGGATCCCAAAGTTGTAGAATGAACTGACTAGTTGCATTAAAGATACCCTCTTCAGTCTCTTAAATCCATGCTGAAGATTCACTTCTTTAATGCAGCATACTACAATTGTGACAGCTGACTAGCTGTTCTTATTGCATATCTTTTTTCTCAGTCAGTCCTACAAAAAGATTAATTAGTAAAGTTATTTATGAACTGTTACTGGCCATCCTCTGCCTTGTTTCTGTTCTTGATATCCTGCTATGGCTACACAGCAGGAACCCAGTGGTTCTTCTGCCCATGTGAAAGACACCAAAAATACTTTTGCAATGCAAGGATGATTCCAAGGATGAAAGACTGCCTAGCATTAATGCATGTAATACTGTAAAACACAGAAGACGGGTCAGGCAGCCAGTTGACCTGTGACTGACTGACTTTGCATTATAACTGTACCCTACTTTGGAAATTTACATTTTTCCACCCCTAAGCTGTCAACAGGCAATCTCTCAACAATAACATTAATAGATATATTTTGTTAGGTTCTATTTATATACAAAGTAGTTGAATTTGTGCATTTTATGGTGCTTTTTACGTATAGTTTTTGGTTTGTACATTTGAAAGACTTGTGTAATTTATATTTTAAATGTAAAACTTTTCGCACTTTTCTGGACCTGCACTATACAAAACTCAAATTTACCTGCATAAGCATGAAAAGTCTTTTGGGTTCTCAGACACTGTCCTTGTATGATTTAATTCATGCCTATCCAATACATTTTAATATGTGCAAAAATGGCAAGATAGTAACCCATGCTTATACAAGTTGGTTGGACACTTCCCTTACCTTATTACTTTTTTGAGGCATCTGGGCCAAAAGCTTTAGGATTTTCTTCTGTCAAGACTTTAGTTCCATTACTAAGAAGAAAGAAAGCCTATGTCTCTTATCATCAGAAAGGCACAAGAAGCTAGCCTTCAGCTTTTTCTTATTTGCCATGCTATAATAAAAATGAACCTTGAAATTGCTCACGTTTGATTTACCCTTCAGAAGTTATGGATGCTATAGATAGTTCTATCATAATGAGTACTTTCTCTTTGTTACTTTCTCAGTCTCCAGGTCTTATTTTTGCCTTGTTTTTTGACCGGACATATTGAACTTAGTGTGCATTTGATCTGCTCATTTTGCTAAAAATATGATTTCCAGTGTCCATTCATTTTTGCTAGCTGAATTCATATGGCATATAAAAGCATTGTACTCCTTTAATTCATTGCAATTTTGAGGAATATTTGCCTTGTTGCACATGTGACTTGGTTAAGTTACTCAGTACCTCTCAGTGTTCTTAGACTCATATTGGGCTTCCAGTCAGCATTTGTAACTCACTTCCTTCTGCCATATAATTTTGGATTGATTTATGGTTATAATGCGTTTTAATGGATTTTTCTTTTAATATATAAAAACTCTTACTGCAGGAAGAAACAAATGATTTGGAGTTTTAGGGAGGCAGCTTGTCCATCTGCTTTCAATGCCCTATTTTACTTATGGTTATATAGGGTAATGAACTCGCTGTCTGTGACATGACTGTATTATATATGTATCTATCTGTATTTCTGGAATCTGTTCTGTCTTTTCTACTCTTTCCCTTTGAACAGAGTTAAACGTAATTTTCTGTAATGTCATGGCCTTGAACTCAGGTTTCTAGTAGCTACGTAAGCTTGACTTCCTCTGTCGTTGCCAAGCGTGCATGGCTTTAATATGGCAGCCTAGATCCCGGTGTGCACTGCTATAATAAAATGCTATTGCATTACAGTTTCCTCCACTATTCATACAAAATAGTTGAAATGCTCTTCGCAAATAGTATATCAGCAAGTATGCAGAGATAGACAAGCAGGTTTGTTTTGCTGCAACATCAGACCTGCAAGTTCTTTGACTTTGCGCTGTCATCTAGTTTTAAGACTACTTTGTAATTAGAATTGTTGTGTTTTTGTTTTGTTTTTCATTGATGGTCCTATTTTGGGACATGGTTCTATAATTCCTTGCATATTACTTTTTTTTTTTTTTTAAACAATACATGGGTATGAACCCACTTATCTGAATTATGCGTTATACATCAGCCATCCAGAGACCTTAGATCTACTGGTCAGTTGTCTCTTGTTGTCCCTAGTATTAAGTGCAAAACTAATGGGGATAGGGCTTTTGCAGCTGCTGCAGCTCGTCTGTGGAATTCATTGTCTAATTACATTAAGGAGACACCTTCAATTGAACTGTTTAAAATGAGATTGAAGACACATTTCTATTCTCTAGTTTTCTGTGACCTTTAGTGATACTGATAGTTCCTTCCTCATACTCATTTGTTTGTTTCAATTTACTGTTGGTATGTATTGTGTTTGTACTGTAATTTATTTATGATTGTTGTAGATTTTATTGTAAAGCACTTTGGCTACATCTTTACAGATGTTTTACATGTGCTCTATAAATAAATTGACATTGACATAATGCCACTTCCCATTTCCTTACCTGAACTTAGGGGAATACTAATTTACATGAATACTGCAAGGGTTCCTGGTTTGGACAGCTGGCCTTCAGAAAGTTTTCCAATCTTTGCAACCAGTTATCCGTCCCATTATGTTACAGTGGTAGACCATTTATCTTGGATATTTAATGTGAACAATAAATAAAGCTGTCATCACTCTGCCTCCGAAACAAAATAGTGTCCCTTATCTCTGTTTCTCTCAGAGCTACACACTCCTGTAGCTCATGAATACCGATGCAAAATTCCTCGACAAAATCCTGGCATGTCAGCGTCAAATGATAATCTATAAATTAATTCACTTGGATGATGATGGCTTTACTCACTCTCATCAGGTTTTTGACAATGTATGTGCACTACTGCAGCTCTCCTCTGTCTCAATGTGGGAAAGGCTTTAGACCAAATAAATCAGTAATTTTTATGAGATTACGGATAGGATGGGCCTTGGGTGATTTTATGTCAATCTGATTAAAACTTTGCACTGATTCCCCTCTAGTAGTCCTGACTAATTCCACTATTTCTCCTTCCTTCCCAATTTGCAGCAGGCCCGGCATTGCTTGATCCCCAAGCCACAGCCATACACAATTCTAAACTACAATTACAGCCCACAATTCAAACCACTTATTCTCCTTATATGCAGATGTCATCCTTCTCTACTTAGGCAATGCTCCCTGCAACATCTCATATCCTAAATTTACTTTAAGTCTAGAATTTCATCTGCTTATAAAATAAACTGGACAAAATCCTTCTTTCTACCTCTCAAAGATCTGTCATCAAGCCCTTTCTCCCTGTTCCAGGCTCAGAAAAGCAAAATGACACCTTTTACTGGCTAACTGAAAAGATTACAATATGAAAGCTTTCAAGGCAACTCGCGCCACTTCTTCACACAAGATGTTTCACTTAAAGGTTTTCCAATACTGTATCTGTCCTAGTGTCAATATAAACACAGGGAATTCCACTTTCTGCATTACATCTTGCCTGAAGGGGCCCGAGTTGCCCTGAAAGCTTGCATATTGTAATTTCTTTTTAGTTAGCCAATAAAACATGTTATTTTGCTTGACTCCTCACTACATCCATAATGACTAACTTGGTAAAACACCTTAGTACTACAAAAACCTATAGAAATCTATAGAACCTTGATTGTCTAGAAACAGTTTTTCTTTGCTAGAAAAGATAGAACCACATTTCTCAGTAACAGAAAGAGCAGTAATAGGACAAGATATTAAATGAATAAACATAGTAATGAAAAGAAGAATTACCCAGGACAGAGGGCATGGACCCACCTGTGCTTACTGCCCCACTGGCTTTCGTAAGAAGACACTAGTGATACCATATTTTAGCTGTATCACTGGTATATGAGTCCTATTAATCTTTGTCTCAAGAAAATACCTCCAGATAGATGATGTTTTTAATGAAAACTTCATGCCTTGCTGTCCATTGCGGAGTTGTTTCACAATCACGTTGTTGAGCCACAGTGTTTGCTTTATGTCTCATTATCATAGTGCTATAAGCTCAGATAACAATGAATCATGTATCCTCGTCACTTAGACACTGTCTTTTACAATCGCTGCATTGTAGATGCAGGGCTACCATTAAAAGCTGATTCAAGCTCCCAATTTTTTTTTCTTTTTATGGAACATCAAAAGAACATTCCTTAGGCATTCCCCAACTCTCCTTCTGTTGGATTTTTCAATTCTTTCACTCACCACTTACCATTGTGTGCTGCTCTACTTTAGTGGTTAAATTATTTCCTGCCTCTCGATGGGAATCTCCAAAGCATTTTTCTTTTGACAATTGGAAAACCACATTTTAAAATCTAATTCACTTATAACTGCCCATGTCTTGAATTAATGGGGACATCCCCGAAATCCATAGAGAACTGGTTTACTGTGGTGTTTTGAGATATGTTGCTTACAAGTTGATAGATATTTTGTGTATTATTATTTGCAGAATTAGCATTTCACTTTTTTAAATTGTTAAAAAGTAAGGAAGATGGGACAGTTTTCTCTCTATTCTAAAGCTTAAGGAAACCGTTATACAGTTTTTCCATTTTCAAATCACTTTAGGACCAAGTTGTTGGCCACTTGTGACAGACAGGGCTAGTTTACTACTTAACAATTTCATTTTCTTTCTTGGCTGTTTGCTTGAAGGATGCTGACATGAAACAAAATTACTTCAGATGAGCGGCTGTACCTGTACTATTCCACCGATGAATGGCCCAGGAAGTCCCAGATCAGGAACTACAAAGGGACAATAAAGAGAAGGGACTTGCAAACATCTCCCTGCCATGTTGCATCTTGAAGAAAGCAGGCTGCTTGTGTTTGTGCAGATGAGCTGACCAGGACAAATTAAATGCAATTAGAAGTTATTGCTCTACCTGAAACTACACAAGAGAGACAAGCCGACTGAGATGGGAGTAGACTCACACCTGGTGGCATGGATCGTGGACTATCTTACTGACAGACCTCAATATGTGCGTCTTGGGAACTGCAGGTCTGACATTGTGGTCAGCAACACAGACGCGCCTCAGGGGACTGTACTTTCTCCGGTCCTGTTCAGCCTATATACATCAGACTTCAAATACGACTCGGAGTCCTGCCACGTGCAAAAGTTTGCTGATGACACTGCTATTGTGGGCTGCATGAGGAGTGGGCAGGGGGAAAAGTACAGGAAGCTAATCAAAGACTTTGTTAAATGGTGCGACTCAAACCACTTACACCTTAACACCAGCAAGACCAAGGAGCTGGTGGTGGATGTTAGGAGGCCCAGGCCCCTCATGGACCCTGTGATCATCAGAGGTGACTGTGTGCAGAGGGTGCAGACCTATAAATATCTGGGAGTGCAGCTAGATGATAAATTGGACTGGACTGCCAATACTGATGCTCTGTGTAAGAAAGGTCAGAGCCGACTATACTTTCTTAGAAGATTGACGTCCTTCAACATCTGCAATAAGATGCTGCAGATGTTCTACCAGACGGTTGTGCCCTCTTCTACGCGGTGGTTTGCTGGGGAGGCAGCATAAAGATGAAAGACGCCTCACGTCTGGACAACCTTGTTAAGAAGGCAGGCTCTATTATAGGAGTAAAGTTGGACAGTTTAACATCTGTGGCAGAGCGACAGGCATTAAGCAAACTCCTGTCAATCATGAAGAATCCACTGCATCCACTGAACAGTGTCATTTCCAGGCAGAGGAGTAGCTTCTGCGACAGACTTTTGTCACTGTCCTGCTCCACTGACAGACTGAGGAGATCGTTCCTCCCCCACACTATGCGACTCTTCAATTCCACCCGGGGGAGTAAATGCTAACATTGCTCAAAGTTATTGTCTGCTTTATTACTCAAAGTTATAAAGATAGATAGATAAAGTGAAGGGCAGAGGAAGTGCTGAACCGAATTTGGGTATTTGACCATGGAGTGGTAAGTGTATGGAATATGAAACATTTTAGTTAAGAATATAACGGGGGGAAAATAGTGTCACTACAGAACACTACACGACAAAACCCTTGGTCTTGATAATGAAAGCTCTAACATTTGGAGTACATTTGCATCTTGATTTCAGCACACTTGGGCTCATGTTGTGGCATGCTTGATGATTTTCTTGCTTAATTATTTTCTTCATCTAGGTATTTCGTTGGTTTGGACTTTGGCTGTGTGGGGTAGTGGTGGGATGCGATACTAGGCAATATACTCTGTGTTATATAGTTCTTCCTTTCAACTCACTTGATTTATGTGGTATTGCATTTTGATTTTAATAAATTCATAAAAGAGGGAGGCATAAACATTTTTACTGAATAGACACACAAGGCATCTCTTTGACACCATTCAATTTTTTTTATTCTCACTCATTACAAGACTGCCTAAAACTCATCTTTTAAAGCTAATTAGTATTCAAGATACAGAGAAGATAATTCATGCATCAATTTCTAATAGAATTGACTAATGCAATACTTTATTCACAGGCTGCTCAGATCACTCTATTTGTGGTGTTTGGCTAATTTAAAATGCTATCTGAAAAGATCATTACTAGAACTCGGAAGTATGACCACATTATCAAATTTTAAGTATTTAGACTGGTTTCTAGCTAGGTTTTGGAAGATTTCAAAATCATTCTTGTATATAAAGCTTTAAATGAAGCTGGCCCAATTTACTGAAACTTTGTCTGACTTTAACTGCGTCTTTGTTATAACTGACCATGGGACCACAGTGGTTTGCTATGTTGATGAATATGATCGATTGCCATTTGTTTTCCATTCTCAGTTGTCAAAATTTATATAAATAATTTTTATTGTCATTACTGGTTTATGTTAAACAGAAACTTTGATTTTACTGTGTGGTGAGCATAATTTGTATGTTCATGTATACAAATGTATGGTTTTGCAATTTGCTGAAAATCTACTATAACTGTGGATTTAAGAGTGCACTCAGAGTTTGTACTTTGTTAAGAGAAATGCACATAAATGTTTTAATTCATGGAACCATGCCTGGAATCAGTGACCGAGTCTAATCAGTCTGTTACGACATCCATAAGGCAAAGCACAGAGGTCAGGTGTGATGTCAGATAGGTCAATGGCATGTGTAGGATAGATACAAAAGTACTAGATATCATCAGTGGAACATATCTGCATTTTTATGGAAAAACCAAAGCCTGTCTGGGAAGCTGTTGAAAAACTGGTTCTGTAACCAGGTTACTCATTTGCAGGGGGTCTATATTCAGGATCTAGAGGTTCCCAAACTAGACGCCTGGGTGAGGGTGCGAAATACTTGCATGTTCCCAGAGGAAAGCTTTATAGATACAGTTTGTACTGATGATTAAAATGGTTACCTTAATGTAAGGTGAGCTTGTGCAAACGTTCCTAATAACTAAGCCTTTAGAGACAGAGTGTCTAGTGCTGAATAGGTAATGGCTAATGCAAAGATCATTGCATAAACCTGGAAGTACAACCCTATAATTCCTGTTCTTTACATTGGCTTCCTGTTAAGATGGTTGATTTATAGACATTTAACACTTAAATTATTAGGGGCCTATTTATCACTCTGAGTTCTGCTATGATACTTGAGTGTTCATTTGAGGAATAATGGTGCTAACTGTGGGAGTTCATTAGGGATTAATTTCCTTCCCAATTTGGGACAAATAGTGATTTTTTCCAAATTGATTTCTGTGCTGGTCATGGATTGGTCACACCAGAAACTTTGTTCAAATACACTGTTACTTATACAGTAAGCATAACTAGCAGAAAAGTATTTTTTGGCCAGTGGTCTCTGATCAGCTTGATAGGGAGCTCATTTGGAACCGTATGGTCTGAAAACCACAGGTAAAGTTAGCTTCTGAGCTGTCTGATAGCACCAAGTGTTATGCCAGCTAATGCTAACAGTTTTTCAGCTGGCTGCATTTGGAAAATCTGAAAAAGAACAGTCGTGACTCCTCTAGGTGTGCATCCTGTCTCCTATTTTTTTTTTTTTTTTATTATTATGGGCAGGATATCGAGACATTGCCAAAGATTGGACAGTGCTCAGTTTAGAAATATTATACTGTAGTGTCTCTGCTTTTTCCAGAAAATAATGGCCTCTTGCCTTAATGTTCCTGTAATCTTTACCATATACTGCAAAGAGGCAGGAACAGTTGCCTCACTTTTAAACAAAGGTGGAGAGCAATTATGAGACTGACTAATGGACTGGTGCAAAAGCAGTGATGAAGATCAAGTCAAGCAAGATAGCAGAGAAACTGCTTGCTTTCTAACAGAGTTCTGCTCATGAAACCAATAAAGAATCACATTTGGTGTGTAACATCAATCCAGTTCTTCTAAAATGGCTAGAATACACAGGCACATAATTGCATATATTTACCATTTTAGGTTTGCATTTATATTATAGTATTTGTTGACCTTGCATCTCAGGGCTAAACTTTGCATATTCATTATGTTTCTAGTTTTATGCAAAGTACACAATTTTAAAAACAACTCTGATGATTCAGCTGGTTGATATTTATGGCTTATGCTTATGTATTACACACCTGGATATTTTCAAGTTCAGTACTTTCCTTTCAAGGCAATTTTCATTTAATGGTACTAAAAAGCAGTGAGATGCATATTTTGGATATGGCAATGATAAATGGTGTACTCCTCAGCCTGGTCTTTGACATCTATTGCTTGAGGAGACATCAATCAAACAAAAGCAGTTTGCTTACCGTTGAACTTCTTTGTGCGTTTTAAATGTTGGGAAAATACAATGAAAATTTCTCAGTTTGAAAATATCACTGGACTGTAGGAGTTTTAATCATGCTGGTCAAAAACGAATCTTTCACCTACCCTAATCACTGTAAGGCAGCTATTTTGCAAAAACATTCTATGGCACACTGTACAAACACTACCTTTTGCATTAAATAATAGAAGATATAAAGAACATAGGAAAATCGTGCCAATCATACTGTACATTTTAATTTTATAAGTTGTACAGTAGTTTTCAGAAACATGCAACATTATGTCAATTTAAAATGGAAAGCTCTAAAAACTCTAATTTTTCAGTTCACATATGCAGTTACTAATATTTATATTAGATATATTGATAAGTTTGTTAACAACAGAAGATACCTAATCAATTCTTTCCACAGAGCAAAGTAAAAAAAAAACAAAACTCTTACTAAGTAAGTATTTTACTAAATTATTCTTGAAAAGGTGAATCTACTTGGTAAAAAGCAGTAAATTTAGTGTATTGGCAGCTGCCATTTTGGAAAAAAAATGTTCTATATTTAAGCTGGTTACATTCATTAAGGGATAATTAAAGATTAGTGAAACAAACCAAAATTTGAATTAAATATGCTCAATGTTTACTTCTGTTCTGTTGTTTGATGTTGAATATAGCATGGTTACCTACACCAGAAAAACAACATAAATAGCAGCAAATCCACAAGTACACCTGAAACAATGGAATAAAACCCTACCCACAGATTGAAAGGTTACTAATCAGCCAGCCAATTAGAATATTAACTATTGTAGCATAAACACTGTGTCTCTATGTAGTATACACAAATATTTCCATGTATATTGTACAGAATTGTGTGTGTGTATATTATATATTGTATCAGCAACATTCCAAGTAAAATGTTTAACAAATTTTGTTAAGAGACACAATCTGCTCACTATTGCACTATGCAAGTTATGTGGCAATATTATTAACTTCTTGGCTGATAATCTTTGCACAATGTTAAATATGGTAATATTTAATACCTCACCTTTTACCACATACATATATAATTCTTCTTCCTTCCCCATGACTTGGTGACAGTAATTACTCTATAAATGTTAGGAATCCATTAGTACATGTCCCAATTTGTGTTTTCCTGCGCTTGCATGTATTATTATATATTTTCTATCAATTTTTACTTCTATTTTATGTATTATTGTTATTATTATTATTATTGTACTAAATTTATGTACCTTTATCTTGAACATGTTTTCTTGAACATATTTTTTCTAATTCTGCGATTTACTTTAAATATGCAATTTTGATTCATAAAATTACTATGTTTATGTTAACCCCTTCTTATACCCATTATTATTAGGGAAATTGAATAATTTCTACTAGATGGGAAACATTTTTTTAAAATGTGAGCCATTTGAAGGATACCTCATCTTAAAACAAAGACTGGTAAAGATTTTTGTCCAACATGTTCAAACAAAATGAAAATCTAATTTATAATGTAAAAAATTTAAGTTTTTATTTTTTGCTTGAGGAAAGCACTGGAGTGTCAACTGGGGGAGAACAGAACTGCACACTAACCTGAATCAACACAGAGAGAACATTCACATAATACACACTCAGCCCTTTAGCAAAGAACTGAACCACAGATCAAGTATTTTGGAAAAGGACTGATATTTGTACTGTTATTTATTATATTGACATTAGTTTTCTACAAAAAAACAAGCCTAATTTATAGTCTAAGTAATAATTTCTACCAAAATAATTGAAAGGTTTTTAAGAACAAATGACTTTACTGTCAGCAAAAACATTTGCAGGTGTCCAGTATTCACATTCCTTTCAAAATTATACCATTTGACTTCTGTGATGACCAATACATTTTCTATAATTCTGTATGTTGGTTTTGCCCAGTTTAATTAATTAGCCAGTTATTTTTAGTTTGCATCTTTTTAGATTCAATATGCCTCACACATTCACAGCATGTTGCTCACAGCATGCAAACTCTCAGATGTATAACAGACCACCATCATTCTAAGAAACTGTTCTTTGGTGGCACAGTTTGCAGTTAACTTCCATTATTTAAAAATACAATAAGAAACAGAAGATCAGCCTTATCAATAGGAAAGCAAATCTCCCACTAGATCACACACACCAATCAGCAGGAAAATATATATTACACGAGTAGTGCTGCCTCAGCTTTAAAAAGGGACATTTTTTATGGAATTGCTTTCTTGATGCATTATTAATGGTTTACTACCAATGAGTTAATAAATGAATTATTTAACATTTGCAGTACTGGAGTTCTACTGTGTTCAAGTTTGAAAACAAACAATACTTTGTAATCTACTGTACTTTGCTATACAAGTATGATTATGTGCCAGTAACACATGACCCTTGGCTACTTCAAACCATGCTAAACCAATACTGTATGTTGCCATGCTATCTTCATTCCCTTTTAGAACAGTTCTGTACCCCTAAATGCAACTATAAATATGGCAGGTGTACAGACTGCTTGAATTTTCAATGGTTTCCTTTAAACAATTACTTCATTAGCCAATCCAAATATTTTACACATTCAACCAACGTATTATCAAATACCCATTACTGTACTTAACTCTGGAATGAAGGTACATACCTAAAGGTATTTTTATAAATAATAATAATACATTTCATTTATTTGTAGGTGCCTTTCTAAACACTCAAGGACACCGAACAATAGATAAAAACACACATTATAAACAAAACTAAAATACAAAAATTTTTACATATGTTCTACTACCAGCATAGTGTGGAATTGCAGTCATTAGTTCCACTGCATCACATTTTCAGAGGTCTGGGTTGAACTCCCAGCCTAAGCACTGTCAGTGTTGAAACTGCACTATGTCCCTGTGTCTGTGTGGGCTTTTTCTAAGTATTCCCATTTTCTCATTCCACATTCACATTATTCAGAAGATGTGCAAGTTAGGTTAATTGCAAACTGTAAATTGACTGGACTTGTGCAGAAGTATGGCAAGCTATGCACTGGTGGCTTGTCCTGGATTGATTCTTGTCTTGCCCTCTGATAGACCGGCTTTTGTGTCTGGATTAAGCAGGTTTGATATCTTGATGGTTAGATACTCTACTGCCAGCTCAATCAAGTCCAGTTTAAGGAGTTTTGTGTGTGTTTAATATATGAGTAGTTGAAGGTTGATTAGTTAGAGGAGTTCAGTGAGTTAATCACTCAAATGTTCATTTAAATCTTCCTGAAGTTCAAGACTGAGTTTGATTCTTACAATAATGCTACTTTACAAGTAATAATTAAAAAAAAAAAAAAAAAAGTTATCCCACATAATTTCACTCTCAAGAGTGTTTATAAACTGCAATCCAAAATACTCACCATTGTGGCAGTGAAAGGTATATTGTCAATTACAGAGGATGCCAGAGCTGAAATCCAAACTACCAGAATTATTGCACACGTCAGACGCTGGTCTTCTGGTACTTCCTGGTATGGGGAGCAAAAATAATATAGTTAATACATATTGCAGAAGCATGAATGAGGCAGTTAGAGTTTAAAAAAAATTGGGAAAATTAATCAGTTATAATAAAATTATTCCAAATGAAAGTTTATATTCTACAATAGTCTTACCCACTTTTTGTAGTTGCCATATACAGTATATATAATTTATCTATATAGATAAGAATCATAATACCATCTCCTCTTTTGCCTTTTTTGGTTTTGTCTGATGTTATTTATCCATTAAATTTTGCATGTGGGTTGCCATTGGTCCAGCTTAAAATATATACTTAATGGCATATCAAAAATTTCACCAATCTTAATGAAAATTTCCATGTATAATATACCAGAACTAACTAAAAAGCCAGGCTACATGATGTTTCAAAAATACCAACACTCAATCCATCCCAGGTTAACAATTACAGGCCTGTCTCGCTCCTTTCCTTTCTTTCCAAAAACCTTGAATATGCTGTTTCTAACCAGGTCTCTTTATTCTTTGTACAGAATGGATTGCTCAATACTAACCAGACTGGCTCCAATTAGAAGTATCTTAACTGAGACAGCTTTACTGACTGTGGTTGACTTGCCTGAGCTGGTAATCTGTCATTGGTCATGATCCTGCTAGATCTCTCCTCTGTCTTCAACACAAGCAACGACGACATCCTTTTTGCCATCTTCACTGACCTTGGAATCATTGGAACTGCTCTTAGATGGTTTGTGTCCTACATCTCTGACAGATCCAAAAATGTGTCCTGGCAAGGAGAGTTGTCAAGAGTGCACTGGACATGCATGGATGTACCCAAAGGATCAGTGCACCACCTCGCTGGGCTCCATCATCCAATCGCATTGGTTCTCTTATCAGTGCTATGCAGAATATACACAGCTGTACCTGTCATTCTCTCCAGAGGACAATACGGTATCAGCTAGAGTCTCTGCATGTCTTACTGATACCTAGATGAAGGACCACCATCTACAACTTAACCTGGCAAAAACCAAGCTTTTTGTTATCCTGACCAGCCAGTCTGTTCAACACCCCATTGCTGTACAGCTTGGCTTGTTGCCGCCAACATCTGCCAAGTACGTACACAACCTTGGGGTGGTGATTGATGAGCATCTATCTTTTTCTGACCACATTTCTACTGTTTCTCTTCATGCTGTACAACATCAGCAAGATCAGACCATATCTAACAGAGCATGCAGCACAACCTCTGGTACAGGCACTGCAACTGAATTCTGGCAGGAGTACCAGCATGTGCTATCAAGCCACTACCGATGGACCAGAATGTAGTGGGCACAACATACACAGTATTTAACAGGAAAACCGTCTGGAGGTTGGCCAAATGTGAATCATAGAAGATAGATAGATAGACAGAAAGTATTCACAGCGCATCACTTTTTCCACATTTTGTTATGTTACAGCCTTATTCCATAATGGATTAAATTCATTTTTTTCCTCAGAATTCTACACACAACAGCCCATAATGACAACATGAAAAAAGTTTACTTGAGGTTTTTGCAAATTTATTAAAAATAAAAAAACTGAGAAATCACATGTACATAAGTATTTACAGCCTTTGCTCAATACTTTGTCGATGCACCTTTGGCAGCAATTACAGCCTAAATTCTTTTTTAATATGATGCCACAAGCTTGGCACACCTATCCTTGGCCAGTTTCGCCCATTCCTCTTTGCAGCACCTTTCAAGCTCCATCAGGTTGGATGGGAAGCGTCAGTGCACAGCCATTTTAGGATCTCTCCAGAGATGTTCAATCAGATTCAAGTCTGGGCTCTGGCTGGACCACTCAAGGACATTCACAGAGTTGTCCTGAAGCCACTCCTTTGATATCTTGGCTGTGTGCTTAGGGTCGTTGTTCTGCTGAAAGATGAACCGTCTGAGGTCAAGAGCGCTCTGGAGCATGTTTTCATCCAGGACGTCTCTGTACTTTGCTGCAGTAATCTTTCCCTTTATCCTGACTTGTCTCCCAGTTCCTGCTGCTGAAAAACATCCCCACAACATGATGCTGCCACCACCATTCTTCACTGTAGGGATGGTATTGGCCTGGTGATGAGCAGTGCCTGGTTTCCTCCAAACGTGACGACTGGCATTCACACCAAAGAGTTCAATCTTTGTCTCATCAGACCAGAGAATTTTGTTTCTCGTGGTCTGAGAGTCCTTCAGGTGCCTTTTGGCAAACTCCAGGTGGGCTGCCATGTGCCTTTTACTAAGGAGTGGCTTCCGTCTGGCCACTCTACCATACAGGCCTGATTGGTGGATTGCTGCAGAGATGGTTGTCCTTCTGGAAGGTTCTCCTCTCTCCAAGGGGACTGCTGGAGCTCTGACAGAGTGACCATCGGGTTCTTGGTCACCTCCCTGACTAAGGCCCTTCTCCCCTGATCACTCAGTTTAGATGGCCGGCCAGCTCTAGGAAAAGTCCTGGTGGTTTTGAACTTCTTCCACTTACGGATGATGGAGGCCACTGTGCTCATTGGGGCCTTCAAAGCAGGAGAAATTTTTCTGTAACCTTCCCCAGATTTGTGCCTCGAGACAATCCTGTCTCTGTGGTCTACAGACAATTCCTTTGACTTCATGCTTGGTTTGTGCTCTGACATGAACTGTCAACTGTGGGACCTTATATAGACAGGTGTGTGCCTTTCCAAATCATGTCCAGTCAACTGAATTTACCACTGGTGGACTCCAATTAAGCAGCAGAAACATCTCAAGGATGTATGTACATATGTATGTACTTATGTACATGTGCTTTCTCAATTTTTTTTATTTTTAATAAATTTCCGGATGCACTGTATTATATCTATATATATATATATCTATATATATATATATATACATACATACACATATATATATATATATTATATATATATATATATCTATATCTCTATGATTCACATTTGGCCAACCTCCAGACGGTTTTCCAGGAATGCCTCAAGCCCAGTCCGGTTATTTCTGTGTCTCACCTGATATTTAAGAAGCAATTGAAAATACATCTATGCTGTGAATATCTGTCTAATTGATAGAAAAAAACTCTGCATTGTGATATTTTATATTATTGGTAAATTTTTTCTTAGGATAAGCTTAATTGCTTTATTAATTGTAATCCATGGTTGTAAATTTATTGGTTATTACATCCTTTCCACTTATAGCAATTAACTTTTGTTACCTGTTCTACTACACTTGCTGAACAAAACAGGCATCAGCCTAATGTTACTTGATGATGTTTACCCCTTTTGTAAGTCACTTTGAATAAAAGCATCTGCCAAGCAAATACATTAAAATGTGTTTTTACCTTAATCAGAAGTGCTGTTTGTTCCCCAATGTAATCAATAAGTTGCAAATGGGCCAGTGCCTAAAATATATGTGAATAATTCAAGTTTAAGAGAGGAAAAAAAGTTAAAGAAAAAAAAAAATGACAGTTAAAATAATGTATTGTACTTTTTTTCTCTGGAACTAGGTTATGAAACAAACAAGCTAGATATGAAACAAACAAGCATTCTCAACATAACCCAAAAAATAACAAAATTTTCTTTTTAAAAATGCAGCAACATTTACCTCAATACTCTTTACATTCAACTGAATTTAAAGTTAATTCTTATAAGGCTTGATTTATTTCTTATAAATAGTATGATGCAAGAGGTCACCAAAAAACAAAACAAAAAAAAAGTTTTGCAAATATTCTCATTGATAGGCTATGAAAACTGAAGATTTCATTTTTCTTGTTTTCCCTTCATTCTGACATCTGGAAATGACATGTAACACATTCTGCTTTCCACTTTCTTCTTTTTAAATTATACAAACGTCAGTTATTCTGCTAAGCATGTTATGAGTGACACAAAGAGCTTCAATGCAATATGCTTAAAAGAAGAGTTGCTTTTTATTGTAATAACAGATAGAATACAAGCTGTTTTGGTTTATAAGAAAATCTAAATGTTTTCTAAGATTTGTTGTAATCGTATTTTCATGTGTGACGTTTTGTTAAATACATACCGTGGTATGAGTTTATTGCTGTTTTTAGCTTATAGATCAGAAGTGGGTAGCATCGTGGTGAAATGATTAGCAGTACTGTCACAGATCAAGCCTCCAAAGTTTGACCCTCATGTCCAATCATGCATAATTTGCCCATACTTCATATTTTTATATTCATTTTCCTCCCACATTCCCAAGGACAAGTATATTTAAAATTGTGATTTAAATGTGAATCTGTGCCAAGGGACTCTGCAAAACATGCGTGCCCTAGTTGATACCAGCTTTGTGCATGATGCTACCTGAACAGGCTAGGGCACTCTAAACTTACTCTGCCTATGTTAAAACATCTGTACTGGATTTACTAAACCTCACAATATTTAAATTTGCAAATTGGCTTTGCTAAATTGGTCCTGGTATGGATGTGTGTTCTCCTTGCAATGGCCTGGCCTCCCGCCATGGATGGATCCTGCCTTGCGTCCATCCTATGATTTCTAGGATACACTCCAGCTGCACCATGACCCTAGTCTCGATAAGCCAGATGGATGCCTATCCATATATCACTGGATTACACGGGGTAGGGAGGTGGATTCTCTTGAGGTTTTGAGCTCAAATTACGAGTATATTACTGTATGTTGAAGAGTGGAGGGTGGGGTTCTCCTTGGAGTTTCAAGCATACCAATATTCATATATTGCTTTGAGGAGTAGGGTGGGTGCTGTCATAGCATGATGTGCCACAGCCATTTATATTAGGTACTCTGCCTCTAAAACAAAAATGCATGTACGACGTACCAGGGCATACCGCCGCACAAGCAGCCCTGTCTATGTACCTGCTCAATATTCTATTGCACTGAAGCATGTGTGTTTTAACAATCCAGAGGGTTGTAAGGGTTACTCAGAAGATGATGAAAGTAGCAAAGTAATGTCTGCAGCTGGTCTCCTTTTAAAATGGTTGAATGGTTTGGTTTTAGTTTTTTTTTTTCTTTCTTCTTAAAATGACATAAATATGTTATTATTCAATCTGTGTGTAATCTCAAGACGTGGATCAATACTCCACATTTTTGGCTTGAAAAATGGAGATATTCAGTAAGTTTTAAAGCTTTTCATCACACTGGGAGTCAAGTACCCTATAGTTCCATTATACTTTTTTTTAAATTTATAAAATATGCTTCATTTTAGAATGCAGTTTCACATGGCAAATAAATAATAAATAATATTATATATATATATATATATATATATATATATATATATATATATATATAGGCCTCAAATGCATGCTCTTCTGGGTATCCTCAATAAATATGCACCAGAATATTTACAAGTAAAAAGATTCTAAATTTGTGTAATATAAATTGTTTAGAACTGGGTAAAGATTATGAATATTTTAAAAATGAGGCATTCTGAAGCAGAATATTATAATTCAGCATTTCAGATTTTTCATGTTTTATAATTAGAACTGAATAGGAATCATTGCAGCTGGCAATCAAGCTATTTCAGGAAAAATTAGTAAGAAATGCTGTATGACTTAAAGCAGAACTTCTGAAGAGAAGGCATGATTCATATTAACTTCTCAGTAGTGCACCTTTGATGGCCTTTACACTGAAATATTGCATATATTCTAGCAACCAGTTATATTGTATTTATAATTCAGTTTTTGTACTTCTAACTAGTAGGTTTTGTTCAAGTTAAACTTCAAGGAATATTCATCAGCAATAATGAAACATCCAGTTGTCAAACAATGGAGTCACACAGCACGGTAAAAGAGTGTGATGCATGCAATCCGGTAACAGAAACATTATTAATAAAAAGTGTTTAGTTTTCATTCAGTTATTTGCTATAGATATACTGAAACAATTTGATTGTGCGATTCAGTGGACAGCCCTGAATCTTCAATGGCTCAGGTCAAGAATGTAAAAAGGGGCTGAACATGATTTACTTCCAAGTACATGAAGGACTAAAAGTATTTAATACACACAAGAAAATGATCAGGTTTGGCTAGGCTTCTGCTCAGTTTCATGAAGGTTCATATACAGTATGGGCTTAGGATTTAATTACAAATGAGATATAAAAAGCAAAAATCTTACCATAAACTGAGCAGTAAAATCTTACTTTAATTAACAGTCCAATTAAAAAAAGAAATTAGTCTGGATGAAGACCTGCAGTCACAAGCAGCCTCCAAGACTGAACTTTAGTTCCTTCTTCAAGTACAGAGGTACTAAACAGATGCCCAACTAACAATCACTTTCTATTGACTGACCACAGTCTCCTCAGCTTTCATGTTCTCTTTCACTTTTCTACTACATTTTAAACAGACTTTTCCAGGCTGTTTCATAATCTCACCATCTTTAATGATGTTGCATTTTGTTGGGCCAAGTCTTAACTTAAATATAGAAAACAACTTATAGACAACTTTATTTTCTCTTAATTCTCAATAGGCTAGCGTTAGAGGCAATAAGCAATTGTCATATCCTCAATTAATTGATGGGATCAGACAAAAAGCAATTCAAAAAACTCATTACAGTTCAGAATAATCCTCATCCATCATCCCATGGAACTAGGCCTGGGGGTGGTTTTGGCCCATAAAAGCTTCACCAAGTAGTGGGCTTAACATGAAGTGGTTTGAAGCTGGCAAGGCGGCTGATCAAATACAAGCAGAAATTTGTATTTGAGGTACACAGTCAACCATATTAGACATTGGCAGCGGAATCTGGGTCCTCAGGAGTGGAGTATAATTCACTCAGAGGGAAAAGGAGAAAAACTCTGGCAGTTGATTATAAAAAAAATAAAATGAGGTAACATCTGACTAATTTTGTGTAAAATTTCCCTCAAACAAGACTTCTTGATCAACAGTCTCGCTCTCAAGTTTCCCACAGGATAGGCCAAAGCAGATGTATGGTTATTTGTATGCCATGTGTACAGTCAAATTTAACTCTAGTATGTAGTGCAGGTTATGTCAATGCAGCTTTACGTTAACTACTGTATATTGTAGGAAACATTTGACTGTCTTTATATATTGTATATGCCTAATAATTAAGGCTGCCAGTTTATAAACATTGGATTTAGTGCTTAAAAGGGCACTGCCTGATGATTCCATAGCCCTTACTGTGAAGCTTTCTTCAATGCTTACATGTGGAACACTGGGGACACCTGGAAGGTCCATCCATCCATTTCCGCTTATCCGAGGTCGGGTCGTGGGGGCAGACTTCCCTCTCCCCGGCCACTTCTAGCTCTTCCGGGGGAATCCCGAGGCATTCCCAGGCCAGCCAGGAGACAGTCCCTCCAGCGTGTCCTGGGTTTTCCCCGGGGCCTCCTCCCAGTTGGACGTGCCCGGAACACCTAGACAGGGAGGCATCCAGGAGGCATCCTGATCAGATGCCCGCGCCACCTCATCTGACTCCTCTCGATACGGAGGAGCAGCAGCTCTACTCTGAGCCCCTCCCGGATGACTGAGATTCTCACACTATCTTTAAGGGAAAGCCCAGACACCCTGCGGAGGAAACTCACTTCAGCCACTTGTATTTGCGATCTCGTTCTTTCGGTCACTACCCATAGCTCATGACCATAGGTGAGGGTAGGAACACAGATCGACTGGTAAATTGAGAGCTTTGCCTTACATCTCAGCTGCTTTTTCACCACGACAGACCGATGCAGAGCCCGCATCACTGCGGATGCCGCACCGATCTGCCTGTCAATCTCATGCTCCATTCTTCCCTCACTCGTGAGCAAGACCCCAAGATACTTGAACTCCTCCACTTGGGGCAGGATCTTGCTCCCAACCCTGAGAAGGCACTCCACCTTTTCCGGCTGAGGACCATGGTCTCGGATTTGGAGGTGCTGATTACCATCCCAGCTGCTTCACACTCAGCAGCGAACCGATTGAGAGAGAGCTGAAGATCACGGCCTGATGAAGCAAACAGGACATCATCTGCAAAAAGCAGTGACCCAATCCTGAGTCCACCAAATCGGACCCCCTCACCACCATGGCTGCGCCTAGAAATTCTGTCCATAAAAGTTATGAACAGAATCGGTGACAAAGGGCAGCCCTGGCGGAGTCCAACTCTCACTGGAAACGGGTTCGACTTACTGTCGGCAATGCAGACCAAGCTCTGACACCGGTTGTAGAGGGACCGAACAGTCCTTATCAGGGGGTCCAGTACCCCATACTCTCTGAGTACTCCCCACTGGATTCCCCGAGGGACACAGTCGAACGCCTTTTCCAAGTCCACAAAACACATGTAGACTGTTTGGGCAAACTCCCATGCACCCTGCTAAGGGTGTAGTGCTGGTCCACTGTTCCACGACCAGGACGAAAACCACACTGTTCCTCCAGAATCTGAGGTTCGACTATCCGATGGACCCTCCTCTTCAGAACCCCCGAACAGACTTTTCCAGGGTGGCTGAGGAGTACAGTATGATCTGGAAGATTATGAATGTCAAAACAGCCTGCCTGGTATAAGGCAATATGATTAACTGAAATGTTCTGAGCATTTGAGCAAAAAGTGATTTAGAACTGTGTAATTGACACTGGGTCACTAACTAACAAACAAACACAGACGCTAAAAAAAAAAAAAAAAAACCACACACACTTTGAAACATGTTTAGTGTTATTTACTATTAACAGCTAGCAGATGACATCACTATAGATGGCATGCACAGAAGTGACCAGGCAAATGAAGTCTAAATGGACATTGCTGAAGATCTCAAAGAAGACAGCAGTCAGGAGTAGGAGCAAAAAGGTGGTAATCAGTGCCTTTCATGGTACCAACCCTAGGAAAGGTTAAATGGATATCAATGTTAGGGCAATTTATCAGTTGTGGAAAAAGACCTTCTGCATAATATTAGCAACAATTTTGGCAAAAAAGGAATTAGCAACAGCGTCTCTTGATTTCACAGAGAAAGTCAGTAGCAACAGAATTGAAGACCATTTGTGAAAGAAGTTCAGTGAGGCCTTTGAGAATATTTTGCAAGGTCTTACAGAGGTAGATACACAGGCAGGAAGATATCAACCAGGCTGCCCTCAGCAAAATGCAAGAAAAAAAAATTAACCTCAACTGCAGGATTCTGTCGAGGAGAGGACTCTGATTTGGAAATCTATTCCTTGTACATACATTCTCCTCAAAAGAGAACATTCTAGAAGCACCATACTGGGTGGATAAGATCTGAAAATATTATAGGTGTTCTTTTTTTGACAATAATATTGCATAGATGGAGGGGCCAGTGACAGAGGATAGTTTCATAATTTTAGAAGATCATGCTTGCTTTTTATAGAAAAAATCTATGCTGGGAAAATATACTGCTCAAAAAAATTAAAAGAACAATTTCTGGGATATTGATCTGGTCAGTTAAGTAGCAGAGGGGGTTGTTAATCAGTTTCAGCTGCTTTGGTGATAATGAAATTAACAACAGGTGCACTAGAGGCTCAACAATGAGATGACCCCCAAAACAGGAATGGTTTAACAGGTAGAGGCCACTAACATTTTTCCTTCCTCATCTCTTCCAACTTTTTTTCCCTAGTTTTTTATTTGGCTATGGTCACTTTCACTACTGGTAGCATGAGGCGATACCTGGACCCTACAGAGGTGCAACAGGTAGTCTAACTTCTCCAGGATGGCAGGCACATCAATATCATGTTCCATTGCCAGAAGGTTTGCTGCGTCTCCCAGCACAGTCTCAAGGGCATGGAGGAGATTCCAGGAGACAGGCAGTTACTCTAGGAGAGCTGGACAGAGCCATAAGAAGGTCCTTAACCCATCAGCAGGACCGGTATCTGCTCCTTTGGGCAAGGAGGAACAGGATGAGCATTGCCAGAGCCATACAAAATGGCCTCCAGCAGGCCACTGGTGTGAATGTCTCTGACCAAACAATCAGAAACAGACTTCATGAGGGTGGCCTAAGGGCCCTACGTCCTCTAGTGGGCCCTGTGCTTACTGCCCAGCACTGTGGAGCTCGATTGGCATTTGCCATAGAATACCAGAATTGTCAAGTCCACCACTGGTGACCTGTGCATTTCACAGATGAAAGCTGGTTCACCCTGAACCCATGTGACAGACGTGAAAGGGTCTGGAGAAGCCGTGGAGAACGTTATGCTGCCTGTAACATCGTTCTGCACGACCGGGTTGGTGGTGGGTCAGTGATGGTCTGGGGAGGCATATCCATGGTGGGATGCACAGACTTCTACAGGCTAGACAACGGCACCTTGACTGCCATTAGGTATCGGGATGAAATCCTTGGACACATTGTCAGACCCTATGCTGATGCAGTGGGTCCTGGGTTCCTCCTGGTGCACGACAATAACCCGGCCTCATGTGGCGAGAGTATGCAGGCAGTTCCTGGAGGATGACGGAATTGATACCATTGACTGACCCCCATGCTCACCTGACCTAAATCCAATAGAACACCTCTGGGACATTATGTTTCAGTCCATCTGAAGCTGCTAGGTTGCACCTCAGACTGTCCAGGAACTCAGTGATGCCTTGGTCCAGATCTGGGAGGAGATCCCCCAGGACACCATCCGTCTCATTAAGAACATGCCCTGATGTTGTCAGGCATGCATACAAGCACATGAGGGCCATACAAAATACTGAGTATGATTTTGAGTTGCTACAATGAAATTTCTGCAAAATGGACTAGCCTGCCGCATTATTGTTTCACTTTGATTTTCAAGGGTGTCTTTGAATTCAGCCCTCTGTAGGTTGATCATTTTCATTTCAATCAAACGATGCGGCATCCTTTCGTTCCTAACACATTACCCAGTCCATATCAGTATAGATATCCAGCTGGATTTTTTTTTCCATTGAGATCTGATGTATTTTCTAAGTGTTCCTTTAATTTTTTTAGCAGTTTAGAACACAGATGCTAGCCAAATTCCATACCTCAGATTCAAAAGGAGAAATGTGTATAATTTACTGTCTGTTAAACTGTATTGTACAAATAGTTGAATGTTTGTGAGAGTTATCCATGCTCACAAAACATCTGGAAAGAGGACTGGCCAAAATTAACAGTATCCTGTATAATGGCCTCTGCTCCTTGCCACAGAGTCTTGCTGTTTACACAGAGAGAAAGAGAGATGCAGAGAGCCGTGTTTGCAGAATTAGTGTTAAAATTAGAACTTAAATTTGAGTGTGGGACTCCCTTTAGGTATTTCTTATATCCTATGAGACTGAAGGTTGCATCTCTACTTTTTATAGATGATGCAGTCTTCTTGCCCTTATCATCATCCCCCACCCACCACCAGTAGGTGGATGGCCCAACCACCAATTTTCCTGGAAGCCCACAAACTTTTCACTATTCCATTGGTCACATATAATTAACGAGCTACAGAATTTAACTTGGAGAATGTAGTTATACGTAGGATTAAGTGGTCAAAATTAAGTAAATGTACATAGTGGCTCTGCCCATTCACCTTGAAATGATGTGGAAGTTAACAATACAAGCAGACCTCTGAGTAGATCATCAACAACAGGGAAATTGTTTATAGTAGTACTGTATTTCTAAAAAACTGCTCTCTAAATGCTTAGTAGTACCCACACATAGATCTGCATTACACTGATTCAACAGAATCTTCAATGGCCTTCAGACTTATTAGATTACACTAACACACATACCCCTCCACCAACAGATAATTTCTTGCTGTGTCAAATTAATATCAAATGGGATTTTTGACTCTTGTAGAAATAGTTTAATTTTAACATTGTAAAGAATTTAGAATAGTTCACTATTGGTTTACAACCAAGATCAGGAAGCCCTATCAAATCTAGCAACTGGACAAGGGAAATTACCAGAGAAGTGAACTGGAGACAAGTTACAACACTGGCAGAGTTGGATGACTTTTTGACTGAACTGAGAGAAGTCTAGTCTTTTTCACACTTTACAGATTCAGCCTGTTTGGGAGAGCGACTTAAATGAAGACACTTCTTAAAAAAATCCAACATTAAGTCATTTCTGGTGTTTCATTGAAGTCCTGGGACAAATCTGAAACCTTTGAAAAAAAATTGTAGTGATCTGATCACAATAAAGTTGAGCTCTTTGTCCTGAAAACAAAGAACTGTGTTTGGCCTTAGGTTACACCATCCCTCCTTTCAAGCATGAGGGTGGCAGCTTCATGTTCCATGTCTGCTTTTCAGTAGGACAAACTAAAAATCTTGCAGCTATCCAGAACAACACAGATGGAAACAAACAGGCAAATCCTTGAAGAAAAACCTACTTGTCATCCAGGTATCTGAGTTTAGGGGAAAAATCATGAAGCTGACCAAAAGCATACTATAGGTCAGGTCAAGTTGGGGAGCATGCACTGGTTCAGTGCCTTGCTGCACCCATCACACGACACAACAGCTCAGGATCCTGTTTGGCACCCCCCCAGGCAGACACGTGGCCCAGTCCCACCCTCCAGCAATGCCCATGTATTTGCTGCAGCCAGGTGTTACATGGGCATCCCCTTGGCCTGGTCCAACTGCTCAGGTCCTCAGCAATGAGGATCCTGGGAGCCAGATCACCCTCGGGGAATCCACAAGGCTGTAGTACCGTAACTGACACTCCCTCACAATGCAGGTCATGAGCAACCGCTCATTCAACACAAAGTAAAATCAGTGATACCCAAGAATTCTCCGAAGAGACAGTACCGAAGGAGTGCAGTCTTCATCTCAGGTCATGGGATAGTGCCCATGTCTTGCAACCATATAGCAAAACAGGAAGCACCAGAACTCAAAGACGGGGACCATCATCTGTTTGCAAAAATATTGGTAGCACCACAAACCCCTTTCAAGTGACCTCATGACTGACCCATGGTCTCCCAATCCATCTACTGACTTCATAGGAAGAGTCACCAGAGAACTGAATGTCATTGCTGAAGTAAACAAACCTCTCAACAAGGTTGACACTCTCTCCAGAGAAAGACACACTGCTGATGGCTGTGTGCAAGAGGTCATTAAAAGCCTTGATCTTGGTTTTTATCCCGGAAACTCACAAGACCAGACACTCAAACTCCTCACTCAGTCCCTCGAGAGCCTCGATCAGAACCCCCATTGACTCCACGAACATCACAGCATCATCGGCAAAGTCAAGATCAGTGAATCTCCCTTCTCCAACAGATGCCCCACAGTCACTGGACCCCACAACCCTGCCCAACACCCAGTCCATACAAGCACTGAACAGAGTAGGAGCAAGAACTCCCCCCTGACAAACCTTTATTATCAACTAGGGGAATTGTCCAACCATAGTCCAGACTAAATCCAATTGAAAACCTGTGGCATTACCTGAAAATTGATATCTATGGACATTTTCCACCTAATTTGTCAGACCTGAAGCACGGGCAAAAATTAAATCTAAATGTGTAAAGCTCACACAGACATACCTAAGACGACACACAGTTGTAATTTCTTCCAATAATGTTAAAAGTTTGGCCTAGTTGGACAGGATATTTTTTTTAATTAAAACAAGAAATTACATTTATAAATTTATTGAATTAAGGAGAATAAAATTTTCAGTGGGATAAAATCCAGTGCTGTAACTGGAACAAACCATGAAAAACATTTCAAAGGGCAAATACTTTCTAAAGGCAATTTAGACATACTAAGTTTTATTTAGCGTTTGTTTTAATGCTATAATAATCTATTCCCGATTTCTGAAGGTCTACTCTGAAACCTTACATGGCCTAGCTTCTTTAAATGACTATTCAATTATACAACAAACTTTGTAGCCTTATGTTTGCAGAATCCTATTTCCCCATCCCTGTGTCTGAAGAACTGGGGTGACAAAGACTTTGCAAATGCTGCCGCTACCTTTATGAGTTTTTCCCATGTGGAGACTGATATAGTGCAAATTAATTTTAAGGATTTAAGTGAAGTACCCTTGTATTCTAAAATTGTGCCATTACTTCTCTAAAACTACATCCTTTAGATAATGTATTGTAGTAGCAGTTACAGCCCATACTTATTTTACCAAATAATTACATACATGAGTATTTTTTAATAAATTCAGTTTATCATTTTACAATAAACATTTTTTTACTACTTATTAAAGTAACACAACAATAAGACAGATGGCAAATTAAAAACCTTACCTCCATCAGAACAAAGAGAGCAGCAAAGAAAAGAAGTGTAGCCCATTCCACTCTGTGTAAAATAATCTCAAAATCTTGAATGTCAACTAGAACTAGCAGCCACAGCGCTCCCAATATGGCGATCCAACCTATACAAAATAGACATCTTACTTCATATCTGTTTAACAGTATACTCGCAAAAAGCAGAAAAAGTACTTTCTGCTTTAAATTAGCAATATCTTCATTCAAAACAAAACATGCAGTATTACCTTTCTCAAAAACCTGTATTCAAAAATATTATGCTGAGAGTTCTTGAAAGAGATATGAATGACAGAAAACATGTTTCTATTGGGGAATTTCTGTGATCTTTAGATTTCATATCAAGACTAACTGTTCTAAAGTTACGACCCTCATTTAATGGACAAGTCTTTTTAGTTTGACATAAGGGGTTAGAAATGCAGGTGAATGAGCCTGTGGTGTCCTGGATAATGGACGATCTGTCAAACAGACCGGAGTTTGTGAGGCTCAAGGACTGTGTCTCTGATATGGATGTGAGCAAAACTGGAGTACCACATGGGACAGTCCTGTCTTCTTTTCTCTTCACTCTATACACCTCCGACTATAAAAACCAGGTCATGTCATTTGCATAAATCTTCAGATGACTCTGTATTTATGGCGTGTATTGATAAGGAGGATGAGAGAGAGTATAGGAGTCAGGTGGAGAACTGTTTCTTGGTTCAGTAAGAACTGTCTGCAACTAAACATCAACACCACCAAGAAACTGGTCATTGACTTTTGCCACACCAAACAGCCTCTACATCCTGTCCCTATTCAGCAAGTGGATGTGGTGGGGGTGTACATCAACAAGTACTTGGGGGTCCATGGCAATGACAGGTTGGGCTGGTCTTGGTAGACAGAGGAGCTATAAAAGAAAAGCCAGAGTAGGTTCTTTTTTCTTAGGAGACCAAGTTCCTTTAATGTGTTATTCAGCAGACATGTGTCAAGAAACACTACTGGGGCTCATTTATACCAACAGCAATATGTCTGCATAATGCCTTACTGTGAACATTGCCAAGTCAGACATTTTCTCTTTTTAATTTTCTTCCATTTTAGTTATTCTGGTGTTTGAGTGTGTTTATGTGTATATTTATTTCTTTAAAAGCCAAATCTATCAATTTTAAACAGAGCTTCTTTTTAAATACTTGAAGTTTGAAGATTGTGACACAGCTTTTCTTCTGGGCCATACAGTTAATCAGCGCAATAGACCAATATTAGAGTTAACTCCACACTGACATCTACTACCAACTCACCACAATTAGCACATAAAGGCAGAGGACATTCTTGTCTAACTACCCAACAATTACTCAAGCATTTCCAATAACTGACACATACCAAAAGAAAATGGTTAATACTTGGCTAAGTGATTTGTTACAATTATTGAAGTATGTTAAAATTGTGAGAAAATAACACTTTTACACTGTTTAAAGTGGGCTACTATTTGTCAAATTCACAGTGTTACAGTTAAACACTTAGATGAATCATTTTCATGTTATTTGAAAATGCAGTTAAAAAGCAATATGAATTGTACAGAACAGAACTGGGTTTACTTGATTTAAACACAACGAAGAAAAAAAAAAATAAGGGAATAATTAATAAATCAAGAAAACCATTTATTCAATCTAAGTGTAAAAAGCAAAAAAGACATGAATTGAAAATGCCATTTGTAAAACATAGTATTAATCAAAAGTACTTAATTACCAAAAAACCTCCTCTTTTCATAGTAAGTAGCACATAAAATCTTTTTTTTTTTGATTTGGTAAAGAAAAATAAGAGGAGAAAAATCACAACACAGCATATAAAATGGCTGTGCAAATGAGCGTTTATTTTCTTAACTTTATCTTGGCCCCCTCTTTGCATTCATTACATCAAGGTGGTTTCATAGGGAAATTGTCACATGTACATAGTACAGTGAAATTTTTACCTTTATGCCTATTACTTTTAAATTCAAATATAAGTTTTGGAAAAAAGGCTATTAAAATTAAAATAATCTTGTGTATATGTGATTGGAGTTTCATGTTTATTCTGTGGCACTAGAAGAAACCCAATAATCACTTAATTCCCCAACACTGATGCCTACAAACATACAGTATATTGCTGCTCCTTTCAATGAATGCTGATGACAGGAACAAACTGGCATTAGCTTTTGTATCTTGTAATGCCCCGACATTCACTTATAACAGTAGTAATTCAATGCTGCTTCACATGCATAACATAATGGGGAGAGAGTGGTTGACAGTTGCAATAAGATTTTGGATTCCACAGTGGTTGGTGTGGATTGAAATTGTCAGAGATTAGTGCATTTTATTTAAACCTTTGAACAGATAAAACAGTTCAAAGAGAGGACGTAGTAGGCCTTACTTTAAAAATGTTTACATACATACATACATACATACAAACAGTATATATATACTTTCTAATCCATTTTACAGATTCTATATATATAGCATTACAATTTGTAAAGAAGTAATCAGTATTGATTTCCCCATATTCCTTTTTATAATGGCTACATTCTCCCAAGAAAATTAGCAATAAGACTGTAATAACATTTGATTTTCATTCTTCTAATCAGCCCCTAAGGAACCTTCAGAAATCAAGGGGAAAAAATGTACTACAGGGGCTTTTCAGTTTAACACAGTTTATAGGGTACAATAGACAAGATGAAGTAGACTCATTTATTATTTAGGATTATGTGACAGTTGCAAAATGTAGTTCACACTATAAAGTTTTATGTACTGTAAAATCAGGTACATATCCATGCATTATTAATAAAGATAGTCATTTACATTTTAACAAACTCCAGCAGCTAATTTCTTACACATTGGAAAGAAGAATGATTTGTAGTAAAGACCCACTACTGAACAACAACACCATTTTCCTAGATACAAATGTTTTTTTTTCCCCTTATATTTAAATGCTGACCTGATATACCATTAAGGTAAACTAACACAAAAGCATACACAAATAGATTTATATAGAAACACATACTTGGAAGGATAAATATTCTTTAGGAATCAGATCTTTGAGTCCTGTATTATGGTGCAATTGTTTTTTTTGTACATTTTTGCATATTTTTTATTAATCTTAAAAATTACAACACATTCATTTAGGATCAGACTATGCCATTATATAAAAAATATATATATATATAAAATCTTGGGTCGAGACTGATCATCTCAGAGAGACACTGACGTCACGCAAGACTAGAACATTACAACCTTACAGTAGGAAGCAAGACCCATGAGATGGTGACTTTTGCACGTCACGCCCTACTTACAAATAATTGAAAACAAGTTCACGGAAATCTGACCTCCCAGTTGTTGGAATACTTTTAGCAGACACACTTCATGTGCTCCCAGCTCTTAAAAATGTTGTATGTTCTAGATGGCACATGAATAACTAAGCGAAAGCGTTGGCAAGAAAAAAAGGCAAAAAAGGATGCACAAGAGAATAATAATAATCTATGTGCAAATTCAGAAAACAGGGACAATAATAATCAGCCCAGACGAAGTGGAATTGAAAAGCTCATAGGTCAAATCTGGGTCAGAAATAAGACTTCATAATGACGTTCAAAAACATTGGCATGATACACATGCAGAGCAGATTAGAGATTATGAAAGCAGTGGAAATAGAAAAGGCTCAAAAAAAAAAAAAAAAAAAACAACTTTGATGTGATACACATGCAGAGCAAGTTAAAGAATATGAAAGTAGGAAAAATTGAAAGTATCAAAAAAAGATAAAGATTACATTAGCACAAACAAACGGAATTTACTCGGTGAAATAACAGAACAGCAAAAAGAGATTGAATATATGGACATAGGTGATATGTCAGAAGTATGTAGATATTGTAAGGTTTTAAAGTCGGAGACCTATAGATTGGCTAATTCCTGTTGCAATCAGGGAAAAACAGTGTTCCCTCCCAATGAAGAGGTGTATCCGCGAGAATTAAAAGATTTGTTGTTTGGTGAAAGTGAAATCCACAAACACTACAGGCAAAATATCCACGTCTACAAAAATTTTTTCGTATTCACATTATTCAATGCACAAAATGTAGTTTTACACAAAAATGGACTATACACTATGAGAATCTGTGGTCCCGCAACAGTTAAAGCTATAACAAGTTTAATTTTGATGAAACCACAATTTGGTCAGGTGTATATTTATGATAACGAAGTAACGATGCAACATAGAAACAAAAACGGTGTTCGGTCAAATCAGAGCATACATTTACACGATCGAATTTAAAAAACATGGCTTACCTCACATGCATTTATTGGTTATTTTGCAAAATATATTATTAACTGCTGATGATGTAGATAGATTTGTCTGTCCTAAAATTACTTACAGAGAAACCTATCCTGTATTATGGTACAAAGTCATTAAACACATGTCTCACAGACCACATTTAAAAGATTCAGTATGTTGGGACTCAAAAGAGAAAAAATGTTAAAAGAAATTTCAAAAAGCATTCGTTCAAACAACAGATATGACTAGTGCTGGCTTTCCCGATTATCGCCGAAGAGATAATCTTCACGAACAACACACTTGTCATGGAAAGAAAGATGGTAAAATTGTGGTGATCGATAATTCAATGATTGTACCATATAACCCATATTTGCGCAAACGATTCCATTGTCATATTAATGTTGAGTATTGTGCATTGGTTATGAGTATTAAGTACATCTACAAGTACATTCATAAAGGGCATGATAGAGTATGTGTGAATGTATCCAAAGAACAGTCTCAGGACGAAGTTCAAGCATATTTAGCATTTAATGGAATTGCCAATGCACGGTCGAAGTCATTCTGTTGAATTATTACCGATTCATTTACCAGGTCAGAATAGGATTACATTTAAAAAGGGCGAAGAAGCAGAAGCTTTAAAGGCAGTGAAAAATAGAAAAACAAAATTGATGGCTTATTTTGAACTTAATTAAACAAACGTAAATGCAAAAGCATATACGCATGCGCAAATGTGTTTGTATGTATGTATGTATGTATGTGTGTGAATGCATTGTCACAGATGTCTGGGGTTCTTACCTGGCCGGGATGCCTGGAAGGACCGGAAAGAGTCATTAAGAGCTTCTGGGTCATGAGGGGGCAACCGCCCTGGAGCAGGAGAGGACCACGAGAGAGGAGGAGAGACTTTCCAACTCATTGGGACCCGTGGCCACCACCAGGGGGCGCCTTAAGCCTCCTAGAACCCAGGAGAACTTTACTTCCGCCACACTTGGCAAGATGGCGGAGGAACCTGCCAGTGACGCCTGGAGTGCTTCCGGTGCAAAGGGCAGCACTTCCGCCACACCAGGAAGTGCTGCCGGAAGATCGTCACCAGCCACCTGGAGCACATACGGGCGGGAATAAAAGGCGCCGCCTCCTAACAGTTGGGAGCTAGAGTGGGGAGCAGGATGAAGCTCCCAGGAGGAGATTGGTGGCCAAAGACTGAAGAGAAGGTTTATTGGGGAGATTTAATTGCCGTGTGCATTGTGTGGTGTTTAGAACTGTAAACTTGGGTTAATTTGGGAGGAATAAATGTGTGACTTTTATAAAGATGGGGTTTCCGACTGGTGGTGTCCGGGCTAGTCTCACAGCATCTAACTAAGCAGTTACTCAGACATTAAAAAGATAAGCTAATTAATGTTATGTGTGGTATTTTATTAGATATATAAAAAAAACTATGCATAGAATTTTAATTATGCAGATGGATTTAAATGTAAAGTTTTGCTTCTAGAGAAATAATTGTTTCCAGTCTCCTTGGGGTGCGTTCAGCCCCCATCTTCACAACGGCAAGTAGCACAGTAGGGGAACCGAGATATGGGTGGTGGAGCCCCCTAGTGTGTGTGTGTATATTATATATGAATGATAAATAGAATATGTATGCTGTGCATTACACCTAATTTTTATCTAACATGCCCCCAGTTAAAGTTATGCTTGCTGTATATGCTTAGATTAAATATGCATGAAGTTTCAAATCAATAAATATTTAACACCAGGCCAAAGTGCAAACATGTTAAAAATACCAATCAAAATAAAATGGCAGCATCTGCACTAGCAGAAAGGCACATATATAATGCTACAATTTATTTGAACTTTCAATAGCCTTAACAGTTTAACAATGTATCCGAAATTAAAGAATAAATTAATACCTAAAAAAGGTAGTACAACATGGGAGCAGTTTAGCGCTGCTGCATCAAACTTTCAGCATCCTAGGATATGAATCCCCTGCTCCATCATTGTCTACTTGGATTTTTCAGGCTTCCTACATGTTTATGTGGATTTTGCTCCTTTCTCTGCATTTTATTCCCCATATCACAAAAACATCTGTGTTACACTGATTAGCAATTTTAGGCTGGCTATGTATGAGAAGAGTGGTATCGCTGAATTCCAAGGCTGATTCATTGCTTTCGTTTGTTGCTGTCAGGACAGATGCCAGTCCCCCATGACCCTGAATTAGATTAAGCATGTATGTATAAAATTTTTGAAACCCATGTTTAATGTAAATAATTTCACATATAAATACATAATTGCTCAGTATTGACACAAAGTTAATGCTTTATTTTTATGGCATACCTGTACAATTCTTTGACGCCCGTTTGAGACTCATTTACACTTCCGTGTTTAACTGCATTTTTTTTTTTCCAGCTGTAGCACCCCCAGTCTAATGGTTCTATTTATTGCTCTCATTCACATATCATGGAGAAGCAGTGCATTTCCTTCATAATTGTATTTAATAATGTGAGTAGAAGCAACATTTTCCACACAACAGTGCATCAAAACACACCTTTATGCACATATACTGTGTTTTCTCAACAGAAAAATTCACTATACCGCAAGTCCCCTACCCAGGCTGTAACCTAACCTTCCGGTTTCATGATTTCTGCAGAAAAAAATTTAAGGATTTCAGTGCTCTCCAAGCACAATGGATTTCAGGATTCCTTTTCTATCTCCGATGCATCTTTAGGATTGTAATTGCCAAAAATGTAACTGTAAATGGTAAAATGGGGTTTACTACCAGAACAATTCTGTCCATTCAACAAAATTGCTAGTTGACACAAACATTTATTGATTCATTTTCCATTTCAGTACTAAACAGCCAGAAGCATGCAAAATTACTACATTTAAATGCTTCTAGACAAATTAAAACACTTTCCTTGTGTCAGTGCTGACCATCATTAAAGGGACTGTTTATAGTTATTTTTTCCTTAGCAACATTTAAGACTGGTAGTGTACATTTCCAGTAAATCAACGAGGAACAGATTGCATGAATATTTTGTTTAAACTGAATCATTTACAATAGAGCAAAAGAAACCACACAAGAATGCAAAAGTTCTATGAGAAGAACAAGGAAGAGTTTAATCAGAATTCTGAGCCATTATGCGATATGTGGATTCAATACCCATGCAACAAATAATTTTGCAGAACTGTCACTAAAACAATCTCATGAGCACAATACTGACCTAAAATGATTTGGGCCAGAATAAGAAACACTAAAGGTAAAAAGTTAAAAAAATAAACTTCTAATGGCTAAAACAGAAAAAAGTAAAAAAAAATTAAACAAAGCTGTCACTTGAGAAATATCAGTGTTAAACTACAATGTAAGTCTTCAAAACTCCAAGTATATATTTACTCTTGTTTTTGGGGGTTGCAGCTTAAGTGAACTTTTGAACAAAGATATGTCAATTGAAGGATTCTGGTCTAAAATATTTAAAACAAAATTATGTATACTTTTTAAAATTCTATGGAAAGACAGGCATTTGGCTAATCATAACTAAAATTAAGTGAAGAAACAAGGGCATGAAATTACAAAGAATTAGTAATAAGAAAATATGATAATGTATTTTATATAGTATTAGCATTAAAAATAAATGGTAAATGCTAAAAAGGATTACAGAATCACTCCAAAACAGAATGCTTTTCTAAGGGTAAAGACAGTTAAGAATAAATGGGTGGTTTGGAACAAAGTTCTACTGGAAGGCAATTTTTAAAAAGCGAAATTTAACAAAATAAGCATTCAATCCTGAGCAAGGAGGAGAGGGGCAGAAACTGCACTAGTGCTGCTAAATTATTGTAAGGCCATTTTTTTCTTTAATTAATTTTTATCTACATCACAGTAGACAGTCAATAGAGCACTGATGTCAGGATAGGCATCTTGCTGTAAAAATTATGGTGAAACCTCTATTGGAGAAGTCTACTCCAAAAAAATAAATAAATAAATAAAACAAAATTACTAAGGGGGAGGAGAACAGCTATATGCCATGTAGGCAATAAAGGTACCTTCTTATAATTTTGCTTTACTATCTAAACTCTCAACCACTCCCTAAGATTATTGGGCCTATATTTTTGTAAAATTCCAATTCCAAGAAAAGTTGACACTGTGTAAAATGTAAATAAAAACAGAATGCAATGATAGACATTTTACTATTTCATGAAAAATACTAGCTCATTTTGGATTTGATGGTAGCAACAAGTTGTTTTTTTTTGGAGGAGGGGATTTTATTAATTTTATTAAAATCAAATAACATTCCATACAAATAAGTCAAGTTTTACAAAAGTGGACACTGGCAAGATCAGGGAAAAAAAAAACAAAAAAAACAAGCGGTTACTGATTACAAGCACAATATGTTATGCAAATGAATATTAATAATATAAATAATGTTACATCCGTGCCACAATGTTTTCTGAAATGTACTATACAGGTCATAAAATGAATAATCCCAAATAGCATATATACTTATGTCTCTGTTTTTGTTTTTTTTTTGTTTTTTTGACATCATAGACCATAAGATGCATACTAATTCTGCGTGAGCAGGAACACTTAATAAAACTGAATAAAAAAACAATCAAGCGACGGTGAGATATGAAGAAGGCAGATTCACCAGCGTTTGTGTGTCAGCTTCTATCCCACCAGATCAGAGAATGTCCAGTTCCATTGCCTCAAAACACCACTCACATCTACAGTTATTCCCAGTTTCAAATAAAAACTAACGGCGTCAGATCCCTAGGGCGGTAGTATGTATCATGATCGTGACTGAGAGAATAAAAGTGAAAATAAAACGGTAACTTTCACAAGTACTATAAATGTACACTGTCTCCTACAGACACAAACCAAATGTATATGTGTACTGTATAATATTAACAATAAGAGCAGCTCACTACTGAAAACAGCAAATATAGGAGGGAGCTGGGATCGAACCCGGAACTCTTGATCACAAGTCAGCAAATCTTACCGCTACGCCATGGAAGCTATTGTGTTATCCTTGAACCTTTTGTGAAAGTGTTTATTTGATCTTTGGACTTCAGGCTTCACACATTATATAGTTTATGCCAACATTTTGTCATTTACTACTAAAACATGAAAAACGTATAAACGGAACACACATGAAATGCATGTGTTCCAAATAACGATCTATTTCCACTCTAAAACTCCAGCACTTCCAGATAATTAATCAAGGCATGAGCTGGGAAAACTTTGTGCATGTTCTGCGGCTGTAGGGGGATTGAATAGTAGGCTGCTTGCTGCTTGTCTTTATCGGCACATTTACAGGACAAAAGACGCTGATGGAGTGGTGCAAACAGATTTAAGGTGGGCTGGATCAAAAATATTTTTTCGTAGGCTCTGGTAATTCTAGTGTTAAGTGAGTGAAATGTATCACTTTTGTGGTATGTCATTAAAACACTCAAAAATGTTCCTTTAAATTCGACAATAAAGTGGGTTTAGGGTTAAAAGGACATTTTAGAGTGTTGTTTGTGCAACTCTGAACCTAATACATGGCAAAAAAAAAAAAACACAGCAGCAATACTACACACAACATGTCTGTCCTCCCCCAAAGAGAGGGTCCTTATACATACAAGGGATATGATTAAGCCTAATGTTATTTTTATTACAATAAAATACACATTCATTTTAAAAAACATTTTAAAAGTCCAGTCATACCAACTTAAATAGCATTATCTTCTTTTAATTTGAACATCTAGTCTGAAAGATTGGTTCACACAAATATAAATCCACTTAAAAATGTTATGATAAAACAACAGCCTACCTTTTGGTGATACATATGGCATACCAGCCCATCGCATGACAAATTCCCAAATAACCTCTTATATTTGACTAACAGCATTAATACAGCAAACGTTTGGATTCCCAATTTTTCATTCCCCTTCATTTGTATATGTATGCCTGACGTGTGCATTTCCGGTCCCTGAATACACAAGTAAACCTATCCTCAATTACATTATAAGAAATAAATGTCAAAATCATCTTTCAGTTTCCTTTATTCCAGCCACATACCGTTATCTGTTGTATTAATGAGCTGTAGAGCTTTCTGCCTTACTGGCTGTAACAGAAGTTGGAACATTTTAATACTGATTGAGTTTGTGGCTCATGAATTTCAGACAAATTTGAGACCTTGACAATTCCTTGACATTTTTTGGCTGGCTGTTGGTAGAGATTTTCCAGCAAAGATGCAGTAGCATCACACTTAAATGAACACAGCTAACAGCATGGTTTCTGCTCACTATTGGGGTGATGTGAAAATTCAATGCTGACTTGTTACATTTTGCACTTGTATTTTTTCCCTTTCACTATTAAAAACTTAATTATTCACGTTTCCCTCCAACAAGACCTATATCCAACTAGTAATCTCATTAAATTACTAGTTGATAGCCTCCTGTTAACATCATGTTTTTTTCAGTGGATGTGATTGATAACATTTAAAGTCATTCTTATTTTCTAAATTCTGTTATGCAGACGTGCACCATATAATCTATATCCAGATATTATTATAATAAAGCGCATAATTCTTTAAATTTATATAGTGCTTTTCTTACTTAAAGTGCTTTTCATGTCTCACAACCATATAGCAAGACAGGAAGCACTAGGACTCTAAAGACTCGGACCTTTGTCCTTTTGTATAGATATTGGGAGCGCCACACACCCCTTTCCAGCAACCTCATGACCACTCATGCTCTCCCAATCCGTCAACTGACTTCACAGGAAGAGTCACCAGAGACATGAATGTCTCTGCCAAGGTAAGTAAACCTCTCAACAAGGTCAACACTCTCTCTGCAAAAAGACACACTGCTGATGACTGTGCCCAAGAGGTCATTAAAGGCCTGGATCTTGGTTTTTATCCAGGACACTCGCAAACCCAGACACTCAGACTCCTCACTCAGTCACCCCAATCAGAAGCTCCATTGACTCCGAAGATCACAGCATCATCAGCAAAGTCAAGATCCATAAATCTTTCTTCACCAACAGATGCCCCACAGCCGCTGGACCCCATGACTTTGCCCAACACCCAGTCCATACAAGTATTGAACAGAGTAGGAGCAAGAACACACTCCTGACGAACCTTAGAATCAACTGGGAAAAACGCAGAGGTCCTGCCTGTACTCTGCACAGCACTCACAGTACTAGTGTACAGGCGGGCCATATCATCCAGCAACGTTGAGGGGATCTCACAAACCCTCAGGATGTCCCAGAGGGCAGCTGGATCATCTGAGTCGAACTCTTTGCAAAAATCGACAAAGGCTGCAAAGAAACTCTGCCAATATTCGCGTTTGCGCTCTATGAGAACCCTCAGTGCCAGGATGCGGACGATGGTAGACTTCTTAGGCGTAAAACCAGACTGTTCCGGTTGGTGGTAGGTGAGCAAGTGATCACGGATCCTATTGAGGAAGGCCCTATCAAGGACCTTACCCGGCACCGAGAGTAGTGTTATCCCCCTGTATTTGCTGCAATCCAGGTGATCACCCTTCCCTTTCCAGATACGGACGACAAGTCCCGTTTTCAGTCAGTTGGGATGATGCCAGTCTCCCAAATGGAAGCAAAGATTGCTTGCAATGCCAGGAGGTCAGCCTTACCACCATCCTGGAGAACTTTAGTGGCATCATATTAGTGGCAGATGAAATTTAATATCAGTAAATGTAAAGTATTACATGTATAAAGTAAAAATGTGAAGCTTGAATAACAATGGGAGGTCTGAAAATCAAAAGTACACCTTATGAGAAGGATTTAGGAGTCGTAGTGGACTCGAAACTATTGACTTCTAGACAGTGTTCAGAAGCCATTAAGAAGACTAACAACGTTAGGTTATGTACTCTGCTCATCATACTAGAAGTTCAAGGTGGTTATGCTCAAGCTTTATAATGCACTGGTGAGGCTTCATCTGGAGTAATGTGTGCAGTTTTGGTCTCCAAGCTACAAAAAAGGACATAGCAGTCCTAGAAAAAGTCCAGAGAAGAGAAACTAGGCTGATTCCAGTGCTACTGGGGATAAATTATGATGAAAATATTAAAAGAGCTGGAGCCTTTTCAGTTTAAGCAAAAGAAGATTAAGAGCAGACATGACTGAAATGTTTACAATTATGAAGGGAATTACAGTGGATCAAAGACTGAGCTCATCAAGAACACGGGGACATAGTTGGAAACTACTTAAGGGTAAATTTTGCACAAACAGTAAGTTTTTCTTTACTTGGAGAACCACAGACACATGGAATATGCTACCAAGTAGTGTGGTAGACAGTGGCATTTTAGGGATCTGCAAAACTCGACTTGATGTTATTTTAGAAGAATTAAGTGCATAGGAACAGGGACCTTTATTGGGCTGAATGGCCTATTCTTGTCTAGATTATTCTAAAATTCTTCAAAAAAAAAAAAAAAAAAAAAAAATTGGAAGAAGAATGACAGCCATGTGCCCTCCAGTACATATAAACTGCTGGTAATTGCAACTGGATGGATTTGGCAAGTGTGAGGCAAATTACAGAAGCTTATTATGTGATAGGATAAAGAAGAATGACAGCTCCGGCCTCCACAAAATTATCAGGGATTGTATCTTTCTTACAGAAAAAACATCAAGAAGGTGACAAGGCTTCTGAATGTGATTTTTTTTATATTAATCAAATTACATAGTAGAAATCTTTTAAAGATGTCTGGCATTTAATTTAGAGATCCATTATTGTTAACATTTAAATTAAAACATTCATCTTGCCCCCATACTTTTCTAATACTAAGACAGTATCATAAGCTGAAGAAATCAACAACAAGTACCCCTTAATACAGAATTTATGTGCATCAATTCAATTTTTCCAACATTATATTTTAGATTTATTATACAGTGTTATTGGTATTTCATTTACCCAACTAATGCAAACTTGTTTTCTGCCATTAAAAACCAGTAACATAATAAATCTGCTCATGGTACAGTTTAATTTCTTGTAATTTAGTACACAGATATATGTCCTGTAAACATAACAATGCATTTTGTCACCATTTGTGTGTTAATTAGCACAAACCCACAAGAAAAGCTGAACTAAAGCATTAAATCAAACACCTTCAGTTTCCTTCATTTTTATAAATACTACTGTATCTGGTCATATAGTAAGTGAAAATTTACAGCTTGATAAGCAAGTGGGTCAAAGGTTTAATTCAATATTCCTACTGTTTAGGAACCTACATACATTCTAAAAATAGATTTAGTACTGATGCCAATGACCTACATAGTTAGAAATGCAGTTGGCATGCTTATATTAATTACTGAAGCACATATTTGCTTGAGTATTTTATGCTTGAGTGAACTGTTTTCTTGGGGGCATCCATCAATCCATTTCATTCATTATCTTTTTTCAAGTCAAATTTACATGGAGCAATCCCTGGGAGACAATTATGAATTGTATAAATTTTGTCAAACAGTCTTTTTTTTCTTTATTAGAAATCCTACTACTTAATGCTTGGGAAAGAATTAGGAATAAAAATGTCAAGTTACATCCCAAGACATTCAGACCTTGAAGAATCTCTCAGAATGCTGGACAATACTGCCTGATTTTTATCTTAGCAAAAATAAATGGCAGAACAAATGCACACCTTGTGTTAATAATACATTTCAAGTGCCTTGCAACCAGCAAACATTTTTACAATGTTAGTAGCTATGTGGACAGTAAAGAGTCAGCAATTGTATTTAATGATCTTATTTTTCAAAACAGCTTGGCATAGAAGGAAGATGAGAATCAAGGCTTACGCATAGATTTAGATGTATATGCTTTAAATATGCAACACGATAGAGTGATAAATGCTGTCTCACAGCTCCAGGAGACTGCTCAGAACCTAGCCTGGTCAATGGGTGCCTACAGTTTGCAGGTCCTTTCATATCAACATGGATTTTCTTTGGTACCCTGGGTTCCCTCCTACATTTCAAAGGCATACAGATAAGGTCTAAATTCTAAAATTGTAAAGTCTAAATTTTCATTCTGTGACTCTGTGTGCACCCAAGCATATCCTAAAATGGACAAGTATCACCACAAGGGCTGTTTCTGCCTGATGGTAAAAATTGCTAAGATGAGCTCCAGTGACCACAAACCAGAATCAGAAAATTAACTTAATGCAAATGAAGAGTGCAACTAAGAGAAAAAAATATGTTAAATATTGAATTATTTTGTATAAGGAGGAATCTGTTGGGCACTAACTGAATGCATTGTATTTCCGGGACTTGTGATATTTTGTATAGTTGTAGTATACTTTTTAGCCAGCTTCATTGTTATAATAGATTTTACAATATCCAAACACAAGTAACTTATAACAGGGTTACTTTAGTGCATTTCAATGGCTTGGAACTAAAACATTTAGGATAGGCCACACAATCCATTAAGAGCTTTTGGTTAGGATTTAAATAATTAATCAAAAAAATGTTATAAATAAGCCTATACAAGACTTATGAATCATTAACTGATGCTTAATAAGATCATATGAAGCTCTCATATTCATTAGTATCTTAACTAAAATATCATAAGCTCTTAAGATTGCACACTGCCCAGTGACAAAGAACTTTAGTAATGCACTGTAAGCATTACTAAACCATTGTTAGAGTCTTATTAGATAACAGTATGTAAATAATTGATGCAAGTAGTAGTATTAGACAGAAACTTTCAAATGGATGATCAATGACTTTAAATCCCGCCGCCAAAATAGGATTTATGAAACATGGTGTTTGAAATTTACTTACATAGCTAACAATGCTATGTCATTGGCAAAGTCTAAATCTGTCAGTCGGGTACCTTGTTTCCATAAAATGGCAATATTTGGTTTGTCCCTTGCATTCTTCATGACGAAATCGATGTCAAAAAGAAATAGAAAAGGTGATAAAATGCATCCCTGTTTCATGCCTATGTCGATCTTGAAGAAATTAGATACATTAGAAATGTATACCCCCATACACAAATTATAAATTGAGATTTATGCTCTTACCCCCGAATTATGAAGTATGATACCTATGCCGCTGTAACTTCATGTAACTTAATTTTAAAAACACCCGATTCAAAACTAATAATAAGAACCTCATTTAAAAATATACTTCTCTTGCTTGTAATACATAGCCAAGCAAGTGCGAACCTTTGAGCACTTATTAAAATAATTTGAACAGGGCCCATCGTTCATATCAAAATATACTAAGGTTGTAAGGAATGTTATCAAAATATGTAAGTGCTTGCTTATTTTTTTAACACTAGAATCCCTGAAGCCTACAAAAATATACATAATGCCAGGCCACATTAAATTCCCTCGCATCTCCTCATCAGCATCTTGGTTTTGCACATGTGTCAATCAGCACTGGCAGCCTTCTCACTAATCTCCCAGGAGGATGTTTCAGAGGACTTTGAGGTTGGAAATCATTCTCGAAATGTCAGATTATTACATGATATGGTGAATGGAAGTTAGTTAGTCTATTCTGCCCCCAAAAATGTCTGCTCCTTCTACACAATATTTTACTGAATCAGAATATATTATGACAAGTGAGTCAATGTCTTGCACTCCAAAACACGAGGCTGAGTCTCAGTACTTTAGCAAAACCAGCTTTATTCAACTTGAAACAGGAACAGCAGGGTTATTTTTTGCAGCGGGAGCTACCACTCTCCTATACATAGACACAGCAAACAGGCATATTAGGGACTAGGTCAGTGGCCAAGTTATACTGTTCCCTGGATTTAAGATGTCCCTTGCATCACCCATCAGCGACAGGCGCGTATAGTGCAGTCTCGATCAGCTTGTAATTGTTTCCGCTGCAACTGAATAATATGATAGCTACAGTACTATGAGAGTTCCTTTATCACTCCCATTGCCTTTGACTAGTCTGACTGCCTTTTACAAACCCTGTGTAGAACAGCCACTCAGGGTGAAGTGGACTAAAAACGAAAGTGTCCTTTGCAGATGTTCATAAATTTGAAAACTTACTAGATATTAAAATTGTCATCTAGGACAGATGCCCAAGAAATGGGAAATTTTAAAAATTTGAAAACTCCCGTGGTACAAACCCTGAAACTTTTTTTAGGTTTTTGCATTATAACCATTGTTACAGTCTTTTGAATCTAAAGGGTTTTCTGGGTGTAAAATAAACACTTGCGTGACTGCTGTTACACAGGCTACCACTCAACTCTTAACCATCACTGTGAAAGACACTGCAACATTAATTTTTCTCCCGATTGCAGACCAACCCCAGAAGAGATTATCAAGTGTGTTGATTGTAACCGTTACTGTAGTTCCCAATTTTGTTTTTTACAACACACCATTCCAAAATTTAACGAAAAGACCAACAATATGAAGTGGCTTGTAACACTGAAAAAATGTGTTCCCTGTTTTAAAAAAAATGCTACCTCAAAACCCCATAAAATGTAGCTGCAAGGAATGCAGCATTTGTAAATTAAAAATGAGGTAGAAAGCATCAATGCTTTATAGAAACTTTGAAGCCTAGGGAATTGTGTGAAAAATGTGTTTTATGATTTTGAAATTCGACAAGAAACAGGAATACACATTCCAAATTATGTATACTGTATGTCCTTGCATGGGAAAATCTTGGTTCTGTGCAGAAGATGATTTACACCAGTTCTTTGTCAGATACTACCAAACCAAGTATCAAGGTTATACATTCAAGGCACACAATTCAAAAAGGTTATGATCAGTACATTTTAATGAAGTATTTGATTGAAAATGGAGTAAACTCTCAGGATCAGTTACATTTTATTGATTCACTGAACTTTTTGCCAATGTAGTTGGAATGCCATGCCTAAAACCATGGGGTTTGAAACTGAAAAGGGATATTTCCCCCATTTCTTCCCAATGCAGCTGAAAATTAGGATTAAAATCAGTCCCTATACTGAGACTGAATCCTATGGTATGCAGAGCTTGATAACAAAAGAAATTTAGAGACAAGGTCATCAAAATCGACCGAATATTGACTCATTTCAATGTATGACTCTAACCTCTCTGTGTATGGCCATGTACAGGCAAAACTGCACACTGCCAAAAATCTATCAATTTCCTTCTGACCATTAACTCTGTAGTCATAAAAACTATTCAAACACCTCTATTCAATGGCTAATGTATCTCTGTCAGACAGAAAAGTTAAACATTCAGCATTCTCTAATCCTTGGGAAGGTAAAGGAGGATTAGTTTTATGTTGACGGCTATTAAAGAGTTAATGATGTTCCGACAGCCTTTGAGTTTGCTGGCTGCTTTTACCATGGCTACCCAGAATGCTATGATTTAAACCGTACCCATCCTTTAATTTGCCTGACTTGAGCGGTTATGTATCAAAAGTTAATGCGTAAATTGAAAATACTTTTGGATCAAATTTAAGCTCGTAATATGGGAGCATGAATGGGAGACGATGAAAACAACATGACCTAAAGCTACAGGTTTTGTCAAAACATTGCAATTTCCCCTAACGCATAAATCCGCGGGATTCTTTGTTCGATGGCTGTACAAACACCATAATATTGTACCACAAGGCTGAGAGCAATTTACATATTCACTATTACAATTGTACTAGTCTGTACCGTATCTATACTAATAAAAGGCAAAGCCCTCACTGACTGACTGACTGACTGACTCATCACTAATTCTCCAACTTCCCTTGTAGGTAGAAGGCTGAAATTTGGCAGGCTTATTCCTTACAGCTCACTTACAAAAGTTGGGCAGGTTTCATTTCGAAATTCTACGCGTAATGGTCATAACTGGAAGCTGTTTTTCTCCATTTACTGTAATGGAGATGAGCGCGAAAGCCGTGGGGGCGGAGTTTCGTGTGACATCATCACGCCTCCCACGTAATCACGCAGTACGTAGAAAACCAGGAAGCGCTTCAAAAAGCGCTGAAGAAAACATGCATTATATAATTGAGAAGGCAGCGAAACAATAAGAAGTGAGCGAGTGACATATACAACCACATTCATGAGTGCTGCTACTACGGAAACAAAGCACGGTGTAAACCTAAACTTTAAATTAAGTTCATAGACAGGCTGCCGCTGGCGTTTGTAATTTAGTGCCTGCCCATATAAGGCCGTCCGTCAGCGGCAATCCAGTAGAAAACACTGCCACTAAATATTCACGGGTGAAGGACTGTGCTTATGCAGAGGAAGATGAGATGGTCAGGGTGGTGTTTGGCACAAACTCAGCGAAACTGCGAGAGAAACTTTTAAGTGCCGGGTCTTAGCTGACATTACATACAGCCATGGACATAACACGAGATGGCACCAGCACAGCTGGGAACCTTCGATGCAAGAACACCAAGCGGCTCACATGAACTGACGCAGTGCACAGACAAAAAGCAACAGTTCCAAAGAGCGCTGAACAAAAACAGAATTACACAATTGAGAAGGCAGCAAAAAAATATGAAGCGTCTGATACATACAAGCATATTCATAAGTGCAGCTACTGCAGAAACAAAGCACACGGTGGAAAAAGTGAATGTCCCGCTAAAGGAAGACAGTGTAAAAAAAAAAAACCCATGCATGCAGTGTGTCACATCTCAGATAAAGAGGAAGACGAGCTGTTTATTGATGCAGTAAGAAACGAATCGATAAATGAAACCTCTTATCTTTACAACGATTGACAAACACGGAATGTAACTTGAACACAACACATCGTACAAATACGACCCTGATTGAAACAATTAATGATAATCGAATCCTTGATGACAGCAACACTCAATAACACTCACAAAACAATTACTGTATATTGACAATCATGTTACGTTATTTTTAAAACGTTCCCTTTTCTTTTTCATAGCTTCTTTAACACACTACGTCTCCGCTGCGAGTATATATATATATACCCCGATCTACATACTCTCAAATAGATAAGCCACACACCGTGGCGCAATTGTAGAGGCTTCGCCTCTATTGCCTACATCCGAGGTTCGATTCCCGAGAGGGGATGCACTGAGTATGTACGTGCGCTTCTCGGTTCATTTTAACCTCGCATCTCCTTGGTTTGAGACGTATGAAAAAATATGCGGTTAACGCAGAATCATGTTACGTTATTTTTAAAATCTTTCCTTTTCTTAGCACAAGCACAGCTGAGAAGCTTCGATGCATGTACTCCATAACAAAAAATAACGCTTTTAATCACACTTTCAAATCCAAGCAAAGGGGAACTTTTGTCAATGCATGATTTTCTGGTACATCGATTACACTGATGCACACATCACAGCTACAAAAATGTTAGAGTCGGAATGAAGCGCGTTCCTACGACTGATCGGAGGAAAATTTCATTTCAAAAAACTACCCGAGCGAAGCCTTGATAAAAGCATGGTTTTGTGCACACTGAAAAGCAAGCAAAATTAGATGCATTACAGAAAGCGGACTTTGTGGCTCTTACTGGGGATCACTGGACTTCCGTGACCATTAGTAATTCTAATTACATCTAATTACAAAATGTTCAATGATCACACTGTTTTAGCCTAATGTACAAAATAATTTTGGCTAAGGTTACTCAGAGTTTAAAGATTAAGTTGGTCACATTACCTTTTATGTTTCTGACTTATTTTTTTTAAGAAGAAAAACTGCACTTTATGTTGAAATTTTGGTTATTATTATTTAAAGACAATACCATTCTGAAAATGTACTTAAAGTACTTAAACTACCACTTTATTTTTAAGTCTGCCCAGTTTTAAGCAGGGATATTTTTGTTTCTGTTTTGAATTCAAATGCAGTTTAAAAGCATTTTTTTTTTCAGAAATTAAAAAAGAGCTTGAGTTTACAATATTCATGTCCATGTCTATTATTTGATTCTGTCGCCCACTAAAACCCTTTTAAATTAAAAAAAACACATTTGCGATTTGGGGCAAATTTACGTGTGCGATTACATACGATTAATCAAGATTAATTACACAGCCTCTAATTAATTGGATTAATTTTTTTAATCGAGTCTCACCCCAATATATATATGTAGATTTGTATATATATACAGTATGTGTATATACGTATGTAGATATGTATATGTGTATATATGTATATATATGTGTGTGTG